>OY747716.1:17909817-18104817 GCA_963556495.2 Valencia hispanica
ACACCTTGTCTATGTACCGAATGTGTGTATGTGCATGCCTATATGTTGGGGGTCCATCATTCACGTTATACAGATAATGCAACACTAAAATATTACTTTTAACTAAGATTTATTGTTATCCTCAATTACTAACTTAGAGATCTAGACTAGCCAGCAAGAGAATCTTTAATGAAACCGTTTCTCCCATCGTATCTCTGACCTTCTTTCGGTTTTTCTTTCCTCTCCACTTGAACTGCAGTTCAAACCACTCAGAAACCTTTTGAGAGCTTTTACAACTAATTCCCCTCGTGGGGGTTTTTGGTTGCTGAAAATGTTAGTGAAGTGGTCGCTTACAGATGACTACACCTGAAAAAAAACAAAAAAAACAAGAACGCTAACTAATTTGAAATATCTTCCAGCGAATTTTTACCTGCAAAGCTGCAGTGGTTTACAACTTTTTCAAGGTGTTGAAGTTGTCACAACTTATTGCCAAACTCTTTTCTTTTTATTTGAGCGCTAGTAGATCCGCACAGAGAGTAGTCATTCCCTGATCATTGTGTGATATAATGCAAAGGGTCTCATATTAGGAGTGTAAGTTACTTTTGTTTTTATTTGGTGTGCATGCGCATACGTCAGCACACAGAAAAAGATGTACATTTCAGATAAAATCCAGTTTGGAACTCTGTTTACTGTAGAACATTTACACTACACCTTCTTTTCTGCTGGCTAACAACTTCTGCCTGGAGGCTGGAGAGCTAAAACAAGCACAAGTCACGCAACTGTCTCTCTCTCTCACTCTCTCTCTCTCTCTCTCTCTCTCTCTCTCTCTCTCTCTCTCTCTCTCTCTCTCTCTCTCACTCACTCACTCACTCCTTCTGTCCTCAGCAGTGGCCGACACATCTGAATGCTTACCTGCCCGTCTGGGTGAGATGTTTGCCCCTGTAACAATGCAGCAGAGACTACCCTGCTACTGTCAGCTGAGGTTCAGCCTTATCTAGTCTTAATTTTCCTTGCCAGAGAACAAGAACGTGTGTGTACATGTATATCTGTTTTTGAATGGGAAGAATTGTCCATCTGGTCTCTCGTCTCTCTTGCATCTTAAATATTATTTTTTTTCTTTTTTTTGTCCAACTCACTCATTCGATCATAATTCAAAGGAGAGCAGGAGTTCATTGAAAGTTCAGACTGCTCTGGGAGAGCGGAGACAGCAGCAAAGGCCTGCCAGCCAGCGAAAAATCACACAGAAACCTTTCAAACACATTCTCTTGTCCTCTTTAATTACTTTATCCGTTTCTCACTACAGTATCTGCCTATGGAGCTGCATTAGCATTCATTCAACTTAGATACTTAGATCGTGCATCTCTGAGCTTAAATAAAACAATACCCCCAAAGCCTCCTCAGCTAGTGCTTAACTTCATGTGACATGCTCTGAGGAACTATTTTCACTCAACTTAGTTTATGTCCCTTTTCTTTTTTCATTTTATCAAAATGCAGATGAAAGGGGACCTCATCTGGTTGACAGGGGTTAGCGTATCGAGCTGTATCGGGTCAGATGCCACTTTGGTTAGCAATCTTTTCAAGCGCATGGAAACATATCGATTTACGTTAGGGAGGGGCCTGGCCCGGACCGTTTTTGCACACTGAGGCGTGCTTTAATTAAGATAAATGGGGGTGGCAGATACAGCAAACAGCCGGATGAAACCAGCATGCAGACACAGGCGGATGACAGTGGATACATGTGTTAAATGTGGTGAAGCTGTCTCGCCAGTCGCTCCCTTCAAAAAACCAACGTGATCTTTATCAGTGAAACAGCTTTATTAAAGGCACGTGCTTCGTCTCTTTCATTTTTTTCTGCTGTTTGTATAGCACTCAATAATCATGGTGGGTAAGCTACACTTTCCTCTCTTTGTCTGACTATAACTTTGCCATTTCAACGTTTTCTCTACAGTTTTCCTGCCTCCTGACAGTGTAGCAGTGTCACAGTTCATTCATCGGGCAAAGCGCATTCTGTATCCCTCCGCCATAGGCAGACTGCACTACTGACACCCATGAGTACATAGTGCTGGCAGCCATGTTTATCTGGACATGTTACAATGGACTGAGGTTGGGATGTTATGATTTTATGAGTCACCAGTCAATGCTATATGTGAAACATAGAAGTGTTGGGATTTTCTGAAAAGGCCCAACATTTAGGAAACTTACAAGAAGTTGTTTGGCTTTGAAGTTTCTAACATAAAAATAACAGTTTTCCAAGCTTACAGGGACACTTTGGATTTTTTTGACGTAAGATTCTGAGAAGTTAGTTTTTGTAATAGGTCGCTTAACTTTCGTACAAAGATGTTACATTGCAGGTTGAAGAAAACAGAAGAAATCCCATGCATGTTGGAAGGTTGGCTTGTTTTAACTAATTTTATCTATTTGAACTAAAGGAAACTGGGTTTTTTATCTGTAGAATAGAGCACAAAATTTGGAGAAATCAAACATTCCTCCTTTCAACAAACAGTTGTTAAATTTGTCTCTGTTGTCTCAGCCTAACTACGTTCGCTAGCTACGACTTGTCAGCCAATCTTTGCTAAATTTTCAAACCTGGAAAATTATGGAAACGTACCATCCCTGATAGCATGGTATCAGTGGTATCACCCTGGTATCAAAGATGATACATTCATATATAAATTACAACCAGTAACCAAAATATAAACTCCACTCTTTGGAGATTTACTGTAAGTTCGATTGATGCGTCTAATAGGTTGGAGCTCATGTGGGAATTTCAGCACATTTGAGTGCGTTCAACTTCCAAGTAGGAAAACAGTGGGATTTGCTGTTTCTCTGCAAACATAAGCCAATAATATATTTCTCTTGATTTGATGCGTACAAACACAAAAGGAAAATGTTGACAAATAGATATTTTACTGAACTCTATGTGTCACTTTATGAGACCCAAATTGTCAAAAAAGGGCTAATATATAGGCTACTAGCAACTTTCACAACATTCTACAGTATATGAGTGGCAGCCATATTGGATATTAAACTCGAGGCTGTTCGGTGAGCTACGACTTTCCTAGCCAGAGTTCAGACTTCAGGGTACTTTTATTTTCGACTACTGAGAAGAAAGGGAACCCACCATATAGTGCAGCTAAATACATCTGGTAGTCTCAAGTAAACATACTTTAAAGTAGTAACATAAATATTGTTCAACCAACAGAAGAGCAACAAATCTAACAACGGTGTCTTGTGGAAGCATAGATGTTATATACAGCATTGTGACCCAAACATATTAGCATTGTCAGCTTGAGTTGTTTTAAATCGTTAAAATTACCTCACACTGTGGCTAGCTAAAAATGTCTGAGAAGACATAAAAGCCTTCTCAGAGGTTTTCCTCACTTTTCTATAAACCAATGGTGACATAACATATTTCTAACAGAACTAAAATAACTACTGATGATAACATCATAGAACATCACCACAAAGCTCACTACAAAAAAGTCTATCCTTTTAATAATTGGTCTAATATGCTTTTAACACGTGGCCTTGGGGAAAGTAATATCTGTTAGCGATGTTCCATCTTTGAGTAAAGACCTACAAAGTGTGTAAATTCACAATCTGGAGTAATGTGAAATAATCCATAAACAGCAGAGGTTACGTATTATTAGAAAAGTTTGCATGTATAGAAAGCACAAGACAAATAACGGTGGGCTGGCAGCTCAGTCAAACAGTTTTCTCCAGAGCCACATGTAAGATTTGTAATCGTGTAAACTGAACACACAGTTTAAAACAGCTGGGACATGTCAGCATGTTTTGTAGCATTGCTGCACTGTTAAAGTCTCACCATGATATAATTATCAAGTTAATCTCCAGGGGCTTTGGAGTGCTTGTTGCTTCCCTCCTTTATCCCTCTGCGCTCCCCTTGCTGAGGCGGAGCACCTCGCTAAGCAGTAGCTGTGACACTAATTACACACGACAGCTTCCAACAATAGTGTTGGACCAACAAAGGCTTCTGCTCCCTCTGCAGGAGTCCCTGGCTGTCTATTCATACTCGCTTGCACCCGAAACACACACTATACCCGACTGTTTGCACACAAACACACCACCCACTGCTGCATGGCTGCCTCTAGCTGTTACAGTTAGGAGTCTAATGGAGCCCCCTCCGCGGTACTGATGTGAGTAATTCACTTATGGCCTCTGTGACCTCGAGGGGCTCTGCTGGCCCCCCTACCCCTCCACATGAAGACTCCTGCTCCATTCAAGTGAATTCAATGTCTACGGCAAGTGAGAGGCCCCAGCAAATCCACTGTCATTCCTTGCTTTAACTCGACTGTCATGCTCCTTGACACATACAAGGGATTAGCGTTGCTATTCTTTTGTACAAGTCCACAACTATTGTGTATTTGACTGTTTCGAAGAGAGGTTTGGGCAGAGCTACACAGTAAAACTAAAGCACCACACATAACTGTGATTTGTTTTCTAAGTTCGAACTGCTTAGAAGACTTACTAGAATTTGATCATGTTACCTTAACAAGAGGAAAACCAGCATCATCACACTACATTGAGCCAAAACAAGCCCATGGATAAGCAAAACAAAGGTGTGCCGGTTTAAATTAGGGTACATTTCCCTACAAAAGGAATGTTTTACAAGTAAATCGTGTGCGTTTGTGTTCAGCCCCCTTTACTTACGTACCCCAAAATAATATTTAGTAAAACCAGTGCGCTTTAAAAGTCACCTGAATGGTAAATAAATGGAAAAGGCTGTCTGGCAGAAAACTGACAGTTGCACATCAGGTTTGGGGAACAAACCTTCCCCAAATATGGTGGTGGCAGCATCATGCTGAGGGGATCTTTTTTTTTTCGGCAGGGAAAGGGAAGCTAGGAAAGGAGTGGAATCCTCAGAGTACACTTGCTGTGTTCTTTTTCTACTAACATTTCTGTCCCAAAACAGTGATTAGCAAGTTGGTCAAAAAGACTGTGTTTTCGTTTCCTCTGACTAGAACTTCTTCCACATGTTTGCATCTGTCAATCACCTCTCGTCAGCTTCCCTATTACTACTGAAGAACGGCAACGCCACAGCATGATGTTGCCGTGGGACTTCTGAGGGCTTTCTTTTACCATTGGCTTCCTTCTTGCGGCTCTTCTATACAGACCAAATTTGCTGAGTGCCTGACAAATAGTTATCAACAAACTCGACATTTAGAACAAACTGGGGCTTTTGTGCACCTAAATAAAGGACAGGGATGAAAAGACACTGAGTAGTGAAATTCAGGCAGCCTGTACAGTAGGTATACATTAACATATGTTTTCAGCATCAATACGTCTTCCTTTGCGTACAGAACGTTTTGCACAAACATACAGACGTTGAGTACGAGGGAAAGAGGAAAAGGGAAGCCCTATCAGTGGCATTAAGGCCTGGAAACTCACTGTTCATGACTGATGGAAGGTGATGCCAGTGCAACAAACAGATGTGTTTAAGAAATAACTGAAAAAGAGACAAGGGAACGGATAACGGGTTGGTCTGACCGACCCATGTAGCACGAGAAAAGTAGATCGTTTGCCACCAGCATCATTGCGTAATTGGTCGGCCTTCTGGCTTGGTGTGACATTTTAGTTTCTTTGGGAGTTTGAGTCTGTTCTGGTCCAAGGTAAAACTTGCTACGCAATCATGTTTCACTGATTCCAAGTGATTCTTATCTTCTTGACGCTCTAACATCGTAATTGGATCAAGCAATAGGTGCAACAAACGGAAAAGCCAAAGGCTCTGGCCTTCACAAGGTTTAAGAGTTCAATCTGACAAAGGTACAAACTGAAGCTACAAATAAAGTTATTAAATTAATTTAAAAAATGAACTCAAGATGCACTTGGTGTCGCCCATTTAAATATTTTTTTTTACAAATACATAAGTTTCAAGCTTTTTCAGATTTTTTTCATGCTGCAACCACAAAATTCAGTGTCTGTTATTGTGATTCAAATGATAAACCAAAACAAAGTAGCCTGTAACTCTGAATAAAAAGGAAGAGGATACATGGTTATCAATGTTTTACAAATAAAAATAGGAAAGGTAGGGTTTGTATTTGTATTCAGCTTTCCTGATTCAATACATTATAGAATCACCTTTCGTTGCAGTTACACCTGCAAGTACTTGACGGTATGCATCTACCAGGTTTGGAGGTCTTAAAGGTTAATTGGTTTTACTGGGTTTTATTTAGGGGTATCTGAGAAAAGGTGGCTGAATACAAATGCATGCCACACTTTTTGGATTTTTTTGGTTGAAAACCATGTACGATTTTCCATCTATATCACAATTATACACTACTTTGTGCTGGTTTATCACTTTTTCAGGCCACGACCTGAATGTTAAACCAAAAAACATATTGTTGGATAACAAAATTAAAAGAGACTGTTTGCATTTTCAAAGATTGCTATTGTAAACATTCCAAAAAAAAAGATCCTCAGTGTGATCTCCAGATTTTAAAGACACTTGTAAAAACAACACGTCTGAACACGTCTGTTCGCTATGAAAAATCTGAGTTGAATGTGCTTCAATGTGCTTTGTTAAAAAATAATTATTCATTGCAATCAGTGGATCTTAGTTAAGGATCTTCCTGTGTAATTAAATTGCCGTATATGAATGAGAACCCCGTTTGGATCTCAAGAGTGAAGGAATTTTGTTTCAGAAACAATAAATTGACCACACTGTGACCTTTCCCCAGCTGAACCTTTACACTTCATTCACTATCGTGCTGATACATCTTGGATTCCGCCTGACCATCTCGTCTGTGTCTTAAGGAAGGAAAAAGTGTATAGGGTCACTGAGAGTTTAGCAAACACAAAAGTCTGTCTATGATTTGACCTGATCCACAGTTCCACCCCTGAGCAAAAAGACTCCATTCACAAGTAGTTGTCACGCTGCTGCACTTCCCGCTGTAGGAAATCAAATGGCCTGCACTGGTTATGACCAAATTTGATACAGACCTGGTGGGGCAGGAATAAACGTAAAATAATGGCAAAGCGGTGGCTTACCTCTGTGAAATTCTTTAACATTAGCGGGTGTTAGAATAAAGATTTTAACTGATTGTTGTGGCTTATTGCCCCCTTCCTCTGTCGGGTGGTTGGTTACAAAACTGTCTGTCTACTTGCTGACGTCACAGATTGTGCTCGGCTGGCGTGAGTCTGTGGGCTGTGTGGTGTTTCTCTTCCTCTTTTATTATAGCTCAGCAAGCAGATAACAGCCCAAGACTCATTCTGAAACTGCACTGCATACAGTTGATTAGTAGAACATATCTACACCATCACTGATGTTTTTTGGATTTTTGTTCTATTCTGTGTAGGTCTGTTTTTTTACACTGTCATCACTTTAAATAGCATTACAGCTAAGAGAGGAGATTTAATGGAGAACATCCAGCTCGATGTGGACACGTTCACACAAAGGGCATTTAAACATAGGTATGAGATCTGTCAGAGGAAACACTTAAGAGCTAGTATGGAAACTACATTTCTGGAGAGGTTAAATATAAGCCATGAAATTATGCACACTTTAAATCAAGTATAGTATTAGTTTTTAAATCTAGTGTCGGAAAATGGTTAAATTTGACCAATATTAGCCACGTTATCTTGCGAATCTAAACATTTTCAATGAGAAGCTTATTAAGGATGTTAGTTTAGTCAAGCGTAATTTTCGTTCACCGTTTTCGGCAGTTAGGCTGGTTTGAGTTTGAATCTAAGTTTGCATTCAGCTTTAGCTAGCTTAGCGCTAATGCTAAAGTTGAACTTGCTAGCAGGCCGAGGGCCTTAAAGACAATATTCAGGGAAAAGGTTTTGGAGTGGATTTAAAAACCTTTTTCTGTATTTCATGAGCTTTTTATGCCTTAACTGTAAACTGTATCTTTTTTCAATGGAGGGCAAACAAGATGACTTGATGAAGTAAAGAGTGAACGAGTGAGCTTACAGGGATCTGTGTTGTGATTGAAGGGATCCTCTGTATCCATTAAACTGGCTTGGGGCCACAGGTGTGAAGCTGTATCTTTATTGTTCAGATGGATTTGGATTTGTTTGAACTCAGCTTGTAGGTTTTATATGTGTTTTAAGTTAGATGATTCTGGATGAAGACATTTTCAAATACAATATTTGGTAAATGGTTCAACCGGTAAAATAGAAACTGACACATATTGCCTTTTGTTTCTTAAGTTAAAATCAATACAAACCAGAACTGTTGGGAGCTAACTAATTTATTGATTGAATATCAACAGCTTAATGATTGTTTAAATGTATTCATTTTAATTAATTTATTAATTTAACTGTCTTCTAGCCTTTAAAACTTTCATAACTTATAGGCTACTTGGAAATTGAGATGGAAGTCCACACAAATAAAATGTGTGCAACTTTTAAGCAGTTTCATTGGTTAAATTCAAACATTGTTAGCAATTACAAAACTGCATGCTTAGTAAGACCTAAAACCAAACTGAGGAATGTTTCTGGATTGTATTGACTACATGCATGTTTAAATGTTTAATTTTTCCAATGATTCACCTGAAATTGTGGAATAGTTACTGGACTGTTATATACAGGAGAAGTACAAAACAAATATTTGAATAGCTTTATTCAGATAAATGTATGATTATTCTCGCTATAATCCTCAAAACTGATCATGTATAAAAATAACATTGTCTTTCCTCGACAATTCCAACGGTTTGAAGAAGCCAAAAGTAATTTTAGAAGCACCTAATTCTGCTCTAAAAGGTAACAGTTTCCATATGCATCTGACAAACGTTTTCACCCCATTTAAACAAAAAAAAAGAAGTTTAGACTTACTGATACTTGATAGAAAAAAAGTGAGCAACATTTGATTGGAAATCTGCATATTAGCTGTTCTGCAAAAACTATGAAGGTAAACATCCATTATGGCTTGATTTATGGCATGCAAAAGGTCTGACCTAGCTGCAACACAGAGAAAAAAGATTTTACGGATGCTAAAAGTCAAACCTTATTCATCATTGTTGTTTTGGGTTGATTTTATGAGTAATATATATATATATATCTTAACTAAGCTTATTGCAGATATTTACTGGCCATTTGTGGTAGGTTTTGAATTGAATGAATTAGGGTTTTAAGTAATACCACTGAAACAAGATGTTGGTTACACCATTTCCCTATCGGGCAAACGGCAATTAATAAGCTTTCTCTGTATGCAAACGTCAGTCTAGCTTAAAAGCTGGCCTTTAAAGAAGAGAAGCTTGAAAATAGCCATAGATGTCAACATCTGGGTTTTTAACCCATTTTGGGCTAAAAGCACCCCTTAATTGAATCCCAGCACCCCCAAAATGTGAGACTGTATTAATGTATTTATTTATACTGTATGTGCT
This sequence comes from Valencia hispanica, assembly GCA_963556495.2. Classification (NCBI taxonomy): domain Eukaryota; kingdom Metazoa; phylum Chordata; class Actinopteri; order Cyprinodontiformes; family Valenciidae; genus Valencia; species Valencia hispanica. The sequence goes on from OY747716.1 coordinate 17,919,144, forward strand.
TTTCTTGAAACACACAGATAATATATAAAAACCATACAGTACTTGGTTGGAACTTTATATTTTCTTTTTCACGCCTGGCAACAACATTCTAACATAACATTGGTATCAATAGTTTGGAGATATTATAAATAATAATATTAAGAAGACGAAGATGATGATGATGATGATGATGAAAAAAGTCACAGACTTTACCAAAACATTTTTTTTTCCTTTTCTTTCACAAATGTGGGAATGCAATTGTGTTAAAATGTACAAAACTGTAACATTTTTCTTGCCTGGCCGATCAGCTATCTGGGTGCTCAGCCCCCCTAAAACTTCGATCCTAGAATCAGCCCTGGATGTCAAACATGTTACTGGAGCTGTCACGGTTCAGTGTTTAATTGTTTGGGTTTTTTAATGCAGATATGCAAAGCTAAAACCATCTCCTACGCAAAAAGAAGCTTCGTGCTGTTGGTCACTAACTTACGGTGGCAATACAGTGCCTCGCTAACAGGTACATTTGCAGAGCCTTTAACTTGCCATGGAAATATAAACTCTACATTTATATCTGAAGAAAGGGGAAACCGTTGGCTGCAGAAGACCAATCAACCACACGCTGCACTCCTAGTTGAAACCACATCACAAGCACCCGGAGACCACAGAAAGCAACGTAATGTTGATGGACACTGCTTTTAGACACATAGCGTGCCAACGGCAAATAGGGGTGTGTTAGCAAGAATTAGATTGGCTCATCTGATTGACTGAACAGTGTATTTCATTAGGCTCATTTAGTGTGTAAGACAGACTGCATTAGGGAAGAAATTTAGTCTTTTACCATGTGGTTTTTAGGTTCTCTGATTTAAAGTGCCACTGGCATGAAATTAGCTTTTCTTTGGTCATATTTGTTAGTTTCCCCAGCCTGCCTATGTCCCCTAAGGGGTTAAAATGACTGATTAGTGTTTCCTTGGTCCCCAGGTATGTCTGCCTACATAGTGAAATTAGCACTCAGAAACGGGCTATTTTGCAGTTCGGCATAGGACCACACGTTTCGGCATATGTCGTCACTGAGTTCCAGCCAATTACCCCCTTCTCTGAACCACACTCTCCAAGTCCCTCCCCCCGCAGCGCGTATTACAACCTAAACAACGAGAGCTACGGTAAAAGGCAAACAACAAACCGACAGCATGGAGTCCAGACTGCATCGACACTGTCCTCCCCACTGAAAAGCTTGTGGATGGACTTTATTTATGCAGGGAATGTACCCGACCGACTCCCGGAGCGCCTGGTCGTTTGTGGCAAACATTTCTCTGACAAATGTTTTATTAACTTTGGACAATACAGCAGTGGATTCGCAGATCGTCTTAAACTTTTACCAGGATCAATACCAACTCTCCGTGAACCAGCAAATATCCCGATACAAGTAAGTATATTTCCGCAATAATGTCCTTCAGCTGTTATATGCCAATGTTTCCCACACATAGACGAATCTGTGGCCGTGCGCCACAGATTAAACTCCGACCGCCAGAGTCAACACCGGCCTAAAATAAATTTAAAAAACGACCGTCACATATTGCGTTTCTTTTTTTCTTTTTTACGCTATTTAAAACATGCAGCGTATTCGTTCAGCATTTCTCTGCTCTCTTTTCGTGTCTCTGTCACTCACGTCTCTCTCTATCACTCACACACACACATACACACACACACAGCCCCTCCCCTCCGTGCACAGGACGTCTGTCTGGATCACCTGTGGAAGACGTGCTCTACCTTTCTGGTTCCACCTCAGGTGCCTCGCCGTCCGGATCAGATTCCCGATCAAATTGAAATGCCATTACACTCACCGATAACTGAGCCATTACTGTCGTGGTGAAGCTAGAGACGTAATGAGGACAGATGGATGTGTGGATGGATGATCAAATATTTTATTAGGCCTGTAATTTGTAAACAGATTATTGTTCAACACACAATATAATGAGGCCTAAACCGAATTACATTTCATACATAATATTGGAATTTGGGCAATTTGTGGTGCGCAAATGCATGTCTGTCAATGTTTCATCAGATGCGGACGTTAGAGACTGAATTGACAGTAGAGGCGCATGGCTTGGGCCCCGCCAGACAAAACTCGGTCGTTCTGTGCTAATGCTAACACAAGGGCCACCTACTTAGGGCTGCAATAATACAACAAGGCTGAGCTACAGCTACCGATCCTTTGATACAGTATTAAGGTACTTAGAGTGGGACTAAAAAGGGCCCAAACGTCGCGGGGAATTTCATGCCAGTGGCACTTTAAAAGTCTCCATGATCTGTGGTGTGTGGTGTTGTCTTCCAGCCTTCCGGCGGTTGGATTTAATGCCTGATGACTGGAAGCATATAAATGAAAGTAACTGATAAGCAATATGACAGTGATGATGCTTCACACAGCAAAGTTGAAAAAAATAAATATGTAAAAGAATAAAAAATAACTAAAGGCAGTTTGTTGGTTGTAAATCTTAGAAATCACTTGTTGAATGTCACCTTTAAACATATGCTGATTCACCTATTCACCTATGTCTTCATTCATTTAACTATTTGAACATTAACGACACAAACAACACACAATATCTTTGTTTATCTCTTAGGTGTTTAATTTTTATAAATAGAATCTAAAGACAAAAAAAAAAAATTACAAAACACATTTGTAGGACTCAGCCTGTTAAAACATACCAAAACACAGTCAAAAGGTACATTTGAATAATCAGTTCATTTTAAACCAGCCTTAACACATTAATGATTCCCAGGTTTTTCCTATTCTGACACACAAATTAATAATGAACAAGATTTGTGATCCTACCTAAAGGTTGAAGAAGCAAGCATTAGCAATAAACAAATTAAATAGGGGTTTAGCTACAACACAAAATAAATCAACAAGGAATATGTTGTTTTTATCTGTTTTTAAGTGCTATTTTTATCTCTCCTAACATTTATAGCATAAATGTAATCTTATTGTGATTTAAGAAAAGGATTCCAAGACCGTAAATTTGATAATTAAAGATCCCAAGCTGGGTCCTGATCTCGGATCTGGTGACCTCTGAATTAAATTATTACAAAGTTATCTGTATAATGAACGTTCTATTTTTACATCTTTCTTTTTATTTAAACTTTTTCTTGTTAACACAAGAAATGCAACGGGAAAGGAGAGATGATCATCCATCAGTTGTCTACACCCGCTTATCCTTGCAGGGTCGTGGGGTTCTGGTGCTTATCTCATGCAGTCAGTGGACGAGAGGCGGGGTACACCTGTCACCTGGACAAGTCACTAGTCCATAACATAGAACAATTAACAACAGACACACTCACACCTAAGGACAATTTAGAAAGACCAATTAACCTAACAGTCATGTTTTTGACTGTGTCTCTGTGGGAGGAAGCTGGAGTACCCTGAGAGAACCCACACATGCACAGGGAGAACAAGTAGATTTTTGGCTTCATCTTCAAGGAAATATGCTAGTTCACGTAAGATTTTCCTTCTTTACAGTTAAACAGGCCTAGGATCCCTGTAGATCCTAGCCATTTTAACATGCTAACCATTTTATTGCATATTATATAGTATATTATGTAACAGTATTTTTGTATATACTTTCCTGCCATAAGATCATTCATTTAACACATGGAATAATTTCAGGTGATTGTATTTTACTATTAGTTCCATCATATGTTGATTGGCTGATGATTTCTTTGAGATCAAAGTGATATATATAAAAAAAAGTCAGTTGCTGGCTTTTATTTACACATCCATGCAGGTACAAACAGCCTGAAGGTGTATTTGTACAAAATACACAGGTGAAACACTGTTTGTACGCTCCACCTTGTAAAAGTCCCAGAAGTGGAACTTCCAAAAAAAGCTCCTGCTTTGTGACGTCTATCTCCCTTTGCTTTGTGAATAACAAAAAGTTACTGATCCATTCAATACGTGTGTGCTTGACAGAGCAGTTTGTTGTCAAATCTAACATCTGCATAATATTCAGTAAGCAACTTCACACAGTCCCCTGCTGGACACAGCAGATAACTGCACCCTAAAACAATAGATTCTTCCTCTTTGAAACTGTTCATAAAGACAAATGAAACCTAAAGCTGCAGGTTTCATGTCATATTTTCTGTCAGTGACTCATAGACAATTCTGACTGTTGTTTGAAACCACAGGAAGGATGTGGACATGTACTTGCAGCTCATCTTAGATTCATGTATTAATGCTCCAGCCTCGCTCCATGTTTGCATATCAGGGGGGGGGGGGGTTGGTGGATGATAATGTGGGTCAAGGCAGTTGATCGGATGGAGGCCGTGCAGAGACTCCAGATGTAAACACAACCAAATCCCTCATGTTCCTCCTAATTAATCTCATTTGTGAAGCATCAAAGGTCAGATAAGCCGGTCACTACTGCCACTAATAACAGCAGAGGAGGAGTAAACAAATACGGGCTGCGGGCCAGATGCATATTTGAAATGCTCACAGCGTTCCTATAATGTCGTCTCGGATGCTTTAAAATGGAGTGCAACTCTAAGATGAAAACTTCTTTCTTCTGACGTCCATCGCTGCCTCCTGACAATGCAACCATCACTTTAAGACTGTTTTCCAAGATTCCCTTGGCTCGAACAATTCTCAGCATCACCCTACACCTGGGAAGCGAAATATATTTTTATCTCTCCATGAACCCTTGGCCTTTTGGTTACCCAGATTACCACCTGTTCTTCAACTTTGCGTGCTGGCTAAGCTACATGAGCATTCAGGTATATGCCAGAGAGAGTGTATGTGTGCATGTGTGTGTGAAGGAATGAGCCAATAGGATGCCAGTTGTTGGGTGCCATGGCAAACCAAGGCACCGGATGGTGGAGATTAAGCGTACTCTGGAGATCACGGGGGCAAGGGGGCAAAACTTTTAGCACAGAGGAAGCTTACAAATCCCCAAAGAGGCTTCTCAGAAACGACGATGGGAACTTTGCTTCACCCCTCGACACAGACACGGTAGGCGGTGAACTTCGCAGGACCTCAAATTCCCTCCCTCTTCACCCTTTCATCCTCCTTATGCCTTACCGCATGTAGACGTGGCCCAGTTACCGAGGTATACCCAGGTTTGAAAAAGTTTCAAAACTGCTAACATTTTCCATCACACCATTCCTACAATTTTAAATACTTATTGTCTGAAAGCTCAGTGAAAGCTTCGCGGAGGTTTTCTCGTTGTACATAAAACGTAGCAGGGCGCAGTCAAAGCCTACCCTCCACCACCAATTCCTGCGCTGGTCAGCTGGCTGAAAGAAGGCTACAGCTGCCATGTGTGGAGTTGGTGGAGGGCACTTAGTTTTGAGGTGATTCATTCACTTACAAACAAACTGAAACACAACTCCAGAAAACGTGAGGAAGAACAGGAGAATCCAGTGAAGAGTAGCTGAAAACTGAGAGCTTCAATGCTGAGACGATGATCACTGGAGCGAGGTACCGGTGAGTGTAATTATCTGAATGTAGTGCAGCTGTTTAGGAAGCAGGAGCCGAGAGAAAATGACTTACTGACTCAAAATAAGCACCCATGGAAGCACTGGGGCCAGAGGAACTAACTAAACACAGGTAAACAAAACCTAAACAAAAAAAGTCTAAAAGGTTTTTACAAATATAGTTTCCTTATACTTGCAGAAAAGGTCAGCTTGCCTGTTTTGGGAATGTTTCTTCTCATATGAAACGGACATACTCAAGGTGAGGAAACTAAAGGAGAACCACCCATTTACTCTTATTAAAGTAACTTTTATACAACTACACCTGACATGCTTTTTTTCTCAAAAAAGCAATTAGACCATGTTGTTCTTTATAGTTTTAAATCTCTGCGCTGATACCCTGATGCTGTGCTGTGTTTCCTCAAGGTTATCATATTGTGAGAATCTCATACCAGCCCAGGTCAATCATGCAAGTTTCTCCTCATAGAATTAAAGGGTAAAGCTCACTCGCTCCGGTTATTTCACAAAAAAAGAAAAAAAAAAACAATCTCATTTTCAGCTGTGCCTACAGCATTTGCGCTAATAAAGCAGCAGTCAAGGCCAGTTGCAACTAAATACGGTCTTCAGAGGCACATGAATATTTGAAGTTCACGGTGAAGCAACACGAGGAGGAGGAGGACAGGGAAGACAGCGGATGGATTAGAAAACAAGACTCGGAATCAGCCCACTTTTCACTTACATGTAGCAGAAGTAAACAAAGGCGCAGAGGTGATTTAAGCCAGAAAAACAGACCCACTTTTTTTTCTCATATTTATGAACCATCTTGAACTCATGACTCATCCTCAGTGACTTGATAAAATGTTTATGCCAAGGAGCCCCGAACAAGGCTTTAAAAGTCCTTCCTGCATTCTAAAAGAAGGATGCAAAGAAAGATGGAAAATTATGCGAATGTTCTAGATAAAAAAAAAAAAAAAAAAGATTTTCCACTTGAACAATTTCCATCACCTGAAATACTCTGCATATCTTCTGTGCTCATATTATAGGTGCACAGTAGTTACTTTGGCATTCCACATGTGTGTGTGTGTGTGAGGGGGTGCAAACTTCTTTTGTTCTTCTGAGCACCAATGATGCACACTTTAAAAGCACTCTTTACCTTGGAAGAAGCTTTTGACGCGGAGGTAGGAGACGGCGAGCCGCAGCACGGACAGCTTGTCCAGTTTGGAGATGACATCCGGAGGGAACGGCAGCAGGCTGGCCAGCCGGTCCAGCTCGGCGTTGAGCCTGTCCCTGTGCCGCTTGGACGGGTTGCTTTTCTCGTTGGCAGGGGACGGCTTCCTGTCAACGAGATGGCAGAAGAGATAACATTGATGCGTGCATGTGTGTAAAATGGGTTCAGTTGGTTAAAAATAACAAAAAACATTTTGTTTGCTGAATTTAAACTTGAGAAAACAGCCAACAAAAATGATGAACTTGGTGAACTTCATTTGTTGCTGCTGTGTTGCCTTTAAAACATTTAACAGGTTTGTTCTCACTATGTGACAAAAACACAATTTTAAGCTTTTACGATGAATGATAGGTATGTATTTAGAGTTATATGTTTAGATATTTTTTTTTTGGGGGGGGGGGGGTGAAATATACCTGATATAAGTAAATCAGCAATTATCTGAAGCAATAATGACTCATAAGACAGCAAACTTTGCCAATCTTTGGAAATATTAGTTAAAACATGGGAGCAAAGCTTTTTAGCTAAGTTACTTTAGCAAATAAGGTTTCTAAATGCAAGCTTATTCTTTATAATTCCATTAGCATGAAAACAAGTTTTTTTAAATGACTCTTGTATGCAAACACTGCGGGTTGCAGATTAATGCAGAGAGACATGACTTGATAAAAACCACACAAGGAAGTCTTTCCTTTTTTGCCCTAAATGAATCATAAAACCACATTTATTTCTCTCTTTTGGCAATAGGTTTGAAAGAAAGGGACAAAGAAACACGAAACCTGCACAAGATAAACTTCTGCTGTGCTTGCTCCGTTCCTGCAAGTGGTTTCTGACAATAAAGTTGTGTGATTCTTCCCGATGCAGCCGGGATTATCAGGCACTCAAATGAAGTGATTATTTTAGGTGTCTTTTTTTTTTTTTTTATCACGCCGTGCCACATTTCCCTTTCGATATATAGAATATGTGAAGAATCAGAGTAAAATTTATTCTAAACATCCAAACAACAGTCATAACGTAAAAATCGATGGTTTGACTGGTGTATACGGGTTAAAATGAAGCTTTTCTCATTTTACCAACATGAAAAAAAAACAAAGGCAACCACATAAACAGCAGAATAGCAGTGTGCTTGTTTCATTTTAGGAGCTGAAAAAAAGTCCACGCAGAGAAGTGGTTTGATGTGGCAAAGAGTTTCTTTCAAAACGCAGGGCCAAGCATGAACACTTTATAAACGCCACAGGCTTTTTTTGGTTTTGTTTTTTGTAGAAAAAAAACCCACCTCCTTCTTTATTAACTTATATTAACATATTCATCACTATTCATATCATCTTTCAGGATCACATATTAAAACATTGGCATCAAATTAAATGTAAAAAAAAAAAATAACTATATAACAAACAAAAGCATGTAAAACTAATTTACCCACCATTCCGCTTCATTGTTGGGTGCATATCTTTAAAGCATGAAATTAAAAACTAAAATACTCCTAAAGTCTTAATTGATTAATGACATGCAACTAAAAGTCCAGAGATATTTGTGCTGCAAATGTATTGTTTTTTTTTTTTTTTTTTTTTACTTATAAATGTTTTTCCAACAACTTTTTATTTCAACAACAAACGTATTATCTGCTCTGATGATTTAGAGAAAGCCTAAAAAAAAAAACTAATAATATTCACGCACTTGCAAGCATTTATCTAATACATGCACAAGATCAAGCATGGCTCCTTAACTGTTTCTGGATGGGCTTCCTCCTCTTTCTGCCCGCATACATGCAGTCTCCAGGTGGGATCATGATCTCGCGCTCCGTGGAGGTAACAGGTGCGCTGCGGATAAGACACGGCACAAGTTAGAGCTGCTTTACGAAAGGCTGCAGGAAGACACTTCCACGGCACGTGTAGGATGACCGTTTCAAAAGCAACATGCGCCGTTGTTGACCATTATTTCTGCAGAGGTCAACTCTTGACCCCAGATCAAAATGTGCAGAAAACGTGCGCACGATGAGTTTACAAAATGAGTTGGAATGTAAATGCTAAAATGATCAGATGACTGGTTTTAAAAGCTCATCCTTTGGAGTCCCATCCCATCATAACTTTATGATGATAATGTTAACAGGGCAGTGCATCTGAAAAAGCTGGAGGAAAACTGACGTTTTTTTGTTGTTTTTTTTTTTAAATCACGAAACACGCACACACACACAAATCACAGATTAATACACTAACCCAGAATATCCGTGGATTAAATCCAGAATCGATTTGGCTCCAGAATCACGTCCAATGTAAAATGTGCCAAAGAGATGCGCCTGACGGAGGTGCACCGGCTCCGAGAAGCGATAGATCCAGCGGGAAGATAAAAACAACGCGGCCGGGGTGTCCTGCAGGAGCTCCGCGCTGATGTTTTCATTAGCGTCGCTCTGCTCGGAGGCAGATGTTGCCTGATTCTTTATACCCAATTGAGTCGCCTTGACTTCCTCGCGTTTCAGGTGGCGGATTCCTCTGAATGACACGTCGAGCTCTTCGCACGCAACTCGCTGCCTCGCAAACACCCGGCGCGAGCGCACACACATTACGCGAGCGCAAACGCACACATGAGAAACAGAAGCTCGTGCTGCATTCAAGTGCTGTGCGTAAATACTCGTTTTGTTATGGTTTGGAGATTATTGGGACTATGGCTCCCGGAGTGAGCACGGCTGTTATCTCCAAGGCGTCCCGGAGACTCCCGTGTTCTGGGCGTTGCTCCACTTGGCATTCAGACAACAAGAAAAATTAAATAAGAAATTTATGGTTAAAAGTCCAAATCAGGTTTGTTTGACTGATACCCTCAGTGACCAGACAAACTATTAGACTAACTGAGCTGAGAACTATGACTATCCAGGGTTTTCATTTCACATTTCAAAAGCAAGAGAAAAGTGTCGTAGCTTTTCTTCAACCAGCTGACCCGCAGTATGCAGCAGCAGCAGGTTCAAGAAGGACAGTGCTGCATTAATCTATATGCCAAACTTATGAAGGAAACTCAGCACTTTCTCTGGTATCTCACTAGAAGGACATTAAACTGTGGGAATGGTATAATGAGAAATTTTACTACTGAAACTGTTTTTTGTTTTTCTTTCTACTGTTGTTACCCATCTATGCCTAGAGACATTTTTTTTTTCAAATTACTTCTGAAAAAATATCCAATGCATAATTAAACTTTGTTTTACACCAGTTATAGGCTACAGTGTCAACAGAAAACAATATGTTTTTTTTCTTGTATTATTTTGCAATGGCAAAAATAACATAACTGAATTCCTACTGTAGGCTTCTGATGTTTGAGAGATGCTTTGACGATGTTTGTAGCTACTCGAATAAGTCGCTTACCAGGGTGGTACTTGTTATAAAAAGTTTGAGAACTCTTGCATTTTTTATTATTAATATTTTTTTTATTTTTTTTATTTTTTTGACGTTCCATAAGAAAAAGAAAAGAAAATGTGATGAACAGGGACTAACTATAACTGAAAACTGTGTTTCGGTGAAAATGCATGGCATTCCCCACTGTGTTCTTTTAATTAGAAAGAAAACTCGGACACATTTCTGTATTAATCTTGTGTTCGAGAATTTGTTCATTAGGATGTCAGTTTTTAGCTTTTCGATGAGTACCTGAAAGCAACACATGCTTAGAGGCTCGCACGAACTGCCGCGCGTGCGCGCGCACACACACACACACACACACACACACACAGACGCACGCAATGAGGGGGAAGGGGAGGGACCTCGCGCTCACAACAGCAGTCGGGACTTTCAAACAGGACAGAGGAGGTTTGCCGACGCGGGACTCCTGTCGAGAACCGGGGACTGAGAAACAGAGGCAGCCAAGCACTAGCTTTTATTTTCTAATGGTGGTCATCATGGTGCGCTGGACTATAGTTTTTCCACCAACTTAGTAGATGACGGCTCCTCTGCGGGAAAAGCGTGACAACTGCGTCAAACGTGAAATAAATCATTTTGTTCACCCCGGATTCATCTTCAAAACAAACACAGTTTTTTACTGTAAAGTCGCGAGAGTTTGGCGCCTGCGTGGGTTTAAATGAAAGTCTCAACAAGACTGATTCTGGACTGACAAAACAGCGCTGTGTGTACCTATTTTTAAATGTTTCACGGGAAGAGGTGTGGTAGTCAGCTGCCTCGATTATTTCTGTTTCTTTTGCCTACTAACCGTTTCAATCAAATAATTTGTTAAAATTGTTCAGATGTAACTGGGATCCAGGAGAGAGCCCTTCCTTCAGCCGCCCCACACAGAAACAAACAACCACCAACAGAAGCCCATTCTGCAATATAAAATAAAAAAATGTATCTGACTGGAAAACATACATTTAGAAAATATTAATCCAACACTAATAGACAGATGTAATTTAAAGCACCCATAATCAATGTAGAATCATTCAGTAATTAGAATGTGTTTTACATGCTTGTCTTTGAGCGAAAGTATTGGAAAATGCTCTGTTTTGTGTATTCACAAAGTAGATGAAAGGTTTCAAAATTTGAAATACATTGTGTTGAAACAACCTTTTCAATGTAGGATAATCCAGATGAGTATCTGGATTATCCTACATTATCTAAATATCTAAATAAGCAATAATATATCCTAAATATCCTAAATATGCAATAATTTAAAGCAAGGATGATGAAATGCAGTCTTACTAACCTGAGACACTAACTTCAGCATCATCAGCATGATGTGGTATACAGCAATGATCCCCAAGCTTTTTGTTTCCCACGGACAGGTTTAATATCAGATGATACTCACACGGACGGGAGGATTAATGCAACAAAATAAAAAGAAACGACAGGCATAAAAACGGGGTTAATATTGAAATATAATGATTTATCATTATTATCATTTATACTTAAAAGTATAAATCCAGTGTGTGCTGGGACCTTCATTAGCGCGATTAGCGCCGACAACATGAGGAACATCCTCTCTGCCCCCAAACGTTCTCTGGTCGCTATGTTAACATTTAAACATGCCTTTAAAATAAGATTTACCACAAAAACAAACATAAAGTGCATGAAAAATACAACTTACCCCAACACTGAGTCAGTGGCAGCCCTGTAGCTGTTTCACTGTAACAAGACGGTCCAGTCTGGGGCAGTTTTAAAGGTTTCATTGCCTCATTAGAAAGCCGGTTGCATATTATTTAGAGAGGGCCTGGTGAGTGGAAATTGCCTGTCATGATAAATCCATATTTCAAGAAAGAATCCTTGTATTGTCTGTTAAACGTAGCTTTCTTTTTCTTGGAAGAATAGGCTCTTCTGTCTCATCGCTGGACATTTTCCTTTTCAAAAGATACTTTTGAAGTATCCTGTGATAGCTATGTAATTTTCTCTTTAGCGCAAGATATTTCCATGCGATAATATTAATTGCTTTGTTATAGGTATTTGCCCAGGGGAAATTATAAACATGACTTAATAAGTGAGCAGGGCAAAATAAATTTCAAAAAGATATTTAACAAAAACAAAGGGCAATTAAGAATTCAATCTAAAAAAAACGTAATGGTGTCGCGAGATAATAAAGTCATCCTAATGCTAATTTTACAACAACAAAAAACCGAAAAAAATATATTTTGCCTCCCTGCATGTCAACCCTTGTGTTGTGCTTCCCTGGGTAGAAAGCCATATCAGCCTTATCAGAAACGGCCAATGCTTAGGGTGTGTTTCCACTGTTAAGTTAAAAGTTAATACATTTTAACTTAAGAGTAATATTATAAATAAATAATAAATATAAATAAATAATAAATACGATTTTTCATAACCGAGCTGTTTAGTTGCAACCTTAAAAACATAATTGTATCTAGATTTGTTATTTGCTACATCTTCTCTTACCAATGTTATTAAAAAGTGTTTTTTCTTTTTCGTTTAGATTTACTTTGGAGTACTTTTTTATTCTTGTGTATAATATATATATATATATATATATATATATATATATATATATATATATATATATATATATATTATGAATATATTATAAAATCAGCTTATCCTTTCAGATCAACGGGGACAAAATTGGCTTTTTCTTGGCCCCTAAGAAGGTAAAGGTGTTGCTGCACAGCTTTTCTTGAAAACTGTGTAATGACATTTTTATGCCTTTTATCTTTTGTTGACTTGAGTGTTTATGGTACTTTAGATGGGGGGAAAAAGATGCACATGGGAATAATTTAAATAACTTTCCATATTTGTCAGGCATGTGGACAGGTACAGGGACCTGATATGGCTCAAGAAGTTATACGTCAGCCATTTATCTTACTTCTAAAACTTTTTGCTTATGAATGTTTTGCTGAAACTTTGATCTGCAGACTAATAAAGCCTGTTGACAGCATGTAGCTGTCACTCCATATTTCGGCAGCAATAAGGCTGAGTAAAATAGCTATAATCACCTCTGGTCCATATTAATAATGCATGCAGTATGGGGGGGAAAAAAACTCCATACAGGATAGTGGTGGTGAAGTTACTATGAGAGCAACCAAATTCATGTGTTCCTCACCTACTCTTCTGACAGGTCTGACATTGTAATCATTACCGTGAAGCAGTCGGGTTACACTAGTGACAGGGCACGTGGCACTTTATCAGGGGAGATGTTGTATTTGTTGTGACAGGTGAAGCTGTGGATCCATAGAGGCCTTGTTAAGACTGTCAGCTGCTCCCGTTAAAGCTACAGGGAGCTTTGGTGTCGTTGCAAATCCACGGCCAACATTATCCAAGCTGCCTTCCAGATTAGCCCGGGCTTAAACTTCCGATAACCCTACCGGGGCTGACCTTTGCACGCAATCTTGAATGTGTCCCTACGGCATGTGTTGTGCGGCTAAATGCGCATTTCGTAAGAAGTAGCATGGAGACAAACTGGGGGGGGGGGGGGGGACTTGCCGAAAACACGCTGCCAAACACAATAGTGTGGTTTTCATTGATTAAGACGTCTCCATTAGCGTCACAGTGGGATTTCGGGTGACATGCAGGGCTGCGACAAGACAAGTCTGATTGTAATGTTCATTCATAATTGATGGGAGGGTCAGGATTGGAGAGTAGTTAGCACACACTCACTGATCCTCTGTCACTGTCATTTAGAGCACAACTCTTTCTTATTAAATGCCACATGAGTGCTCAAATGGAAGTAAAGCTATCTGCAAAACAAAGAACACAATATGCAGTGTGTTCCTATTTAGGATAGCTCAAGCTCAGTCAGATTTGATGGAGAGTGTCTGTCGACATCAATTTTCATATCTTGCCACAGATTGTCTATTAGATTTAGGTCTAGGACTTTGACTGGGCCAATGTAAAGCAAGAACTTGCTTAGTTCTAAACCAGTGGTTTCCAAACTCTTTCACACATGGACCAAAGTCATCAAGTAAAAAGTGCAACAAAATTATGTTTATTTGTATGTTTTTAATTACATACCAAGAACATTTTTAGACTTTTTTTTTTTACCTGTGCAACAATGAATATACTACTAACAAATAAATTTCTTCCACATGTTTGCGCTGTCTCCCCGTGGCTTGTGGAACATTTTTAAAGAGGATTCCTTATAGATTTCTTTCACCGTTAACTTCCTTCATGACAGTTTTGAGCGAAGAACAGATTAGTGAAGTCCACACCCAATAACTGTGGTATCGGCAGATTGGCTCTGTGGAGCTGGCTCTGCAGCTCCCCCAAAGTTACCATGAGTCCATTGTCATCTCACCCAATCAGACCACCGTTTTCCATCGGTTTTTGTTGTCCCCACTATGTGATTTGTGGCATATTCCTTGGTCTTCATGATATTGTTTGTTCACTGACATCTAACAAGCTTTCACATGGGCAGGAAGTGTAGAAGAGTTGCATTTGGCGTCAGCGGAGCCACTTCTTAAGCAGAACTTCATAAGCATGACATGCAGAACTTTGCTCATGCATGCATGCATGCATGCAAACAAACAAACAAACAAAACAAAAAAAGACCTGCTCAAGTCTAAAATCACTTTATCAGATGTGGAGCATGTTCTGACTTTTAGAACATGCTCTAATATTTGGGTTGGAGCCATTTGTTTTAATTTGGTTCAGTTGTAAATTTGCAGAGCAGCCCCACTCCCTGAACATTTTTGAGTGTAATACCACGTCTTATCAGACGGACATTTGTTTGGGGACAATAAGCGGATCTTCTTTTATCTCATAGGACCGCAAATCTCAAATCCAGAGCACCATTTGAATGAGCTAACTTGTTTCTCAAAAAGAAAAAAAGCCTTCATAGCAATGATCAGACTGAATGATAACAATGTTCACTTGACAAAAGAATTGCAAAAGCATTCTTATATGAGGATATGCTACATGTGTTTAAAACTCAGCATGAATCAAAGTGGGGGGAGATTATATATCAAAAAGAAGGTCAGCCTTGATATGTTGCTTTCAGTCTCTTAATCATTTTAGTTTTGAATAATCTGCTAAAATAACAGTAGTTTTCTGTTCGTAACAACAGAAATGTCTGAAGCCCAGCAGTAAATACATTTTCAAAAAAATCAGACTTTGTTTATTTTATTTTCTGTCATTGACTCCATTAAGATTTGCAACAACTGTTTGTTTTTTAAAGTGTGTTTTGGGATTTTGGAAATAATCTTTTGTTTAACATTTGGATTTTAGGTTTTTCGAGGGTCATTATATGGTCAGAGGGAGGGTCAAACGGAGATTGTCTCTTTTCTCCTGCATCCCTCGATCGTTCTGTAATCTGCTTGGGCTCTTGACTTTACACAAGAATCAAGAGGCAGAAGGGCTTTGGCAGCGAGCTGTTGCGTGACACCCAGGATGCAGAGTGTTTCAGAAAGCAAATGACACAGTCATGTTTGTTTGATAGAATGATGATAGTGGAAGATAAGTGTGAAAGCAAACAAACGTTTGCATTGTTTGCACAAGCAAACCGAAAAATGGTAATAAACCTGCTTGCTGGGTACTGAATGGAATTTCACCTTTATTTGCAGCCGTTTATAACCCACAAATTATAGGATTAGTAAAGAGGAAGAAAAACAGGAGAATCTTAATGACAGTTCTTACAGCACCCTCCACGCTTAGTTGGCCCACTGATAAAGTCGTATAAAAATGAATAAAATGAATAATCTTTGATTGCAGCGGGCAGTCGGATGATTTCGAGCTCAAAAATGATCAAAATCTGACCTTTAATTGGAGTGAATTCATTCAGTGTGGGAATAAAACTAATGTCAGCCAATAATCTTTAACTTTTTTTTTCTCTTTCTCCTAATTTCTGTGTTCATTTGGCCATATGCATTGAATCATTGTCCTGCTCATTGATTTTTTTTGTCATATAAAATGTCCTGATATGATTTATGTATTATATTTATAAGAATTCATAAAGCCATCCACGCTAAAAAGGGTTCTCGTAGCTTTTGGAAGTGAAACAGACCCACATCCTCCTCTGTACTTTACAGATGATGCACCAAAGGGTTTTGTTGCTAGAAAGCTCAGTCTTTGTCTCTTCTGAACATATTTTTGTTTGTGATGGTGTTAAAGAATGGATTTATCCTGGCATACCTGCCAGAAAAGCAGTTAGCATCCAGATAGCTTCTTATGACTGTTACTAGGGGTGTATCCGTACATGTATCCGTATTCAGATTTTCTGGTAGGGAAAGTTCGGTAGGGCACAGAGGCGTAACGGAACCATGACTGCGTTGCACTTTAGCCAGCAACACATGCGACTCTTGAAACAAATACAGTCAGCCCAGCCTCCTGCTAGCAGAAGTTATGACCAGTTACTCTTTGAATTGAGAGCAGAAGCTTGAATGCCGACTTCGCTCCCCAGTTTGGGAACACTTCAGCTTCCCGGTGTTACAGAACAACACGTGTTCATGTTAACCGGTTACCATAGCGTCCTGGTTGCTGCAATCTACCACAGATGTTACTGAGCTGAAGCACACCGTTTAGCTATGGTTGTTGTGGCTGTTCTCTAAACGTAGCAATAAAGTATATTCAGACTGGACATCTGACTGTAATAATGTGTGTCAAAAATCTGTCTTCCAGGAATTAGTCAGTGACGTTTGCGTTGTTTTTCAAAAGCAGCTTAAAGATGAAGGGAAAGAGCACCGCTCCAACCACAGTGTCCCACACAACTACTAAAATAAAGTTATTTATCAAACATAATCTTTTGTTTTCACGCATACAAAAAAGTATATAAGGCCGGAATAAAAATAAAACATATAAAATCAAGAGAAACTCCAGGGTTGGAAGATGATGATCCTCGAGAAAAGGAAACTCTGTAGCGTTGATGAAACCATTAGCCTAGCAGTGCGCTGTAATCCCTCCCACCTTACCTGTATAATTTATGCAACATCCTGTCAACTGGCTCAGGTTACAGCTTAACCCCCGATTAACTTGTTACCACTGTTGACACAGAGAGTAGGGCAGTCTAAAATATTCATTTCATATCCCAGATTGTCTTGACTTTGGCAGAAAGCCATAAAAATAAAATATTTAAACTGTTATGTTATTTTTTTTTTTTTAGACTTTATTACAGACATTTTCATGTTTTCCGAAAACAATTTACTGTTTGATTTTAAATGTCACTACACAAAAACTTCTTTTTTTCACTTTGTTCCCTGACTGTACTGCAAATGAACCAAACCATGAAATTGAAACCAAGGTACGTACCGAACTGAGATTTTTGGCGTACTGTTACACCCCTAACTCTAACTGGAACTTGTAGGTGACAAGATGATCATCCATCTTGCTCTTTCTCTGACAGTGATATTTTGAGATTTTTTTTAACCTCACTGACCATGGTGAAAAGATAAGCTTTGATCCTCGTCCAAACTTGTTTGTCACAGCTCCAGCAACTTTAAACTTTATACTTATTGCTCGTTTTGGTAAGTTACTATTTCTTGTTCCCTTTACTAACTTCTACCTGTCAACATTCATCTGCCTCACTTTTTGGGCTTTTCCACCAAACAACCGGTACTAGTTCAATGCTGGTGCCAGACGGTTCTTAGCAGGTTCTTTCAAAGAACCGGTTGCTTTTCCACTAACACAGGCCTTGTTGGTGCTACGTCACAACGCCATCTAAAGTGTTTCAATGCGCCCACAAGGGGAGACAAAAACAGAAACTGCGCAAACAAAGGGAGAGATTTTAACGAAGGAGGAGTTCATTGTGCTCTTGCAAGTGGTGCTGTTCTGCTTCCACACTTTGCTGGATTTGCAACGATGTGTACATAACATGTTCTTGGTTACGTCCATTTTCCATCGTTACCAATTAAAACAGCGGTTGTGTGTTTCAACCTTGCTGCCCTAAGCTTTGTTTTCCTGCCCCCTCACCTTGGTTGCATGACCACGTGGGGTAGAAAGTGGTTCTTAGAAAGCACCAGGCCTGACCCAGCAAGGAGTTGGTGCTAGGTTAAGCACAGGTTTGGAACTAAGAAATGGGTGCTTTGGTGGTGGAAAAAGGCCCTTTAATGGTACGTTCTCTTGTCTTTCCTATTTTTATGAGTGGCTAAGAGAAAGGGGACAATATTGGACCATACTTCTATCCCAGGGAAACAAGAGGTGAAAGGTAACCAATTAAAAGTGCTTAGACAAAGTGATCAGCTTCAAAATGGAAAGTGAAAAGCAAAGAAATTCTACTGTTATATTTGTTTAAAAGGGATTGTTAGATGTGCCAGTAAGTGTGGCTTTAGTGATTTTGTAAAAACCAAAATATAACAATAAAGTTGAACAAAAATGTGTGAACATTTTTTATTCTTTGCTAATTAATAAATGTGTTACAATTTGGGTGTCAGTAAAAAAGAAATACAAATAAAAAAGTAACCTTATGCGACTTTAGTAAAAAATAAATGCATGCCATGGTGTTTTTTACACATCTTTATCAGGGGTGACAATAAGTGTGGAGATCCCTTTATGAATAACAATAAAAAGAATCTTTAAACAAGGTGATGCTGCTGAGAATCCCTGCTTGTCACCACAGTACAGGAGTACCCAAGACACACAGACACAAGGGTAGTAAAATCATTGCCTCAGGTTATTCACATTTCAAAACAGCTTTCTCTTGTCCAGCTAGAAGCTGCAGTACATTATTTATGATATATCCTGTTTCATAATAATAAAAAAAGCCATTAGTTGTTCATATGAGTCAAACATAAGCAAAATGGGACACCAATGATCAACTACTTAATATCCTTCAACATATGGGGTTCACAAGGGCTACTACTCGGTCTACTACTCTTATATTGTATTTATTTATTTCAATTTTGTTTGCATGCTCCAGTTGGGCTCAGCTCATTACAAAACCCAGAACTTAAATTCAATAATTCAATTAAATTCAGTTTATTGATGTAGGACCCACATTTTATTTCAAGTAGGGAAAAACAATGGTAGGTGGAAAGAGAAACAGATTACAGTTTGGGATGTTCCTATTGGTATTAATCCAAGGCAGCTCTAAACTGATGGGTTTTGTTGCCTTAATTTAATGGAACTCAGTGTTTCAGCAGTTTTGCAGTTTTCTGGAAGTTTGTTCCAGACTAGAGGAGCATAAAAACCTGAATGCTGCTTCACCATGTTTGGTTCTGACTCTGGGGATGCAGAGCAGACTTGAACAAGAAGAGCTGAGTGGTCTGGAACGTTGATACAGTGACAACAGATTTTCTTTATGTATTTTGGTGCTAAGCCATTCAGTGATTTATTAACTAATAAACGTATTTGTACAGAATGCTATTTCTGTCGTTTGATCTTCAACCCGCTCTCAAATGTAATTCCTGCCCTTTAGAAACTAGCTAATGTGAACTGGAAAAACAAAAAAATCTCCAGGTGATTATTAACACGTTTACTTTCCTTCCTACTGAGGACCTTTACTAAGCTTAACGCTTTCCTCTAATTTTAGGGAAGCAATATACTGTATGTGTATTTAAATCTATTTATATATGTCTATTTATCCATTGTTGGAGTCTGACTTTGGTTGCTGGGTTGTCTCTGCACAGATGAAAATGAGCATTTTTGTAGCTTCTGTACATATAGATCTTCTGCTCATTCAGATTAAAATTTCAACCCTACTTTATATTCTTTAAAAATACTATTTAGCAACTTTTTTTCATTCTTTCAAACTTTTATTGTGCCTTCCCACATGCGTTTGCTTGTATATTTACATTTTTAAATGTGTGGAAAACCCAATGTAAATGTAAATTCACACCTAATCTCACTCATTCATGCCTTGCACACCCTAAACCTCTTCTGGATAAACCCAGCTGTGGCGGCAGAAAGGATTTTCTGCCTTGTTTGGATCAAGATCCACATATAGACCGTTGGGAATGCCAGGAATCTGTCCAATAAGGTTTTATGCACAAAAATCATAGTTTTAATCATAAAATATGTGTATTTTAAAATGTAGACTCTTATTGACATATTTATTGCCATTTCCTAAGACTAATGGCACTGAGAACAAACTGTTTACTTCTGGGGACGATGTAATAAAAATCTGGATCTGTGTTGGACAAATCAGCTTAGGTTTCATGCAGACATGCTTCAAGTTCATTCACTCAGCCTCTTGTATCTCATATAACATGACCACTTCAGGCTCACATGGTAGACATCTGGGCTGGGATCTTGTGTAAAAAAAAAAAGAAAGATAAGAAATATGAAAAAAAGAATCTAAAAGTCTACTTTTATTATGATTCAAAAACTTTTCTAACCCTCTTTAACCAGTCACAGTGTTTAGTTTGTTTCCAGAATGCAATCATTATTCATGACTGGTGTTCCCGACCACAGCACTACTGTACTGACAGCTACAAACAATATTATTTAATGTTATTCAATCTAATCAAAAGCATATGTGCATGAAAACAATTATGAGGAAATTGAATGAGTCACTCCATTTGCTTCCCACATGCCACAGCCATGTTAATATGTTCCAAATGTAGCCCTCGCTCCTGCAGATTCCTCCCTATGAATGTACATATGAGCTCTGGGTCTGTCACAGCAAAAGGAGAGGGGAAGCCTTCCTAGCACTACCAGCCATGTTTTTCATTAAACTCAACAAGAACTCTGTCGCCTGCCTGTCGGGTTCGTCTATATCCAGGTCATCAAAAAAGGGCTTTAAAGAGACCAGTCTGTTCCAAATTTCAGCCAGGTTAGGGATTGATGGAATGTGGATGAAGAGGCTTTGAATCAAAACCTTTTTAGAAAAAAACATGATCTAAATCTGAACTGTTAGATGCTTAATTTATATGGTAATGGGGACACACAGCCAACTTCACAGTGTTTTTTTTTCGATCTAACACAAACTCCAAGCTGAAAACCCTGTTTTGCTAATTCTCATTTCTTATTTATGTTTGAGCTATCTATCTGTATCAGACAGGGTTATAATTACAAAAATATAATTAAAAAAGACTCAGAAGCCTTTATACTCACATGAGTGAATTGAGAATTATGAGAGAATTCAACAAAACAAGTGACTGAGGAAAAATCGATGGCGAGGGAAGATTATGCATTGTTTTTAACATTACAAAATATTCATGTCAGTGTTACAAAATTTCAAAAATATTTAAATATGCAAGTTATCTGTATAGTCAATAATCAAGCATGAATTATAAACTCTTCATATCATTTACATTTGCAAATTCTTAAATCTTGTCTATTTATAGTGTATTTAATTTCCTGTTGTTTCATCATTATTTCATTGCTGTTTTTGTGTGCAATTTCAAAACTAAAATATATTTATCAAAGCTTTTTTTTGTTTTTTTACTTCTGCAAATTCTACAGTTTGACTGCAAAAGGAACTCTTTGTGGTTCTTCGTGTTTTTTCACATTTGACAAACTTGTTGAATTTATTTATAATGCATGTTCATGATTTTAGACTATTGATTGATTTGTTTATTAATTAAATGAATAAAAGAGAAAAGAAAATGAAAGAAAAAGTAAAAAATAAAATTACATAAAATAAAAAAGGAATATTGGAACCGCTTCCTCTTGTAGGTAGAGACAAATTTCAGGGCACTGGAACAGTTTAGGAGCCATGACATTTTTTTGTGAAACGACCCATTAAATACTTTTTTAGCCCCTGTGATAAACAGTATATGGTCTCATAGGCCCAATTAATTTAACAAAAATATTTGGGAGATTTAAGACCTTTGAATAGGACCTTCAAAGTGCAGCCTGCAGGCTAGTTCTGCAGCTTTAGAACTGTACATAAACCCAAAACCTTGCTGAAAAGAAAATAGAGAGAGAGAGAGAGAGACAGCAAATGTTGGCTGGGTATGTTGTACTTTTAACATGAAACATTTTGAGTAAGAGATGTAAAAAAAGTCTGTAGGCTACATCTATGGGCTGTACAAATATATCCCATAGGTAAAATTGTGATGAAGCTTTTCCAGATAGCCTTATTATAACCCCAAACATGTTTATGACTGGAGACAAAATACAAGCTTTGAATATTTAGAATTTATTTAACATAATTAATGATGGTGACGAGGAAAAATATGTAAATACAACATTTGAGAGTAGAATCTCTGGATGTCTTAATTTCAATTTCAATGATCAATTTCTTCCAAATTAATGTTGGCACAGCTGTCATGGACTGGCAACCTGTACAATGACTGCTTGGAACATGAGAGGCTGCAGTGTGGTCTGCTGTGCTTGGCCTTTGGATAAGATTTAGATAGTGCCAAAGAAGAATACCAGAGAATATCAGAAACAAAGAGTTAGCATTAGAGAAGTGAACTGCCACGAGTGATGGTTACCCCCTTATCCCAGCTATATTGATGCAGCGCTGTGCAAGGAGGAGGAGGAGATCTGGAAGCAAAAGTAATGAATAAACTTTATGGGACTAAAAGTAAATGTAATTTTTCTAGCATAGCTGAAGTAGAGATGTTAGTCAAAAAGTTGAAGACAGAAGTACATCAGCTCAGGAGAGCTGAAAGTTTAATGTAGCCGTAGGAGTTCACTGCCATCTTCTGGTAGAAGGGTGTTTTTACAGCCACATTCAGCCTTTATGCAGTTCTTTGCAGACTCCAAGCAAAAAAAAAAAAAGAAATACTTATCTATTTATTTTCAGATACATTTAGATTTGACAAAAGATACTTAAAGGTCTTCTTTAGTTGTGGATTTTTGTTTAAAAAATGGTTCAAGATTAACCAGACAGGATGGGGATAATTCTGCGATGGACTGGCGAACTGTCCAGGGTTTACCCCGCCTCTCGCCCCTTGACCGCTGGAGATAGGCACCAGCCCCCCCGCAACCCTGCATTAGGATGGACGGGTATAGAAAATGGATGGATGGATGGATGGGGATAATTAGTGCGTGGGGATTGAGCTCCAGAGTTCTGATGGTTCGCTTCAAGGCATTTAGTCATTTGACACCATCTTGATTAGAAGCACTGTGGAGACTATTTATCCAGGAATGGTCAACATCATTCTACATGCATATTATTTATCTCTTTCAAACGGATTCCTTGCTCCTGCCACAAAGTAAACATCCCTCAGGATGAGGCTGCCTCCTCTGTGTTTGACTGTGTTTTGGGGGGAGATGCTAACTTTCAGCTTGTTCAAGACAAAAAATGTGAAATGTTTTATATTGAGTCCAGTTCATGACAGTAGTCTTTTTCTAAATAATCTGAGCACATAGCGATTAGAAATAATAAATACCTTAGCTGAAGTGAACCACAGACTAAAACCTAGCCTGGGTGGTGTCTCCTTCTGTTCGTACTTTCTACACCAGGGATCATGTTTGATTATAGCATCTCCCTCACAGTACTTCCAATTAAATAGGTGTTATACAGTGGGGCAAAAAAGTACTGGCAGCCACCAATTGTGCAAGTTTTCACGCTTACAAAGATTAGAGGTCTATAATTTTCATCTTAGGTACACTTCAACTGTGAGAGACAGTAGTGTTCTTGGGATGCAACTCGGCATTCTTCCCCCTCCAAACACAGCAAGTGGCGTTTATTCCAAAGAGTTCTATTTTTGTCTCATCTGACCACATTACATTGCCCCAATACTCATTTGGATCATCCAGATGATCTCTCGGAAACTTTAGACCAACCTGGACATGTGCTGGCCCAAGCAGGGAGACAGCAGGACTTTATTCCATGATGACGTAGTGTGTTGCTAATAGTAACCTTTGCTGCTGTGGTCCCAGCTCTCTTCAGGTCATTGACCAATTCCTCCCGTGTAATTCTGGGCTGTTTCCTCACAGTTCTCAAGATCATCTGTACCCCACAATAAGATCTTTCATGGAGCCCTAGGTCAAGGGAGATTGTCAGTGATCTTGTATTTATTCCATTTTTAATAATTGCTCCAACAGTTGATCTCTTCTCACCAAGCTGCTTGCCTATTGTAGATTGGGTCATCCCAGTCTTGTGCAGGTGTACAATCTTGTCCCTGGTGTCTTTAGACAGCTCTCTGGTCTTAGCCATGGTGGAGGTTGGAGTCTGACTGTTTGAAGGTGTGGACAGGTGTCTTTTATACAGATATGTTCAAATAGGTGCCAGAATTCTTGCTTGATTGTAGGTGCTAAAAACTTATTTTCTGTACCATTATACAAATAATTTTTTTCAAAAAATTACACAATGTGATTTTCTGAATTTTTCTTTTACATTCTGTCTCTCACAGTTGAAGTGTACCTATGATGAAAATTTCAGACCTTTCTCATCTTTTTAACTGGGACAACTGGGACAATTGGTAACTGCCAAATACTTTTTTGCCCCACTGTATGTTAAACTGATCAGCCATAACATAATGACCACTGACAGGTATAGACACATAGCAGTAGCTGTCTTGAGAACGCTCATTGAGAGAAGATTTTTCTTTGGAAATCCTTCCAAATAAGCAATGCTTCCATCAAATTGCACTGTTACAAACGTTAACATTTAACCTGCAAACTGAGTGCTGCAGACTTTGAGATGTACTTTAGGTTTTGTTATGGCTAAAAATATAGCTCTTCTCATAACAAAAATGAGACAGAGTCCTTAAGGCCTTTTAATATTTAATATAGCATGTTTGGCCAAACATTGAGGGACAGAGTGAGGAGAAGACCATTTCATTTGTCATGTTCCCTACCCAACCATTCTGATGCAAACCCCTAATTAGCAATCGATGTTTATCTTCCAACAGCATGAGCCTGCCAGCCTGGAACCTGCCATCTCTGATCTGGGCATCCGTCTGACAAAGCGCGAACCTGCTGTTGATATCTGCTGCTTGCTGCCTTTGGTTTCTCTACATGACATACTGTTTTAGATGCACTCACTAAGACAGCAAATAAATAATCAAATCCTAATTACATATTACAATACTCCCTAACAGTTTCCTACAAGTTCTTTAAGCCTGGCACTGTCTGACGTTCGGGTTAATTTGCTATGGCGGACACTCCTGGAAAGACTATCTTCAAAGTTTTCCTTTTGAAAATTGTCTCTCTCACTCTCTGTTGAAAGATTGACACTGGATAATTTGGAGATAGAGAAATATTCTGTAGACTGAGTAAACTGCCCAAAAGTCTTGCTTTTACAGAGGTGCTTACTGAAGATCAATTAACTAAGTGCATTAATGATCCTATTTTCCCTCTTAAATCCTACAGAAGCAACAAGGTGTATGTTTGTCTTAACACATTTTCATATTTTCCGATCTATGTTGTTCCCATTTATGATTCTGACCTCGCATGTACTTACATGAATCATTATTATAAAGGCTTCATGACATTTTTATCCCTGCCACGGTTATGTTTTTGCCAGGGTTTGTTTTTTTTGCTAGTTAGTTTGTCTGTCTGTTGGCAACATAACTCAGAAAGTTATTTTCAGGAAATGTCCGCAGTGGGACCAGGAACAAGTGATTCGATTTTGGGGATGATCTGGCTCACCGACTGGGGGTGGGGGTGACTGAGCTGCCATGGCGGAGGTCTGCGCTCCCAGAGTGCTTTTCTAGTTAAAGATGTAACACAGGTCGGAATAATTTCCTTTCCATGAGACATGATGAAGGAAGAACGTTCCTTTCTTCCCAATTCTAGAATGTTTTAATCATCACTCCATTCAGTAGCTTTCTAAGCAAAAAACAGGTAATCCAACCAGCTTTTATTTCTATACACAAAATCGAGTTAGTTTTTACTTGAACTGATGTTTTTATAATACATTTGTTACATCCCCGATTTTGATCCCAACAGGTCAGTTCTTTTACGGCGTACCACAGGGTTTTGTCCTAATACTCCTAGTTGTTCCCTTTTTCCATTTCCTGTTTCCCAAGCAGCTTGTGCCCCAGTGAAACCAGTGGGTGCTTCCTTGCTTCTCAGTCCATAACGGGAAGATGGTTTGGTCCATCTGTGTCATATAAAGTCACTTCCAACAGCTGAGATCGGCTGGTTTTCTTGTGCTAATTTATGTTGCCATTCAGGAACCCCCACCTTTTGGCAAAGAGTCATCAACAAGCATGCCCCTACTGGAGGTACCTTTGGAGTATTTCCCTTATAGACATCAGTGTAGATAAGGTTATCTTTTACTGGAGGAACGAACCTGGTGTCTCATCCATGTCGTAGGAGCTGGTGGAAAAAAGATGACAAAGAATAAGATGTTGTGATGAGTGCTTTTTCTCTCAGCTAGCTAAATTGAAGTATTTTTTGCTTACACCGAGACTGGCCCGGTGGCCTCGGGTTGCTGGCGCTGCTACCGAAGGATGACTGGAAGTTATGGATGGTCTCTTGAAGGATCTGCCTTTCTCGACCCTATAGACAACCAGAACCTAACGTCATTAATACAGCTACACAGATCGCAACACTGGAAGTTTTTCTGTTTAACAACTTTCAGCCATGTTCCTAGTACAGTGTCTTAACTCTAATAACTGCATTACCATAATTTCGATGTTCCAGATGTTATGTGATAGACCATTGTTGTGTAGAAGAAAGATAATATATAGCTTAATGTCTTTCAATTAAAAAATTCTGAAGAAAGATCCAAAGAAGCTTTAATAGAAGATAGGGTTCAAATGTGTGTAATTTAATTTCAGTATAAAGCCGGCTGTTCTGTAAAGGCCACAGAGGTTTGTTGGAAATAATTAGAGAACAAGAAGCATCACGAAGACCAAGGAACACAGCAGACAGTTAAAGGAGAAAGTTCTTTGAAAAGTTAAAGTATGGTTAGGTTATAAAACAAGATCACAACATTTTACATAATGCTGTTCCATCCTTCATCCAGCAAAAGAAAGGGTACAGAACTGGAAACAACCCAAGAGAAGACATCTTTGTTTTTGAAATTCAATTCTCCCTCAAGAATTGTTGGACGTTGGAGTAGCTCTGTTATGTTAGTTTTGATTCATTCTTTTTCTGGACTTTTGTTTACAACGTTTTTGCAGCTAATTAGCATCTCAAAAGCTCAAATGATACCTAAACTATGACCACAAATCGCAGAGGAGTTGAAAAGGAGGCTTCATGGATGAGGAGCGGGACCAAACAGCAGAGAGAGAAGGAGGAAGTTCAAACCATCTCTTCCATTGATCATTATGGGCAAGGATCATATCTCCGACTCCAACGTTTCTCTGTCCAGCTTTCTAATTATACGTCCAGAAAGTGATTTAATGAGGAGCGTCAAAAGCAAATGAGATGGATTAGCGGTGGTTGCCAACAACTGATGGTGTCAACCAGAAGGTTACTTTGGAATATTGTCTCTGGTGTCTGGTTGTTGAGCTGTTAGCATGTCAGGAATTTTATGAGACTGCCATACAGCAACAGTCTCCAGTAAGATGCCTCTTCACCATCCACAACAACTGGTTGGTGATACTTGGACAGTATGTGTTACGACAACATTTAATTTCCTTTTGGGATGAATAAAGTATTTTTGAATTGAAACTAACAGGAAGGCGATGAGAGGAGAGAAACTGCAAATGGGAGCTCTGGAAGAGCTGCAGAGACCCACAGATCAAGAGAAATAATCAGTAGACAGTGCATTAATTGTTTGTATGCTCTATTAATCAGGTCTTCTCAGCTTCCATGCAAAATGCTGTGTTGTTTCATGGAAAAACGTCTATAGTTTCAAGGGGTAAGAATACCCATCAGGGCACTGTAATTCCAAACATCTCTACTGAATAAGACACTATCAGGATAACATAGTGGAGTTAATTGTTGAAAAAATAAGACATGATGAACTAAGCACAAAGCTCTGAAGCTCAATGCTCAACGATGAGCTAAAGGCACCTTTCCAGCGTTGAGTTCAGAGATAGCGGCTAAGATCTGCTGCCTGGGGCCATCTGTTTTGATCCCCAGCTCCTTCAGGTCTCCATCTGTTAGAGTCAGGAATGCTTCCATGTCGACCTGGAAGAGAAAATGATTTACAAAAATTATTTTGAAGCATATTTAGCAAAAAAAAAAAAAAGTTTACGTCTAAAAAAGATAGAATACCTCCTGCTCCTCAAAAATAGGCTGATATTTCTCAAGAGACAGTTTCTTCAAAATACTAGACAGCTCATCTGGGATTAAAAAAACAAACAAAACAATCATTGAGGTTTAAGAGAAGGTGATGAATGTGATGGGTCTGTGCTGACGGCAGAACAGTTCTCACCTTCGTCTGTGATTGTGCCGCTGCTGGAGCCCCCGCTGCTCTTGGAGCGCGGGTGAGACGAAGCGGACGACAAAGAGTCCCCCGGGCCAGGAGGGATCTTTGGTGTCGGGGACGGAGACGGTGTTAAAGTGGGCGATGTGCTCTTGGAGGTGGACGAATTCTCCGACTGGGATCTCTTTTTCAGCTCCATCTTCTACATAGAAGAACAAATTAAGAGTGCTGCTCCCATGTGGTGCCAGTCAAAAGTCTTAGATACACTCATCCTGGCTATGAACATCCATCTGGAGATTTTAGCGCTGTATTTGATCTTCTCTTTTTTTGTTAAAATTTACTGTCTATTTTCAATACAGGTCCTTCTCAAAAAATGATCATATCATGAAAAGGTTCTCTAAACGAGCTATTAACCTAATCACCTGAATCAACTAATTAACTCTAAACACCTGCAAAAGATTCCTGAGGCTTTTAAAAACTCCCAGCCTGGTTCATTACTCAAAACCGCAATCATGGGTAAGACTGCCGACCTGACTGCTCCCCAGAAGGCCATCATTGACACCCTCAAGCAAGAGGGTAAGACACAGAAAGAAATTTCTGAACGAATAGGCTGTTCCCAGAGTCCTGTATCAAGGCACCTCAGTGGGAAGTCTGTGGGAAGGAAAAAGTGTGGCAGAAAACGCTGCACGACGAGAAGAGGTGACCGGACCCTGAGGAAGATTGTGGAGAAGGACCGATTCCAGACCTTGGGGGACCTGCGGAAGCAGTGGACTGAGTCTGGAGTAGAAACATCCAGAGCCACCGTGCACAGGCGTGTGCAGGAAATGGGCTGCAGGTGCCGCATTCCCCAGGTCAAGCCACTTTTGAACCAGAAACAGCGGCAGAAGCGCCTGACCTGGGCTACAGAGAAGCAGGACTGGACTGTTGCTCAGTGGTCCAAAGTGCTTTTTTCGGATGAAAGCAAATTTTGCATGTCATTCGGAAATCAAGGTGCCAGAGTCTGGAGGAAGACTCGGGAGAAGGAAATGCCAAAATGCCTGAAGTCCAGTGTCAAGTACCCACAGTCAGTGATGGTCTGGGGTGCCATGTCAGCTGCTGGTGTTGGTCCACTGTGTTTTATCAAGGCCAGGGTCAATGCAGCTAGCTATCAGGAGATTTTGGAGCACTTCATGCTTCCATCTGCTGAAAAGCTTTATGGAGATGAAGATTTCATTTTTCAGCACGACCTGGCACCTGCTCACAGTGCCAAAACCACTGGTACATGGTTTACTGACCATGGTATTACTGTGCTCAATTGGCCTGCCAACTCTCCTGACCTGAACCCCATAGAGAATCTGTGGGATATTGTGAAGAGGAAGTTGAGAGACGCAAGACCCAACACTCTGGATGAGCTTCAGGCCGCTATCGAAGCATCCTGGGCCTCCATAACACCTCAGCAGTGCCACAGGCTGATTGCCTCCATGCCACGCCGCACTGAAGCAGTCATTTCTGCAAAAGGATTCCGACCAAGTATTGAGTGCATAACTGAACATAATTATTTGAAGGTTGACTTTGTTTATATTAAAAACACTTTTCTTTTTTGGCTCGGATGAAATATGCTAATTTTTTGAGATAGGAATTTTGGGTTTTCATGAGCTGTATGCTAAAATCATCAGTTTTAAAACAATAAAATACCTGAAATATTTCAGTTGGTGTGCAATGAATCTAAAATATATGAAAGTTTAATTTTTATCATTACATTATGGAAAATAATGAACTTTATCACAATATGCTAATTTTTTGAGAAGGACCTGTACTTACAGGCTCAGATTTGTGCTTTCACACCTGCTAATATTAGATTGAATGCTCCCTGGGCAATGGAATCCCTTTGGCCTATTATTTGGGTAGAACTGACAGGACTTTATGTAAACTGGATGGTTTGCTATCACAGATCCAAATTTGCAAAGTCCACAAATTTTCAAGAGGGTGGAGGCTGAGGCCAATCCAGAAGCTTCATGTTGTCCTGCATTATTCCTTCTGAAACCAGTTGTGTTTAGGTGTGAACCATGTTGCAATGAAGAATTAACAGGTAGTTGTCCTTTCTTATGTTTGGATCCACAAGTACCAGTGGGGGCAAAGCATGACGCTGCCACATCCATGCTTGACAGCTAACACTGGTAATCTTTTTTAGTTTTATTTTATTTATTTATTTAAAGGGACAATGCACATTAACGAACATAACAATGTAAATAAGCCAGATATAGCCAATGGCTAATTTTCATCTGTAGTCCCTAGCAGATCAAGAAAAAGAATTAGAAATACAGTAATAACAGACTAATACAAAGATCACCCACACAACATGGAGTCAAACATAAAACAAAATGTAAAAATCCGTCATCAAAAAAAACAAAAACAAGAGGAATAGAAATAAGACACTGGGAATTGTCAACGCGACACTTGAGATATAGAAAGGAACGATTGTTAGTGGTCACATACTGGTTCCTCTTTAGCCAACATTAAAGATTTGCTTTAAAAGACATAAAAATATCAGAACCTCTAATATCCGCTGGCATACCGATCCAAATCTCCACTCCTTTAACTGATAGCACCTGTTGAATGAACGCTGTCCGTTTAAAAGCTACCGCACAATCACCTCTAGTACAGGCTATTGTCGTTTTACAGCTTGTACTAGATTTGAATTTAACAAATTCATACAGTGGTGGCGGAGAGAGTACATGCAGGATTTTATAGATCGAACATACCAGTTTGAATCTTTTAAAATCTTCATCTCATCACACAATAGTCTGTAGAAGACATTAGCTTTGTGCATGTGGGCTGCAGTCAAAATTAAAGGCTTCACTCGTGGTGCAGCCGCTTCTCTCTCCGTGTTCCAGCAGCTTTCACATTCTCATACATTTTGTTGCCATGATGATGAGCAGATTTTATCGGGAAAACTTTAAACTCTCATTGATGATGTTTGCAAAACTTCCGAAACTGACAGTGAGGTTGGGATTGTCACTGTTGCTTTATTTTTTCCCAATGTTGGTTTCATAAGAGCCTCCGTTAAACCAACGTATAAAAAAATATGACTGCATGTAAATATTGTGTACAGTTAGCCATGCAACTGCATAGCCTATTCGATAAGCTTTACTTTTGGAACAGTATATGTGTTGGTTGAGCTTTCACCCCGTGAAGTGACAGACGTTTTGCTTAAACATGATACTTATACCAATTCATTTAAATAATGTATTTCATTCCTTTTATTGCTAAAATTCTAAGTCCATATCACACGTCTCTAGTTTCTGTCTTGTTTTTTAACATCCTAACTAATTTCCTTTCATGAACAGGTGGCTGTTGTGGGTCAGATGGTTTAAACCACAATTACTATTGGGTGTTTCAGCGGAGCAATAATCCCAAACACACATCAACACTGGTTCTGGAAGGAATAAAGGACACAAAACATTTGGAGTGCCACAGATCTTTAACCTGTTGAAGATTTATGGCCTATAAATGTCTGACAAAAAGAGTGGTTGGAATCATAACTTTGTGTTGTTTCTCATTAAGTTGTGAAATATCAAGTCGGGCTGTGTGTATACATTTTTAACTGTATGAATACTTTTGATTCTCTGGGGGTTAAAGAAAATCCAATCCTGTCCAGATACTTAAAACGCAATTTTTGCATCTTTATTCCACTCCAGATAAACTGTTCAAATTAACCACTAAAAGCCAGATATTAATATGAGATAATGACTGTAACTGTGGAGACATTTTGTTAAAATCAGAAGCAACAGAGTCCAAACCCTTCTGGAGTGGAGGTCTGAGGCGACCAGGCTGTGGTTGGAGGGGATGTCAGGCAGGCTGACAGGTGCTGAAGCCGCCTGAGGAGCCGGGCTCTGCTGCTTCTCCGCTGTTTGGGTCTTCACCTCTATCAGCCCAGCAGCTCTTTTCCGCTGGGCAGCTATCTGCGAGAGAACGCTGTCTGCGCTGCCCCCTGGTTAAGGGAGACAAATAACGGATATGTTAGTTTTTTTTTTTTTTTATCAGTTGGTGCGCTTAAATCTCATCCTTGGCTAATTCCCATTAACGGATGTGTTAGTTTGCACCTGAGCGATTGTGAGAGTCCCGGTTGATCCCTGCTACTCCGTTCGATCCCCCAGAGGAGTGGGGGGAGTGGTAGTGACCAGAATTAGAGGGGGACGAGGAAGAGGGTCCTTTAGAGATGCTTGGAAACTTAATGGACCTGTTTACAACACGACTGACGGACGTCTTAAAGAAACAGAGAGATGAGAGGATAGCAGACAGAGGAGTGATGGTAGTTACATGAATGGTATCACTTTGAAGGCCGAGATTTCTGCCCCCTCACAATATCAGAGTTCCCACTGCTGTTGAGTTTTCTTTGAGGAGGCATCGGCAGGCGGACCGCTTCGCTTCTTCCGTCTCTGAGGAACCGCGATCGGTCGGAGTTCCACGGCTCAAAGTTGGACGGAGGCAGGAAAGGAGGTATCACTGCTTTCAGCTTGTCATTTGGCAACCGGGTCAGAGGAGCGCCGCTTCTCAGCTTAGGGAGAAACCAAATGCGGGATTTGAGCAACCAATAAAATCAAGGTCCAATCCTTTTCCCAATCAGTGAACACACCAGACCAAAGAGCAACCAGATCATGCTGACATCAGCACACATGGGTGTGGGCACTGCTAAGACTCAAAATTAGCTATACTCAAGACGAATGAGGTGTTTAGAAATTAACTCAGAGGAAGGACAGAGATGTAAAACGCTTTACTGAGGCATGTCTGTGGTTCAATTAGGCTGTGAGAAGGTAGGAAATAGCAAGGCTTGGAGCAGATATCAGGAAGGCTGAATGTTTTAAAGCAGCGTTCCTCTCTTCTGAACTGTCTACTTCTGTCTATTATTGAATATACTAGATCTGGAAGCATTAACAAGCTACATTCTCTAAAATATACACAAATGCTGCTGTTTTAGGATTGCTAGCCATCTATCTATATCCATTTGTGGCTTGTTGCTGTGTGGTTCTCAGTTCCCATGGTTTGTTTTTGTCATTGTTTTTTTTTTCTCTCTCGGCCGTCCTGCAAGTTTAGAAGCAGACTTCGAGGGTGTTTTCTTGTATTCTCTTTATTCGCCTTCCTCTCTTCTATCTTCAATTCCCTCTGTCCCTTTTAACTTTTTGTCCCACCTCTCTTCCTCTTTTTTCTTTTTCTCTTTTACTTTCAGTCTCAGTGTCCATACTATTTGAAATAAAGCCATAGCAAGATGTCATATATATAAGATGCCATATGCTGTAAGGCCCCAATT
This sequence comes from Valencia hispanica, assembly GCA_963556495.2. NCBI lineage: Eukaryota > Metazoa > Chordata > Actinopteri > Cyprinodontiformes > Valenciidae > Valencia > Valencia hispanica. The sequence goes on from OY747716.1 coordinate 17,952,590, forward strand.
GTAAAAGTAAATCGTTTGGGCTTCTACTTGTTAGCCATGGAAATCAGTCTAATTTTGCTAACATAAGAAGCTAAAAACTATTTAAAGCGCAAACTAATAATAAAACACTGTTTTATAATCACATGGGCACCTCTGGCCTAATATAACTAATAAATAAACAGTTTGTGGCAAGAGGGTTGGACAAAATATTTTGAATGCTGTTTATTAGACTTCAAAAAATATATAAAATCGGCTATAATTAGTATCACTGACGTCAAAACTTCACAGAAAGTGGAGATTGGAATCGGCCCCAAAATTCTGATTGGTGCTTCTCCACTTGAAAATACAAGTTACACATTTATTTTGGACCAAACACTCTTACCATTCTGGTTATTAGAGAGTCCTCCTTTTCTGAGGATGTTCTGCAGTGACCCGCTAAAAGGTAGAAACAACTAATTTCAACCTAATGGTTTTTTATTATATTGAAGTTTACACATTAAGTAAACATGTTGTTCATATCTGATGATATTTATGCTTTTATGATGACGAATAATTTCTACAGTATGTCTCACCAGCGTCTTTGGTCTTCACTGCCCATCCAGTGCTCACGTCATTCACTCCCGGGGCGGCGGTAGCTGCCGGCGTCCCGTTAGATCCAGCCGTGGCCTTCGCATCCGCCCTCATCGTGGCATCCAGCAGAGTTTCAGCTTCGTCTGGAAACGGGGCCAGCCGATTGGTCGAGAGGCCGTGCCTCAGGGTGTGAGTCAATTTCAGCCGCCGGAAACGATTGGACATCCTGCTCCACCAGGACTGCGAGAGGTGTTACTCAAAGATGTAAACAACACTCTAAGCCATACGAATGCTGTGGTTACAGTACCTTGCAGATGTATTTACAAGTTTTTCACATCTTTATCAAAACTTCAACGTATTCTGTTTGGATTTTATATGACAGACTAACACGGAGCAGTGCATTGAATATTTTTCTCAATGGAGGTACCAATATGTTTAATATACATTTATGTGTCAATTTTCTTCTTTATATGAACTAATAAGTGAAAGACAAAAATAACACATAAAAAATACAGTATAGTAAGGGAAATCAACTTCTTTACCTTGAGGCCTCCCTTGTCATCAGGTGGCATTGGGATGTTGTTGAGAGACTGTCTGCTTTTGGAGATTTTGGAGATGCTGATTAAAGCCCGGCCACGGTGTTTGGATTTGTCCTTGTCCACCTGCATACACACCGATGCTAAGAGTCGGACCAGCTCAGTGTCTGACGAAACGAGGAGTAAAAATTAAACACACATCAGAGCTTATTGACAATAAAACACAAGTTTGACAGATCAGAATTTCTGTAATAAATACAGGGTAAAATGATGTTACTACACCTGTCTCACAGCATAATGGAAAAAAAACATAGTTTTTTATCCTTATATTTGAGTTTAAATTGGGGTAAATTATTTAATAATGCTAAATTATAAATGATTTGCACAAATTTTTACTGCTTAATCTTTTTTAAGTATCATTTATTTTAATATTATGAAGGAATTATGTGTTCAGTAAAAAAAAAAAAAAGAGACTAAGAGAACAAAGACATTCAGAACCTGGGTACCTGGATCGTTGAGCAACATAACCAAATCAAAAGCAGTGTATCCATTCTTAGCCCGAAGGTTGACATCCGCTCCTTGACTCAGCAGGTACTTGACAATGTCTTTATTGCTGGGGGAGAGCAGAAAACAAGAGTGTAGAAGGGGTTTATTGTGTCAGCAGTAAAATCTAGAACAGACGAACCAATTGTTTGGTTGGTGACAGCAGGCTTTTACAAGTCAACCTGTGATCCAACAGTTGAGAAGCTGAGTTTTGCGGGAGGGGAGGTCTGTTAACGCAATATAGCAAACTGATTTTGCATGAATGACAGAAAAACTTTGGAGAGGACATTTTTGCAAAAATTAATTTATCTGTTTATAACAGAACACAACAGAGAAGTCTGTTAATAACAACAATTGGGTGGTTTTCTTTTGGTTGACTGGCGGCTTATGAAGCCAATCTTTTTTCCATATTAAGCACAGCCAGGTCCAACAAAAGCACACTATGCTGCTACTGCACTAAAACGTTTACTATTTGCAATTTGAGGTTTTTAAAAACTATTATTAGAGGAAAATAATATTGATATTAAAATTAGAGGAAAAACAAAGATGGAAGAAGCTATTTCAAAAGAGCTACACTGTCAGGAGATAACAGGAAGGCTAAACATTTTGCAGCAATGTTTCTCATTTTATCCCCTTGATACATGCTAAATTTGGAAATGCTGGCAATCTTTAGGAAATCTCAGCGTTAAGTAAGGATCTACATTCTCTAAAATATTCACAAAATTCGCTGCGTTAGTAATTCTGGCTAAACTAGAAAGTATTTTCGACTGTAAGACTTTAACATTTTGCCCTAGTTAACATAAAACATTTTTTTTTTTTATTTAAACTGTATTGCATGCTTTTAACAAAACCAAATATATTTTTTGGAACAATATTTGACTTCTCTATTTTATTTTATTTTAGTTTGGGATCATAATTGATACATCAGATACTCATTACCTTGAATTTTACCTGAGCAAAATGCCTCACGACATATTCGGCTCGAGGAATGAACAAACGCTGCAGATGAGGCAAGGGTCTCAGAAAAACCTACATCAACATATGACTGAGGTGATGGGTTTCTGGGATAACCATGAAAGAATCCAGGTTTCTTAATGGAGGTGGCAGTTTTAAATCCAACAGGAAATGAAGGAGTTCGGTAGCAAAGCATATAACATATAACATATAATAACATATAATAAAGCATTTTTAGTTTTCTCTTACTTAACTAACACACACATGCAAACACGTGCTCACACAAAAACCCTAATTATTTTTGCATTTGGAATGCCAATCACCTGCCAGAGACAAAATGTCAACCAACAATTAGAAATATACATTTTATTCTACACTTTTAATTACCACTTTAGGGGTGAAAGTTAATTTGAACCAGAAAGTCAGCACAAAAGAATAAATAAAACCAGAAACTGAAACCGGTCCAAAACAAGAGTGCAATCGGTCCACCATTGGGTGACAGGCGAGGTACATACTATTAAAACAGCTCAGCAACTCCTACTCACCCGTGATACGTGGCTTGCATCAAGGCGGTCCAGCCGTGAACGGAGTCCTGTTTGTCTACGTCGGCTTTCTTCTCCACCATCAGCTGCACCACCTCCAACTGCCCGCTCACCGCCGCCATCATGAGGGGCGACGCTCCCTCCTGGTTGGATGAATTCACCTGAGCCGGATCCTCCTCCAAGATGTCTTTAACAAGCTGGGAATTTCCTGAATCGTCACAAAATGTGAAAAACCTTCACATGAACTCAAATCTAAAGGAACTCTAATCAAAAAGGAAAAATACCAAGACAAAAAGTCTTCTTAAAGCTTCAGTGCGTCTAGTTGAAGTGAGCTCACCCAGCTTGAGAGCGCTGAACACGTCTGGCCTTTTCCTCTCATCGTCTGGAAAAGAAAGGAGCAACGTTGAGAACAGACCAAGCTTCTGATGTGTCCAGAAAGAACAGCCCTGCACATAGCTCAGTCAGTGGGGGGTTATGTACACAAATCCTGATTACAGCAGAGTTCATCGCTTACAAAAATAACAAAAATACCAGAGCGGAGAAGGAGACACAGGAAAGTGTCTAAAGAAAAAGACTTAAAGACCAAAAAACCCTAAAAACTAAATGCTCTGTGTCTTACAGAAGCCATAAATCCAGCTAAAAAGTTGATGAGAACAGCTTTGAGGCTCTCTGTCAAGCCACCGCTAATTGCACTGCATTGTTTAAGACACAAAGACAAAAAATAAGATGGGACGTAAAGGCTTCTTCAGCCGTTTAAACACGTCAGGGCAGTAAATGTTGAAGAAAAAGGTCCAGTATTACCAACCTCTGTCAGCAACACAGACACAGATAAAATATTAAACTCCTTAACCTTTTTTGCCATTTGCCATGTTACAACCACATAATTACACTGGTTTGCAAAAGTATTCGGCCCCCTTGAACTTTTCCACATTTTGTCACATTACAGCCACAAACATGAATCAATTTTATTGGAATTCCACGTGAAAGACCAATACAAAGTGGTGTACACGTGAGAAGTGGAACGAAAATCATACATGATTCCAAACATTTTTTACAAATAAATAACTGAAAGGTGGGATGTGCGTAATTATTTAGCCCCCTGAGTCAATACTTTGTAGAACCACCGTCTGCTGCAATTCCAGCTTCCAGTCTTTTAGGGTATGTCTCCACCAGCTTTGCACATCTAGAGACTGACATTCTTGCCCATTCCTCTTTGCAAAACAGCTCCAGCTCAGTCAGATTAGATGGGCAGCGTTTGTGAACAGTAGTTTTCAGATCTTGCCACATATTCTCGATTGGATTTAGATCTGGACTTTGACTGGGCCATTCTAACACATGGATATGTTTTGTTTTAAACCATTCCATTGTTACTCTGGCTTTATGTTTAGGGTCGCTGTCCTGCTGGAAGGTGAACCTCCGCCCCAGTCTCAAGTCTTTTGCAGACTCCAAGAGGTTTTCTCCCAAGATTGCCCTGTATTTGGCTCCATCCATCCTCCCATCAACTCTGACCAGCTTCCCTGTCCCTGCAGAAGAGAAGCACCCCCAGAGCATGATGCTGCCACCACCATATTTGACAGTGGGGATGGTGTGTTCAGAGTGATGTGCAGTGTTAGTTTTCCGCCACACATAGCGTTTTGCATTTTGGCCAAAAAGTTCCATTTTGGTCTCATCTGACCAGAGCACCTTCTTCCACATGTTTGCTGTGTCCCCCACATGGCTTGTGGCAAACTGCAAACGGGACTTCTTATGGTTTTCTTTTACCAATGGCTTTCTTCTTGCCACTCTTCCATAAAGGCCCACTTTGTGCAGTGCACGACTAATAGTTGTCCTATGGACAGATTCCCCCACCTGAGCTGTAGATCTCTGCAGCTCATCCAGAGTCACCATGGGCCTCTTGGCTGCTTCTCGGATTAAAACTCTACTTACTTGCCCTTTCAATTAAGATGTATGATCATGTCTTAGTAGGTTTCTCTCTCATGTATCCTTTTAATTCCATGTCTAAACTTCGCGTTGGTTCGTCGCATAAAATCAAAATCTTTTCTCTACAGTAAATGAATGGAAAGGTTCAAGAGGTGTGAATACATTTCCGCTCCTCATCTCTGTGTAACACCAGCTCAACAGCGCAGCTCTACCTGTTTGAGGTCTGATGGTGGTAATGGCATCCAGATAAGCCTTGATGTCTCTTTGTTTCAGCTGCATGGCGAGTTCAAAGGCCGTCTTGGACAAAACGTTGACCCGGTCTGGATCGGCCCCGCGCTCCACCAGCTGCTGGGCTATGGCCTCCTTCAAAACATGCCACACAACTTGAGTAACCGGTTGCTCCAGAGGATCAATGGAGAGATCCCAGAAGCATTTTTATGTCCATCTCCCCGATCGCGTCAATTAGCCTCACCTTCCCACTGAGCGTGGCTGCCATCAACGGTCCCCAGCCAGTGGTCTTCTGGGAAAAGTTGACATCAGAGCCCCACTCTAGCAGGAGCCGGACAGTGGCCTCGTGACCATGCTGGGACGCCACGATCAGGGCTGTGATGTCCATGAAATCCCTGCTTCCTCCTCCTCCCCCTGGATATCCCTCAGCAGGTCCAAATCCAGCTGTGCTGTTGGGAAACACACACAGCCACATCGGTGAGCAGCGACAGAGGAACGCCTGTCATTCTGATGAGAGTCAGAGACGCAACCTGCAGCTGTTGTTGTTGTTTTCATTAGAAATGGCCTCCGCAGCCACAGCCAGGTGATCAAAGTCATCGACGTAGGCGCCGCTCTCCAGGAGCAGCTTGACCACGTGAACATGGCCCCCGCGGGCCGCCATGGACAGGACGCTGGCGCCCAGCCTGTTGCGACCATTTATCTCCGCCCCGTTCTCCAGGAGGATGTGGGCCACAGTCAGGTGGCCAAACCTTCACGGAAAACAGAAACAGTAACTAATAAACCTGCTCTGCAATGGCGTCTTTTTTTCACTAACAGGTGTATGCTGAAAAACAACAATAAATTAAATAATGTATGGTTTTACAGTGTGACTTAACAAAAACAAAGAATTTTTAAAAAGCACATTAAGAAAATGAATGATTATGCTATGTGTGTATTTGAATTGATTAAATCACAAGAGTGGAGCTGATTGGCTGGTATTAGTAAACATTATGACGGAGTATTGATGGATTTTAGGATAGATTTTGAAGAATTGGAGTTCAACTCCAGTCTGCCTTGGTCCTCTTCACAAACCACTTTCATTTGTGTTAAAAATCTGAAAAGTGCAGCATGCATTTGCATTTAATGAAAACCACCTTCAATTTTAACCAAATGTTATATGATAAGACTATATATGATTCTGTGCTACTTTGCAAGCAGCCTCAGACGGCCCTCGCAGCTTAGCGCAGCTCTGGCCTGGTGATGTGACCGCAGTCCTCTCGGACCGCCGACTCAACACTTCCACTCAGCCTGCAGATCAATTCTCGAATAAAAGTGTGGATAAGAGACAAAATGGAAGTTTTAATCCAAAATGGCTGACTTTCGGTGAGGTTGGACCATGGTATGAAGACACATTTTTGTAGATGTTGTGAAGTTACATATGTGTATGTGTAGGAATGATTGTTTTAGTGATTGTAGAGGGTGCTGTTGAGGAATTAGGCCACGCCCACCAAATATTTGCATATTTATCTGTTAGGGGTTGGACTAATATCCTTCATGTTCAATTTGTGGCCAATCATATCACGTATGTGGAAATTAGAGCCAAATATAGGGCCATGGCATGACCCAGGGTTTCGCCCCACCTTTCTTCCGGAAACTCTCAGTACTGGAAACCAAGTTACCCCAACTTGTTTTCAGTTACTGGCCACAGCCAATTGTTGATTAAGTACAAGATGTCAAATACGGACCTTCTGAAGTAAAACGTTACACTTCCAGGCTTAGGTGGCAAGAGCAAATGAACCTTTGAATATGTTAGGTATTTGTCTGTGATGACATGCATAACGTTTGGTACAGGTCTGATCCTGTATGTGGAAGTTAGTATACCATCTTTTTTTTAATGATGTGTAGCCATACTTTGAGGCTTAGCCACGCCCCTTCAAGATATATGACAAGTCAGTTTTTTTAATAACTGTAGATCCCCCATGCCTGACAGCCAATTTACAAGCCGAACGGTCAAAATCTCTAGGAGTTCGATCAAAGCGGAGGCTGTAAACAGTAAAAACAAGGTCAAAATCACAAGTTCAATCCAAGATGGCCGACTTTAGGTTAATTTTGGACTATGACGTTTTAAGACTTTTAGGTAGGCCTTGTGAAGTTTTACAAGTGTTGCAAATTCCATGTCTGTACGGAAAGGTAGGACAATGGAGCAGTGTGTTTTGAAATTGTCCGGGGGGTGGCGCTGATGAGCCATTTCTGTTGCAACTTTTGTGAAAACCTTAAAATACGTACATTTCACGCACGCCTGGCGTGTCAGTAAATGTTTTTTCTTCCATTTTTGCATATGTTTAGGCCTCCAAAACGTCAACTCATTTGGTGGAAGAAAAATAAACAGCACCGTTACAATAAGCCTTTGCGGCACTTTCGCTGCCTAATTAGAAATAAATGGCCTGCATTTGTGTAGTGCTTTTTACAGTCAGAGGACCACAAAGCGCTTTACACTACATTCAGTCATTTACGCACACTGGTGATGGTAAGCTACATTGTAGCCACAGCTGCCCTGGATCACACTGACAGAAGCCAGGCTTTCGTGACCAAGCAGGGTTTCGAGCCGGCAGCCCACCGGTTACGGGGCGAACTTCTACCACCTGAGTCACGGTTGCCTCAAATACCACAGCTAAAATGATTGGAAAGGAGAGCATTAATTGGAGAAACAGCCAACTGGAGGAGCTGCAGAGTCCCATAGCTTGGGTGGGAGAATCAGTTAACAGTTAACTTATTTAACATAGCTACTAGTCATGTGCTCGATAAATCTTGCCTTTATGGAAGAAAGGGAAGAAGAAACCCGTTGTTGATAGAAAGCCATAGGAAGTGTGGTGTAGTTAGGGGAAACAAAAACAATGTATAAGACGATGCTCTGGTCAGATGAGACCAAAATTAAGCTTTTGGATAACAAGCAAAACAATATTTCTGCAGGAAAAACTAACACAGCACATCTCTCTGAACTCATCATTCCCACGGCGGCAGCATCATGCAGTGGGGACTGTTCTTCTGGATCATCCAAATGCTGTCTAGCAAACTTCAGACGGGCCTGGACATGTACTGGCTTAAACATAGGGACACATCTGGCACTGCAGGATTAGAGTCCCGGTGGCGTAGTGTGTTACTGATGGTAGCCTTTGTTGCTTTGGTCCCAGCTCTCTGCAGGTCATTCACTAGGTCCTCCCTGTGTGGTTCTGGGATTGTTGCTCACCGTTCTTGTGATCATTTTGACCTCACGGGATGAGATCTTGCATGGAGCCCTAGATCAAGGGAGATTATCAGTGGTCTTGTATGCCTTCCATTTTCTAATAATTGCTCCCACAGTTGATTTCTTCACACCAAGGTGCTTACCTATTGCAGATTTAGTCTTCCCAGCCTAGTGAAGGTCTACAATTTTGTTTCTGGTGTCCTTTGACAGCTCTTTAGTCTTGGCCATAGTGAAGTTTGGAGTGTGGACAGGTGTCTTTTATACCGATAACCAGTTCAAACAGGTGCCATTAATACAGGTAACGAGTGGAGGACAGAGAAACCTCTTACAGAAGAAGTTACAGGTCTGTGAGAGCCAGAGATTTTGCTTGTTTATCGTTGACCAAATACTAAAATTTCCCCAATAATTGGCAAATAAATTCCGTTAAAAATCATGTGAAATGTGATTTTCTGGATTTTTTCTCTCTCATTTTGTCTCTCATAGATGAGGTATACCTATGATGAAAATGACAGGCCTGTCTCAACTTTTTGAGTGCGAGAACTTGCACAACTGGTGGCTGACTAAATACTTTTTTTACCCAGCTGTATAACTTTACCCTGTTGTGATAGAGCTCCTCGTTTTATATTAAAACCCCGAAGCTTAAATGCTTGTGTATATATATATATATATATATATATATATATATATATATATATATATATATATATATATATATATATATATATATATATATCCCATTTGAAATGGACCCTGGTGCTCCAGACCGCAGCCCCACCTCGCAGCCTGCATCAGCGGGGTCCAGCCGTAGTTGTTGCGGCTGTCCACTGAGGCGCCCTTCCGCAGCAGGAACCGCACCAGGTTCTCGTGGCCGCTGGCCGAGGCGAACTGCAGGCCGGTGTTCCCCTCCTCGTCCGTGCAGTCCACCGGCACCAGAGACACCCCGTCCGGGGCCACGCACTCGGAGCCCGCTTCTGACCGCAGCCTGCTCTGCCGACCCGACTCTCTCGGGGCGCCGGGCTCCAGGAGACCCCGGGCTGTCTCGTAGTCCCCCTCATCGCAGGCACGTAAAAGCAGCTGCGAGTTTGCAGGGACACCGAAATTCATCTCTTCTTTTGAGGCGTTAGTCCGTCTCCGTTACTCCGTAGTTTGTCTCATCGAGGGTGACGTAAAAAACTGGTTTTTCCTCTGTCACTTGGCCGCAGTTTGGAGCTCATGACGCGCAAATTAAAAAAAACAACTTCACCCTTCACGTTGTCGATAAATGTTCTCCTTTTCCACCCAAAACATTAAAACACGTAACTTACTTTCAATCTCATCAATTTGTCTTAAAAACAACTTTCTGGCAACCATCCGCGGAACTGCCTGGTTCCGTTACTCGTACATGAATCTTAGGACCATCAAGATGTATTCAACACAACCAATCACTTCCGCTTTGATATTTCAAAACAAAACCCGAATTAAAGCCAAAAAATTGGACAGATGTAGTGGTGCTTTGTGGTTATGGAACCTGTCTATTAAACAACAAACGCATGTCTAATATCTAATATCATGTAATGTTTTTACGTGTCATATGCTTTGTGTGTGTTTTATGCTTTATTGCTGTTTTTACGTTATCCCCTAATCATGTAAAGCACATTGTTGTTGAAAAGTGTACCATACAAATAAAACTGTCTTGCCTTGCCTAATATTTTAAATATAATTTAGAAAGTTTTTGACAAGAAACCAAAAATCACAAGACATCCTATTTGTACCAAGAAATATGCTAATTTTGCGATTAGCTCAAGCTCAGGGCTGCCCAAGGCACAAGTAAAATAGGCAGCTGATGAAAAGCCTCCACATTTGACATTTTAACATGTTGCATCGCTCCTGACAGAAACCTGTAGGTTAGCAGACGAAAATGTAATTCTTCCCTTTTTTCCTTAAAACCCGAATGTTAGATTTTTACTGGATGTTTTGCTATATGAATTGAATTGCATCTGCCTTGACATGATTCTGGTGATTTCCTTGGGATACACAACTATGTGTCCCTGCTGCCCTCTGGTGATAAGAATGGGAACTACAAAAATTGACCTCAAACTTTTAAGATTCGCTGTTATCAGTTTTGGATTTTTATTTCACTATTTACAAGGACAACATTTAAATTCGGGCACATGGAGAGAAATATAACATAAATATAAAATTTCAACCCCTGTTTAAATCAAATGTTTTTTTTATACTGCAATAAATATTAGACGTCCAAAGAAAAGTGTGGGCAGAATTATGTGCCATCAGAAACTGAATTTGAATAACTTCTGTTAGTATTTGCATCACTTAGATTGAATCTGAAATGCTCAAATTCAATAAATGCTTTGAAAAAACTTAATCTGAATTAGCCCGATTTGAAATCCAATTTATGGTTCGGAAACTGGTGCAGTCAGAACCACCTGGAGCCAAACCCGCTCAAAACTGTGGAGATGACAGTGAACTTCAGGAAGAGACCCCCATCAACATCTCCTCTCATAATCATCAACAGGCCAGTCCCCACAGTGGAGTCTTTCAGGTTCCTAGGATCCACCATCACACGGGACCTGAAGTGGACCTCCCACATTAACTGTATAAGAAAGAAGGCCCAGCAAAGGCCAGAAAAATCCCCACAGACCCCTCACACCCTGGCCACAATCTGTTTAGGCTCCTCCCGTCACGCCGGCGTTACAGAGCTGTCGCTCTGATGAACTCTGTGTAGTCACAGAGTGTGAGTCCATTCACATAACAATAAACTATAACTCTGCACTGCTGTACATACTGACTGTAAAATAACCCCGGTTTGGTGTATATATTATCCTTTATTATTTATTTGTATTTATTTCTTTATTTCACTTATTTGAGTTCTGTACTGGAGAGAAAAGTTGCCTTGGCCATCAAAGCTGATTCTGATTCTGAAATGACTGTCACTAAATTGAAATCGAATTTTATATTTCGAAAATGAATTTATTTGCTTTAAAACTCTATTTCCTCTTATTGTAAATTCATCTAGAACTACGTTGTACTTCAGCCAACCTGCGCCGTCCTGAGCTGGAGAGGGCCACAGTTGTCAGATGTCACTCCTCGTGTCAAATGAGCAGCGGCCATATTCGCAGAGTGGTAATAAATGTATTAAATGTATCAGAAGAAGTGTCACGTAAATGATATCTTAACTATATCTGTTAGCATAGTGTGGCCTGGGCGTTTGTTCACATCGGACGGTGCAAAAACTAAAAGCGGTTGTGTTTGTGGGCTGTTGCCAGTTGTATAGACATATTTTTTAACATTAATTTTGTGGAAATCATTGCTTATAAAGAAGCTTATATGGCGGTCTTGTAGTTCTTCTGTATTGCCCCTTTTATAATACTAATTGTACACACCTTATGCTTATAGTAGTTTTATTAACCGTCAGGCACTACAGAACGTGTGTTCTGCTGTAAAAACTATAGTGTTGCATTCACAGATGATCACAGTTTGCCTGTTTAACCTCTTCACTTGTTTCTATCCATGTTTTGAATACAATTCTGGGGAAGATGTTGCTGGCCAAAAGCAAATGTGATGATTACAAAACGACTGCATGTACATGTGTACTGAAGATATCATTTTTAAATGCTCAAGTTAAATGTACATTTTGTTATGATTTCCTCTGTTTGGGATATGGCAGCAAAAAGGAAGCTGGAGAGCCCAGGTGAACAAGGACATGATGGATAAACAGTTTTCTGTTTGTTAATTTATTTGTTCTTGTCACATTTGTTTAGTTGTATGATATTTTTTTTAAATAAATAAACGGATTAAAATAAACTAGCGTTTCTCATTAACTCATTGTATCAAATGTTTTATTATTTACAGTTGTTTTTAACATATGAACATAAAGCTAACTTGGAGCATTTACAAATGATGAAGGAATGAAAAAAAAAATGAAACAAGAAAACTTAAAATATTTACAGGAGAAACATTGTAAAGTTATTGATAGTTTTTCCTGCATGATTAACCTGAATGGCGTTCCTGGACCATTCTTTAAACTTTAATAGAATAAACAAGAAGTGTCTGGCAGTTTTGCTGGATCTACTGAACTAAGATCAGAGATGTGGATGGAATTCTGCAACTGAGACTCGTGGCTGGTCATCAGAACATCAGACTTTTGGTCTGCAGAGAGTGCTTTGGGTAGCTTCTTCCTGCTGTCCGCTGCATCGTCCACCAATTGGCTTTGCAGGGCTGGGTGAATCGACGGCGGCCACACCACTAAGACGTAGTCAAAGGACAGTTGGTCCCACCAGAGAGCACCACCGATGCCTGAAACCAGTGGAGAAAATGTATTCTTAGTTTGAGAAATATTTAGATTATATACATATACTAGTTAATAAGACATAGTGACTGAATGACATAGTGACACAATGACAATGTAATGTTCCTAACTAGAAACCATATCAGTAGGACAGAAATAGTTCATTTTAAGTCACGCTGAACAGAAATGAAACATAAATCTGAAAATAATTCTGAGAATCAATTATTTTATTTTTGTAATGTAGTGTAATGATAGAAGTAAAAAGCATAAGTCACAAACAACAACAGTAATAATAATTACAATTATAATGCATACTTCAGTCTGTGGTTGCCATCTTAATCCTTCTCATTAAATTTATAGAGAAAGTCTCATTTAGCAATACTGGTTTTATTTTTGTTTTGTGTCTGTGTAACCTTTTGGATCTTTGGAACACTTGTCAACCAGAAAACACACACGCAAATATGTTCATCTGTAAAGTTCCATGTGCTTATTAGTCCCCTGAAAAACAATAAAAACACAGACATTTTCATCGATCTGTAAAATCTCAAGGATGCCCCGGACAAGCACGTGAATAAAGTCAAGTCAAGCGGACATGTCTGGGGAAAAGATGAGGTTTGGTCACCTTAATCATACACCCAGTCCCAGGAGTTATCTAGTCTTATTCTCTTGTACTTTATGTTTCCTAATACTGTTAAGCTCTTTGGTTCACTTATGGCTGATGGCTCAGTGCTATACGAAGCAAATAAAGATTGATTGATTATTGAAGAAATGTATAAAAACCTATTCAGTGATGTGGTGAGAGTCACTATTCGCTTTAGCTGAAGTAATTAGGTTAGCTAGTTGGGATGATGTGCGGCAGCTGTAAACAAACCCAAAATACAATGATTTTGACTTTTTCTTTTATGTTTCCCTACTGTATGGATCTCTGCAAACGTACAGGACTCTGAAAGGCTACAGGCTGAGAACTTTGGTACTCGATCACATCGGTCATTGTCAAAGCTGAACCCAAGTCAAGCTATGGGAACTTAGCATTTTTTGCTAACTGCTACAACTAGCACAACAGTTACCGTTGTTACACAACTATCTGTTGACATGACGGCCTTTTTTTTACACTTTTAATTATTTTATTACCATCCTGAGAATTTATTTGCTGGTCATTTGACATGACGAACTCCAGCCACGAACAGCTACGTGCCCGCTGCAAGACGTAGTTCTATTACTCTGTGCTCGATTGCTTCTTAGCTCTCTCAAAGAACCCGGCTGTCTGGCACAGAAAGAAGTGTACATAATTTCACCTAATGTGCTTTTTCATGTATGTTTGTTGTACAAATCTTTCTATCAAATTGTATATAAATTACTTTGAATAAGTTTTCATTGAACAAGGATAAAAGAAACATAGTAGTTTGAAATATTTTACATGCAAAGTGAGTTAAAGTATTGAACAAAACAAAATGATATTCACAGAAGAAATTCAGAGCAAATGTCACTACTGTAGTGCATGGATATCTACAAGTAGCTCTTCAGCACATTCTTGGTAGCTCGTCAATAACTTTTTACTGTTTTACACGTTCACCACATTTTAGAGGCATTTTCTGATTGCATTGGAACACAATCTGCAAACATTTAGGTAAAGTCAAGTGAACCACTTATCCTAATCATGCCTAAAATAGTTCTCAGAAGACAAGCCATAAATAAAAACAAGTAAAACCAACTTCAAATGTCAGACGTTTTACCTGAAACAGGCATATGAGTTGTAGTGGCGCAAAGTTCTGTCCATAGCCAAGATTATTAAGCCGGTACAATGAAAAAGTGGTGAAAAAAGCTTTGAAAGGTTAGAGACAGTAGCCCAGTCAAGCTGATGTTTACAACACCAACATGGTGTGATGGGAAGTGATTACCTCTGCTGCTATTTTACACCTTATTTTTAACGAGGTCTCACAATACCAATCAATTTAGTATTTCTCTGGATAATCATAATCATGTACACTATGATATACAATATTGTCTGATTATTTTCTTTGTGATACGTTTTTGCAGCCCTATATGGTGTTGAGTTCAATTTAATGTCAAAAAATTTGACATTTTGATGTTACGTTACTGCCCTCTGGTGGTACTTGTAAGGCACTGCAATCTAAAAAAACGGCTCAACAAAGATTACTTTTTTATGGGCAGTATAGTGTGAGACCGGATTAATTATATTTGTCAAAGCTTACATTCAAAATGCATTTAGTTCAACAGGTTGGTACGAAAAAAAAAAGTTTTCCGCTCACATCATTGCCCTCTCTCGTCCCCCTTGTGAAAGGCTGACGAACCACAACAGGGCCAGTAGGTGTCGCTGTTTGCCATTAAACCGTGGTGAGACGAAAGAAGAAACAGCAGAACCCCGGATGAAGAGAACTGATAAAGCGAACGCAGGCCTTAGCTCGTCCTTTTTCGTGTGGAGCTAACCACGTTGGTAGCGTCCGTTCCTGGCTCACCGCTGTTCGCTTGAATTTCTTCCGAATAAGTCGGTCAGGAATAACTAAAATGGTGTGTTCTGTTCGAGTATAATCCTGTCTGACGTGTGTTTCGGGTCTGTAACTCGTGTAATTTAATTTGCTGTTTTAATTTTTAAACAAATGACGCCATTGGCATCTACAGCAAGGATTTCAGTTGACTTCCCGCCGGATGTAATTCGAAAGAATAAAACTTTAGCAATTATTGTCTTGTTTGTGTTAAGCATGTCGAGGAGCTTGCTAGATCGATTCTATCTTTTTCTAGGAGCATTGTTAAAAATTCGGCTTGGGGGGCAAAATGCTGTATGTGTTCAGTTTGTAGTAGATCGGGGCTTTTTATGTTTACATTGAATTGCATATATTAAGTCTCTCTTAACATGACATTTTAGTAATCGACACCCTTGTGGCTGCCTTTATATAAACCACAACGACTTAAAACATGAGCTTTTAATTTCATCCTTTATAAAGTAGGGATTTATCTACTAAGAGTTGCCTTTAAAGCCAAAGTTGTTCCTGGTGGTGATTGGACAATGTTAAACTCATGACGGTAATTCTGTAACAAAAACGACTGGATAATCCATAATCAGCTAACCAGTCTTCTATAGGTTAAGGTAAAATAATAATCTGGTTGTTAATACCTGGGTTTTCTTCTGCAGGCTTTTAAGGACACTGGCAAGGCTCCCGTTGACACCGAGGTCGCCATCCATCGCATCCGCATCACCCTCACCAGCCGCAACGTCAAATCTCTGGAGAAAGGTAAGCACTTTATATTTGTTGCAGAGTGTTTTACAGAAGCCTGAGCGATGAGGATAAGAACACTTGACAGTTATTAATCGTGGTGACTTTATACGCTATTCTGAGCTGTGATATTTTAGCTAAATGTTTGTCGATTGTGCTTGTGTAGATTTCAATCCGTTTGTATTTTATTTAAGTCTGTGCAGACCTGATCCGTGGCGCCAAGGAGAAGAACCTGAAGGTGAAGGGACCGGTCCGCATGCCGACCAAGGTGCAGACTTTTTTTTTTTTTAAGATTGGTCCTTTTCTAGTGTCCTTTCACTGAAACTATGAAATTGTTTTGGATTTGAATGTCCTAACTTTTTTTCTTTTTTCTCCTACCCAAACTCTAGACTCTGCGCATCACAACCAGGAAGACTCCCTGTGGTGAAGGATCCAAAACTTGGGATCGCTTCCAGATGAGGATCCACAAGCGACTGATTGATCTGCACAGTCCATCTGAAATCGTCAAGCAGATCACCTCCATCAGCATCGAGCCTGGCGTTGAGGTTGAGGTCACCATTGCAGATGCATAAGCAGTGCAGTTTTTTTCAATAAAGAACTCAAAGAAAACCGGCTTGTTTGTGTGAATTTATTTGACTACTAAGAATCTGAAGAAGGTAAAGGAATGATAAATGGTGAATCTGGGGGAAATTAGTAATCCCTCCCCTTATCTGGTACAGTTCCTCTGAAGATAAAATGATACTTTTAAGTATTCAACCTGTAACTTAGAAGTTGGCTCAACTCTTTAAGCATACAAGCTTATTTAACAGGTGTGGAAGTAAATGGGATAAGAAATTAACATCTGAATCTATAAATCTTTAATGTTAAACTGATTTTAACTATTGTTTGGTAGCTAGCGCTTCCAGGTAAAAAAAAGCCCCACACTTGAGGTTCTTGGAGAATTGGCATAATGCCCCTTCCTCTGCTGAGCTCATCCCTAGAACTTTTTCAGTTCAGCCTTTTATCTTGTTTATTACACTTGATCAACGGAAAGGTTAGGGGGTTGAAAGTATACACTCATCCACCTCAGGAGATGATCATCAAACTGACTGCTATTTGCTGTAAGGGATATTGGACGGTTGGCTGTGGTGTTCAAAGCAAGACTGCAACAGCTATTCAGCACACAATCTACATGTCATCCCCCAGTTTCTGCCTGATCTGGGAAACTTATCCAGAAAACATGCTGAAGACCGTAACAACTTGGCGTGCACCACAAGCATAAACGTGTATATGAGGGTCATGATTCAGATCTCATACATGGAGAAGTCCCTTGTAGGTGAATGTTGCAAGTCGTAAACAATACCCCTCTGATTCTGCAATGGAAGCCATGAGTTCAGGGTTTATGATTTTAGTGAGCTGACTTGTGTGATGGGACAAACTGATCTGCAATGGGAGGTTAGTGGTTGCATGTTTATTGCAGAACTATGTGACAGACTAATCACTAGTGGACTTTATCTGCCACAGTTTTTCCTTCCACTCAACTTTTTATGCTTGTATTCTGCAGCCAGTTTCTATAGCAATGGCCTTTTACATTCATCATGGATGGTGCCAGTTAATGCTTGACAACTACCAAGGTATCAACTTTCATGATTATTTGCCCTAACATATCTCCATTAATTATCCTTTATTTTCATTCTTATGTAACATTCAAATTTGAGGTTTTCATCCAGAAATCTAAATGAACCCTGAGACTAGATGGAGGTCAACTCCAGTCAGAATGAGAACCCGGAGGAAATCAGATGCTGTCCTCCACCTTTGGGATAATTTGTCAAAATATACAGGTCCTTCTCAAAAAATTATATTGTGATAAAGTTCATTCTTTTCCATAATGTAATGATAAAAATTAAACTTTCATATATTTTAGATTGATTGCACACCAACTGAAATATTTCAGGTCTTTTATTGTTTTAAAACTGATGATTTTAGCATACAACTCATTCAAACCCAAAATTCCTATCTCAAAAAATTAGCATTTTTCATCCGACCAATAAAAGAAAAGTGTTTTTAATACAAAAAAAGTCAACCTTCAAATAATTATGTTCAGTTATGCACTCAATACTTGGTCAGGAATCCTTTTGCAGAAATGACTGCTTCAATGCGGCGTGGCATGGAGGCAATCAGCCTGTGGCACTGCTGAGGTGTTATGGAGGCCCAGGATGCTTCGATAGCGGCCTGAAGCTCATCCAGAGTGTTGGGTCTTGCGTCTCTCAACTTCCTCTTCACAATATCCCACAGATTCTCTATGGGGTTCAGGTCAGGAGAGTTGGCAGGCCAATTGAGCACAGTAATACCATGGTCAGTAAACCATTTACCGGTGGTTTTGGCACTGTGAGCAGGTGCCAGGTCGTGCTGAAAAATGAAATCTTCATCTCCATAAAGCTTTTCAGCAGATGGAAGCATGAAGTGCTCCAAAATCTCCTGATAGCTAGCTGCATTGACCCTGCCCTTGATAAAACACAGTGGACCAACACCAGCAGCTGACATGGCACCCCAGACCATCACTGACTGTGGGTACTTGACACTGGACTTCAGGCATTTTGGCATTTCCTTCTCCCCAGTCTTCCTCCAGACTCTGGCACCTTCATTTCCGAATGACATGCAAAATTTGCTTTCATCCGAAAAAAGAACTTTGGACCACTGAGCAACAGTCCAGTGCTGCTTCTCTGTAGCCCAGGTCAGGCGCTTCTGCCGCTGTTTCTGGTTCAAAAGTGGCTTGTAGCCCATTTCCTGCACACGCCTGTGCACGGTGGCTCTGGATGTTTCTACTCCAGACTCAGTCCACTGCTTCCGCAGGTCCCCCAAGGTCTGGAATCGGTCCTTCTCCACAATCTTCCTCAGGGTCCGGTCACCTCTTCTCGTTGTGCAGCGTTTTCTGCCACACTTTTTCCTTCCCACAGACTTCCCACTGAGGTGCCTTGATACAGCACTCTGGGAACAGCCTATTCGTTCAGACATTTCTTTCTGTCTTACCCTCTTGCTTGAGGGTGTCAATGATGGCCTTCTGGGCAGCAGTCAGGTCGGCAGTCTTACCCATGATTGAGGTTTTGAGTAATGAACCAGGCTGGGAGTTTTTAAAAGCCTCAGGAATCTTTTGCAGGTGTTTAGAGTTAATTAGTTGATTCAGATGATTAGGTTAATAGCTCGTTTAGAGAACCTTTTCATGATATGCTAATTTTTTGAGATAGGAATTTGGGGTTTTCATGAGCTGTATGCCAAAATCATCAGTTTTAAAACAATAAAATATCTGAAATATTTCAGTTGGTGTGCAATGAATCTAAAATATATGAAAGTTTAATTTTTATCATTACATTATGGAAAAGAATGAACTTTATCACAATATGCTAATTTTTTGAGAAGGACCTGTATTGTGATTATTAAGATATATATATATGTATATATTTTAGAAAATTATGTGTAGGTACCAGCAAGGTAAACAATTAGCAAAAATTCAGCAAAAAACTGCAATAATTTTTTTCTGACAATAGAAATCCCAGTAAATCTGTGTATTTGATTGTGCTTGCCTAAATTTCCCAAATTTAGCGGGAACTGCTTGGATGACGAGGAACAAATTATTTTCAGATGACTGAGAAATGGTTTAACAACACTGGGTCTGCTCCTTTTCCTTGTGACCATTACACAAATCTCTATTTTCTGAGTTCAAAATGTTAAATTAATAAATGAAATTAGGAAATTTGCAGAATTGAATCAAATTCAGTCTGTGTTTAGAAGAAGAAGAAGAAGAAGAAGCACAATTATCAGATGAAAACTAAATGAAATGCGCTTGCTTTGATGAGTAATCTGATTAAGATTAAGCTTTTTCGTTTTCTGTTCTAGCCAGGTCATTCATCAGCTGACTGTAAAGGAATAGACCCCAGGTTTTGTCGCAGAGTCCTCCACTCTGGTTGGTCCCATGTGATGATGACGATGTCTGTAGGCTCACACCTGCTTCCAATAAAAAGTGATTACATGTTCCCTGACGCTTTTCATTGGTAGATCTTTCGGCAGGTGCTGCTACGGTGGAAAGTAATTTCAGGAAAATATTGTTTTCTTTTTATGAATAAGCAAAGCAGGGTTTCCTTAGTAAGAGCACTGCTTTGATTGAACCACAATGGAACATGAGAACATGCAGCCTGTTGACATGGATTTGACAGGGGATTTTTCTGTCAACAGTTCCTCACTCCAACAGGTAAGGTTTTTTTTTTTTTTGTAGCCTACTTCTGCTCCAGTGAAATCATTTTAGACGGCTAACAGTGCCTTTCCCACTGAAAATTTTATTTTTTATTTTTTTGTCCTCAATAGACCGTGATGTCGCCTGGTGGTGAGCAGCAGATGATGCAAATTTACCTCAGAGTCCGGCCCTTTTCCAAAGAGGAGCTCTCTGGTGATGAGGATCAGGTGCAGTTTAAGATTTCAATAACTTTTTCATCTTAGTTCACATGTCATGTTAGAAAGTTTACCTGGAGTCAGACTGCTGCCAGAGTTTTAGTTCCCCCGCCTTATTGTCCAACCAACGCAAAGGACTTTTAACTCCTGTATTTCAATAAAGCTAAATGAACACAGAAGAAAAGCAACCTACTTTATACAAGTGGAGATGCAGAAATTCATATAAACATAGATAGATGTAGAGACCTATAGATATGGTATTGGTCCAAGCACTTAGCCCTGTGATACTACACAAGTAACCGCTCTATATGACGATTTATCATTAACGTGGCAAACTGGAAGCTGTCTGAGAAATATGATCTAAACCAGCCTAGCGTTAATCTCGAGAGAAAGTTCAAGTATTCGTAGAAGAATCCTGTGATACTGTATCAACTGTAGCACTATCATTAGTGACTTTCACCAGTCCTTTCTCGGTGCTATAATGGCTTCTGGCTCCTTAATGAAGCTCTTCAAACAGGGCATCACTGTGTAAATTTTCACAAATATGATCCGAAACATATTTTTCTTCCCAGAGTTTAAGATCCAAAAGGAAGGTTGGGTATACGTCTGCGAATTATTAAGGCATGTTGAGTAAAACTTTAAATTACTGCACTGTTAGACTGGCCCAAACCCCTGTCATTCTCTTTTCAGGACTGTGTTGTGATTGAAGACAGCCAGACGGTGACTCTGAACGCACCCAAGGGGTCTGCCACCATGAAGAGCAGCGAGAAAGGAATTGGCTTGTCGATCCACAAATTCTCCTTCTCAAAGGTCAGACGTTTGAAGGAAGTTTTGCCCTCTCTTTAGGCAAATGCCTGTTCATCAGTTTTAGCTTTGTCTTGCTGCCCTCAGGTTTTTGGACCGCAGACAACACAAGGCGAACTGTTCAAGGACACAGTAAAAAGCCAGGTGTCTGATTTTTTGGAAGGAGAAAATACTTTGATATTTAGCTATGGTGTAACCAATGCTGGGAAAACCTTCACAATCCAAGGTAAGTGTGGTGACTCTTTAGGAGCGAAATGCACTGTGATTACCCATGCGCACGCCCTGCATTCAGGCTTTGGAATCCATTTAGGAACACCAAAAGATCCGGGGATTCTTCCACGGGCGTTGGATGCCGTCTTTCACTACATCGAGGGTCATCAGTATGAGGGAATGGACCTAAAGCCTTATCTGAGGAACGGCGCACAGTGTCTGGATCCTCACCAAGTCAAGCAGGAGAGGACTGCTAAAACAGCCATTCTTGCCTCAGTCAGAGAAGTGAAACCTTAGATTTACCCCAACTTTCTGCCAAGCATCTAGAAATGTCTGAGTATAGCCATGACCATACTCAACTTAAATGTTCTTGCTCTCTAGGAATGTGATCATCAAAGAAGCAGCAGTAGTTCAGACCCCCCGGTGTCTTCAGACAGCAGGCTTTCATCTTTCTCTTCATTCAACAATCTGTCAGGTAGTACCCAACTTGGTAAACACACCGACATGAATTTACAGAATAAAACTTTTTTTTGTGTTCTTCAAATCTACAAAGACATAAGGTCGTCATGGTGACAAATGCTTTCTCACATGCAGCCAAGTTTTATTTTTTTTATTTACTGATTGGTTGGCAGTGGAAACCTATTCACCTGGAAGCATTTCATAAGTTCAATGGAAAATAAATACAACAACATGCCATGTGGAGTTTAAGATTGCTCTGCGTTGTGTTTTTGTCACATGGCATTTAGTAACTTTATTTTGTTTATTGTTCCTGGTTTGGTTCCTCTTTAGTGTTCGACAGCAACCCAGCAGAAGCCAGTGGTGACCAGTTTGCCCTGTGGGTGGCGTTCTTTGAAATCTACAACGAGTGCGTGTATGACCTCCTCCAGCCGTCCCTGACCAAGAAGCGCCCTTCTCTCCGCGTGTGTGACGACGGGGCTGGAAATGCCTATGTGAAAGGTGTGTGTGTTGGGGGAGAGAGGGAGAGTTGCAAACGCTACATTTGGCTTTACAAGTAACCTAAAGACTCTATATCTGGTCTATTTAAGATCTCCGGTGGATTAACATCCAGAATCTGGGTGAAGCCAACAAACTGCTCCAGTTTGGAAATAAAAACAGAAGTGCTGCTGCCACTAAGATGAACCAGTCATCCAGCAGAAGGCAAACTATTAATTTTTGTATTTATTTTGTCAGCATTAGGTTTTTAAGATTTTCTGTCTTTTTTTTTTTTTTTTTTGTAGCCACAGTATATTCTCCATGAAGTTACTGAAGATCGATGGACAGACGATAAAAAGGATGTCTGAGTAAGTATGAGGCAGACTGAAGGAGGCTCAACTGAATCCTGTTCATACTTTTATTTCACCTTTAATGCATTGTCACATTTCTTGACTGTAGGGTTTTGCTGAGATGTTCCATTTCCCATGCCAAAATTAAGTTTGACTTGTTAACATAATTAACTTTGTTATCTTTGGATTTTGTTTTGTAATTCTGGCTACATTTTTGGGGATTTAAACCCAACTCTGGTTACAATGATAGCTGACAATCGTTTAACCTACAGCCCCCTTTTCATGCCATTGCCCTTTTATGCCATTTTCAGTAGATCTCAAGTAAGGTTTATGTCGACCACAAAATTATATCTTAAAATTGTAAGCGATGCTTTATACTGAATCAGTGGTGGCAAGTTCCAACAGCGGTTAAATCTAAAGGTGCAGCTTTTTACCCCAGGGCATTTCTACTGCTTTTCTGTTCTTGTGGGGCTTTCTGATGGATGGTTTGTTTAAAAAAACACCAACAAAAAAACTACATTTGACAGTGGTGAGATGGTTTCTTTTTCCTTTTCTAAATGTAATGAAACTAAGACATAAAATACAACCGCTAAGTCCTCCATTGCCTGTTTGCATCATGACATTCAGACTGGATGATTCCAGCAACTTCAGTGATCTGAGGAGAAATCACTGCTCATTTTAACATCAGACGGAATAGGGGAAAAAAGGAAGGAAAATCAGTGGTATACAATGCAGTTTACAACTCAAATTAAATCTCTCAATTTTTTGGAAATTTGTAATTAAAATACATTTTAAGTGAACTGTGGAGATCCCAACATCTTAAGCTCTCACCATGTAAGAAAGGGGGTGTTGGGGGTGAAAATGGAGATGATTTTTAGCAATTAAACTTTGTAAACTAATAATGTCACGGTGGTTAGACTTTATAACTTATCATTCCAACTTGTGGGCAAAATACCAGTTGCAACAAACCTTAAATCAAATTTTCCGACATTTGTCTTCTCTTTAGTGACTACTACAATAATTAATTTCGAAGTGGTTACAACCCGAAGATAAATCATTTGTTGTAAATGAAGAAGTTTTTAACGTCTGTAGGATGAAATTGAGACGGATTTCGAATTGGTGTTAACTACACAAGCATTGACTGCACAGCTAGTTCTTTTGAAATAAAACCCTGGATACACAATCCTGATGATCTGGGACTAATGGGATTTGTATAGCAGAACATAAAAGCTGTAAAATATAGTTAAACAATGTCTTCTTGTAAATAACATTTCCAGGTTCTCTCTCTGCGACCTGGCTGGTTCGGAAAGATGCAACAAAACCAAGACTTTTGGAGAGCGACTAAAGGAGGCTGGGAATATCAACAATTCCCTCCTTATTTTGGGAAAATGCATCCATGCCCTCCGTAACAGTCAGACCGACAGGTACAAGGACTCCGAAGTCTATTGCTTACTATTTTGTTTAATTCCGTTTTATTTCATTGGGAGAACTTTGTCTTGTTGTTTAGAATGAAGGTCGGCTACGTTCCTTTCCGAGAAAGCAAGCTCACCAAGCTCTTCCAGGCTTTCTTCTGCGGCAAAGGAAGAGCCTCGATGATTGTCAACATCAACCAGTGTGCGTCCACTTATGATGAGACCCTCCATGTTATGAAATTCTCTGCTGTCGCCAAACAGGTTGGTTTGAGCTAGTAGTAACCGAGATTTCTCCGAATTCGAATGAGATTTCACGCAGCCAGAGCTTTTTTCCAGGTGGTGCAGGTGATTCCAGACAAGTCTGTAGAGACTTTGGCCCCTTGTCTGCTCGTTCGAAATGGGAAACCACTGTTGAGGAATGGTGTGATTGCCGATCAGGCGCCAGAGAGCTACGTGTCTGAAGACGAGCTGCTGGATGAAGAGGATGATGCGGACATGTCTTTGCTGCCACAGAATGTACAGCTAATGACTAGTTTACCTCCACCATCAGATATTTCTATCGTTCAGATACAAACTCACAGCTGTGTGGGTTTCTTTTCATTCTTTTTTTTTTTTTTTTTGAAGGAGCTTCTGAACATGATTGATAACCTACGAACTAAGCTCCTCGCTGAGCGAAGGAAGAACCTGGTTCAGGAAATGGAAATCCGTAGAGAAATGGGGGACGCCATGTTGCAACAGCTCTTAGAGAGCGAAGAACTCCGCATGTATGTTTAGCAAGATTCAGCCAACCCGTGTAAACCTCAGATTAATTTTAGGCTTAACAACAAGCTATCGTTGTATAAATATTTTTCTATCAAGTCGACAGGTTGAGGAGCTGAAAGAGAGCTATGCAGAAAAACTGGAGAACACGTTTGAGGTGTACAGAGATGCCATCAAGGAGCATGCCTACCAGTGCGCGATGAACAATCTGGAGGATAACTATGTGCCACTTGATGAGTTCACTGCTGAACAGGAGAAAGCTGAGGTACATTTCTATCGATCTATCTATTAAAATGGAATGTGTTGGTGAAATGGAACACAAAAAAATCTTTATTTTCAAATTAAGTATAAATACAGTGTGATTATGAATGTGTGCACATTTTCATAATATTGGCATAACAATTGGCTAAACTCAAACAGGGGCAATGGTGGTAGGTAATTTCGGCTCGAGACCTTCCTATTACAGAGTCTTAATTCTACCCAACATAGAAAATAAAACAATTATTATATTTAGTGTGAAACAACAGAAGGACCAGGGGTCTCATTTCTAAAGCTTGCTTATTCACTAAACGGAGTTCGAAAACTTCAGTAAGTCGCTCTCTATGCCAAGTTTGCCTCAGCGCAGCCGGTGAGATGGCAAAATGGTGAATTTAAAACACATTTTCAGACTTGTAGACCCTCGCGCACACACACACGAACACACAACCAGCAGTCAGCCCCCATCAGATTCTCATAAAATGAGAATCTGAAGGAAAATATGTTGCATTTAAGAATTATATCACAGTATGCTCATATGCTTCAGATGATACAGCAATTGCACTTTTTGGTGCATTAATTGTGTGAAGTACAAATATAAAAACTGCATTGACACTCCTGCATAATGCTGCACAATGGATTCATTGAAGATCCGCCACTGGCAGCATCTGGATGGGGGAGCCTATTTAGATTTCCTAAAGCCGTCTATGAGCTAAAATGGGCCTGGTGTTAGATCTACTGACGTCTTGGAACCGTGCATCCCTTCCCACAGCACATTCTAGCTGTGGCATGCCTTCTCCCTCTTTGCCTCATTTTCATGTCAGGCACGCTGCTGCATCAACGCTGTCACTCGCAGCACGTCCATTGATTCGTAGACCCCCCCCATATAGTTTGCAGTGCACGGATGATACTTTTAAAAAATAGACTGAAAATGCACCTTTTTTCCAGGCTTTAAATATCTAGGAGTGCTGAGACTTATTACGTTCTGCTGTAATTTTTTTTTAATTTGTTTTGATTAGCTTTTACTCCAATCTTATTGTTGCTACAAGAAGTACTCATATAATTCAAACTTTAGATTTATTTTCTGTTGTGCTGCTGCTTTTAATTTAATCTTTTTACTCTTGTCTTGTTACACATTTATTTATTGCGAACTATAGGCTATTTTTGTCCCTTTTTTTACGAAGCTTTTTGGTTGGCTTTTGGCTGAGTAAAGCTCTATATAGATAAACGATTGATTGAAATAATATGGTTTTCTGTGCCTCCATGTTACGCGTTCTCTGCCTCTCGATTACCATGGTTACCCGTGAAATGACTATCAGTCGGTTCAAGTCTATGCGAAATATTCATGAGGCACTTTGTATCATCAGTTTATGGCTAAAAGTGGGTGTGCAGGAGGCGAGAAATGATCCAAAATCCCCTGAGCAAATTTCTAGGCAAGGCAATTTTATTTGTATAGCACACTTTCAACAGCAGGGTAATTCAAGGTGCTTTACATGATTTGGTGATTTAAAAAAAAAACACATAAAAGAAACACACATTACATATGATACACAATAAAGCAAGAGAAAAATAAAAAAAGCAAGAGAGCATGAACACATTTCATACATATGACATCAAGCATTTACTCAAAGGCAATTCTAAACAGATGGGTTTTTAGTCTCGATTTAAAGCAGTTCAGAGTTTCAGCAGCTCTACACTCGTCAGGAAGTCTGTTCCAGATAAGGGGAGCATAGAAACTGAAAGCTGCTTCTCCATGTTTAGTTCTGAGTCTAGGGATGTTTAGTAGGCTAGAGTTGGAGGACCTGAGTGGTCTTGGTGGTTGGTACCATGACAACAGGTCTTCAACATATTTTGGTGCTAAGCCATGTAATGATTTATAAACTAGTAAAAGTATTTTAAAGTCTATTCTCTGAGATACAGGGAGCCAGTGTAAGGACTTTAGAACTGGGGTGATGTGCTCTACTTTCCTGGTTCTAGTGAGGACGCGAGCGGCAGCGTTCTGGATCAGCTGCAGCTGTCTGACTTTTTAGGCAGACCTGTCAAGATGCTGTTGCAGTAATCAATCCGACTAAAGATAAACGCATGGATGAGTTTTTCTAGGTCGTGTTGCAAAATCAGTCCTTTAATCCTAGAGATGTTCTTCAGGTGATAGAACGCTGACCTTGTTATTGCCTTTATGTGACCCTGGAGGTTCAGGTCTGAGTCCATTACTACACCTAGGTTACGAACCTGATCAGTAGTTTCTAGCTGTATTAATTGAAGCTGTGTGCTGACTCTTGATCGTTCCTCCTTGGGTCCAAAAATAATCACTTCAGTTTTGTTTCTATTCAGCTGGAGAAAGTTATGGCACATCCATCCATTTATTTGGTCAATGCATTGATTTAGGGTTTGAATGGGTTCAGAGTCACCTGGTGACATTGTAATGTAGAGCTGAGTGTCATCCGCGTAGTTATGGTAGCTAATGTTATTGGTTGCTATAATCTTGCCTAGTGGGAGCATGTAGATATTAAATAAGAGGGGGCCCAGGATGGAGCCCTGGGGCACCCCACATGTGATTTCTGTTCGTTCTGATGAAAAGTTTCCTATTGAAACATAGAAGTCCCTGTTCTTTAGGTAAGACTCGAACCAGCCAAGTACTGTACCAGAGAGTCCGACCCAGCTCTCCAGTCGTTCCAATAAAATATCATGATCAACAGTGTGAAATGCTGCACTGAGCTCCAACAGAACCAGCACTGTGGTTCACTGTGGTCTGTATTTATGCGGATGTCATTAAATACTTTGACGAGGACAGTCTCGGTGCTGTGGTGAGCGCGGAAACCAGACTGAAAAGCTTCAAAACGGTTTGTCATTGTTATGAAGCCATTTAACTGCTGAAACACATCTTTTTCAATAATCTTACTGATGAATGGGAGATTAGAGATTGGCCTGTAGTTCTGCATTAACGTGTTGTCCAGATTTTTCTTCTTTAGCAGTGGTTTAATAACTGCTGTTTTTAAAGCCTGAGGGAAGACACCTGATAACAGTGAGTTCACTATTTGAACAAGATCAGAACCAATAACAGGAAGAACTTTCTTTAGAAAAGCTGTGGGTAGGATATCAAGACAGCAGGAGGAGGAGCTTAATTGGATAATGATTTTTTCAAGGCTGTTCTGGTTTAATTCGTGGAATTCAGACATTTTCTCTACATTGCTGTTGATTGGGGATGGCACTGGTTGTGGGTTCGATATTGAGGTACAGATTGACCGTCTAATTGTTAGAATCTTTTCAGTGAAAAAGCTGGCAAATTCATTGCAGGCCCTGGTAGAATTTAGTTCAGCGGCTACTGTCACTAAAGGATTAGTTAGTCTTTCCACTGTTGCAAATAGAGTCCGTGCATTATTAATGTTTCTGTTGATGATTTCAGAAAAGAACGATTCCCTAGCATCTTTTATAGTTGGCTGATATCTATTCAGTCTCTCTTTGTAGATCTCACAGTGAACCTGGAGTCGAGTTTTCCGCCATTTTCTCTCGGCTCGTCGACACTCTCTTTTTTCACTACGTACCAGTGGATTACTTGTCCACTGAGACTTTTTTCTACCTGAGACTACTTTCACTTCTAGGGAGAGTGATTTATAAAGCGGAAATTGCTTGCCGCTGTGCGTACTCAGTTTTATAGATTTAAAACTTACTTGGCGTGAGTAAATTATTTTTTTCTTTGTTGAGCTTGAGTACCGTTTTAGTAAGGATTCTATGCAAAGTTTTGTAAATGAGACACCAACTGATTAACTAATCTTGTACTTAAAGTGCAACTCACCCCCAAATCAACTTTTTTTTTCCCGCTGATAACTGTATTGAGTGTCTAATAGTGCTATCTACATGTCATTATTTTACATATTATGTATTTTTCGCCTCTGTTTGTCGCATCTTTCAAATCAGAAATATAAATGGAGTAAGACTCTGGTAGGGGGGGTGAGTTGCTCTTTAAATTGTCTACTTTTCTGTCAAATCTCCAGCAGGGTTTTTCAGGGCCTAAAAACTTTTAGTAAACACAAGTTGAATATTTTCTTTGTAAAAGTTTCCAGAATTTTACATTGTTTGAAATGTGAATGAATAGGCCGGAGCGACCTTTAAGGTCAGAATTATTAGCCCTTCTGATAAAATAACTGAAATTACAAGTCTCCACTCAAATCTTTTATTTTTTTCTAGGTGGTGAAAGCCGAAATAGTTTTGCCCACCCCCCGGGGGGGCATCGACTGGGACGATGCTCCCACTAACTGAACATTCTCAGTGTCCTGTTATCAACTTTTTACTTTCTTTAACATAGAAAGTACTCTTACATCAGTTCTTTTGTTCTTTCTGTCTCTCTGCTCTGTCTTGTCGAACCCCCAGTCGGTCGTGGCAGATGGCTGCTCGTTCTGAGCCTGGTTCTGGTTCTGCTGGAGTTTGCTTCCTGTTAAAGGGGAGTTTTTCCTCTCCACTGTTGCTGCACGCTTGCTCAGTATGAGGGATTGCTGTGAATTCAAGGAAAACGTCAACTGTCGCTAAATGTTCATCCGGGAGGAGTGAATGCTTCGAGTCAATGACTCGATGCAATGTGCTGGGTTTCCTTGCATAGTAAACTTTTAAACTGATTGAAATAATGAACTGAAGGATTAATCCGAATGGATGATTGAATTGAAATGACTTGTAAAGTGCCTTGAGATTACCTGTGGTGTGACTTGGCGCTATATAAATAAATAAACTAAATCAAATCTGTGATTCACCTTTTTCATTTATTTTGCTACTAGTATATGTATACCTATATTGCATACTTTGATTTCCCTTAACATTTTTTATGCACATTTGGTTTTCTCCTCCTGCTTTTATTCTGTAGCTTACAATAATAAAACTCAAGCACTAAAATGGGACAGAAGTTTAAACATTTTAAGTTTTTAGACTAATAATATAATATATCTCTTCCATTGCACATGTTTCACTATCTTTTTTTTTTTTTTTTTTTTTTTTTCCTTTCTCTGTCTCATCGATCGTACAGACCCTCGGACGTAAAGTGTCTGAGTTGGAGGACTTGGTGTCCAGCTCAAGAAGAGGTGTTGTTCCAGTTCCAACTGTGGAGCAGTGGTGTCAGACAGAACCGTCGCCTGATGCAGGAGAACCAGGTAAGTTTCCTCCCTCCCATTCTGAGATCTCAAGATATGTTGATGCAAAATTACTTTTGTCCCCACAGATGATCGGTGGAAACGTCTTTACCAAGAAAAATGCTTCCTTGAGAGAATGTGTGAGGATAAGCAACAGGTAACAATGTCAGAGTTTCTTGCTTGGAGACGGTCTGTGGACATAAAATTGTTTTGTCTTTAGTTGATTTTATCTCTAGAGAAAAGGCTGCTGGATTTAAGCCAAACTCTTGAAGACGTCAGAGATGGTTTTCTGGAAAAATCGGCAAATCTGGAGGCTCTGCAGAAGAAGGCTGATGAACAGGTTAGATGTCACCATTAGGACCGAGAGTTCATGACCTTCTCATGACTGAACTTACCTTTTGAGTGTCGTAAATGTTTTGTGCTTCGTGTCACAAAAGTCCAAATCCATGGGAGACGTTCTGCGCCAGAATGCTGAAAAGGACCGAGAGATTGCTTCGCTTAAGACTCAAATAGAAAAGCTCTCCCAGAAGTCACCTGTGCAGCCCAAGACCAAGAGAGGCCTGCTGGCCAACATTAAGGAGGCAGTAACATCCCCTCGGAAGGCCGCGTCCACCCGCAGTCTCAGGAAAACCCCCAGAACTCCCCAACACTAAAAATCCCAGCATCTGTACTTTACTTGGGGGGGGGTAAAAATGTAACTTTGTATTTTTAATGGCGTAACTCAACAAAATGTAGGAAAATCTCCACAGAATGTAGGAAAATCTCCACAGAATGTATAAAATGTAATCATTTGACTTCCAGATGTTCATGTTTTTACATTTTTAAATGTTTTTGTTTTTAATAAAATTCTATTGACCACAATTTCTTGACATCTCGATCATTTGACTCCATCTTTGTTTTAAAATACCAGCTGGAGCAGAGCTTCCTGGTTACTGCCTACAGTGCCTAGCAAATGTATGTTCATGCTCCAGGAACTTTTTCTACATTTTGTCATGTTGAAAACTTGAATTATTATCAGAATTTAAATTGGATTTTGATCTGAGCTTTGACTGCTCCATTCTAACACAATATGCATTAATCTAAACCTGTTCTCAGTTCTGGTCCTCAGGAGCCACTTTCCTGGATGTTTTAGCTGCTTCCCCAGCTGATTCACACTGGTCTTGAATGAGTGATTAAAAGGCTTCTGTATCACTTGATGGCTGAAAAATGCAATTATGTGAACAAGGTGTGCTGGAGCAGAGATTCATCCAAGACATGAAGGACCGTGGACCAGGTTTGAAAGGCACTAATCAAAACCGTTCCACGGTAACGCTGGCTGGTTGTTTAGGGTCAGAGTCCTGCTGGAAGGTGAACCTCCACCCCAGTTCCAAGTATCTTAGAGTCTAACTCCATCTTCCAGTCAACTTGAACAAGTTTCCCTGCTCCTCTGGAAGAATAGCATCCCCACAGCATGATGCAACCACCCCCATGTGCCACCATGAAGATGGTGTGTTCAGGGTGATGTGCAGTGTTTATATTTCTCCACTCTTGTTTTGCAGGTAGACTGGAAAACTATCAATTTTAACATCATTTAAACAAAGCACTTTTTTCCAAACGGCGCTTTTTCACCCCTACAAACTGTTTGCTCTCTCATCTGACTGCTGCATTTCATGTTCATTAGGATGCAGTTTTTTCTTTAAGATTAAATAGGTGGAGTGTGTTTAGATTTGGGGACTTCTGAATGAACTGGATTGCACTGTATTATATCTTGGCATCATAATCTGGGTATTGGACTAAGGGGGGAAATCTACATAAACAAGTTAAAACATTAATTACTTGCTTTCTTACTGTACTTCTTTTCAGTAGATTCACTATACTAAGAGCCCTACCCCTGGGACGACTGCATGAAGTGCAGCACGTTGACCTTTCCAGATGAGAGAAGGAGGTGTAGCCTGGATGCAGCGCTTGAGGTAAGGGAGCCAAGCCTCCTCAGTTAGTGAAAGGACCATTGTGGTACAGACTGCCAGCTGCTCTCCTATCTCTCGGTGATGGTTAATGAGATTAGCAGTCCGTCTTAGCCTGCGTCAGTGCAAAGGGGTCAATCACAGGATTAGCACCTTGCTTAAGAGTTGCATCAGTTTAATATACTTTTTCTTTATGGCATTGACTTTCCCGCTCTGACCTCCAAAGCATGTTCAGCGCGTGTAATTGCAGTTTATTTGCAGACGGGGTATTTCGCTCTGCAACATGCTGCCTTTGGACTGAGCACGTCCAGGCTCTCAGGCGCTGAATGAAGCGTCTTCCAGGGAGACAAGAGGAGCAGGGGCAGCTGGAGAAGTGAAGGGCAGTGGGGCCGAAATCTCGTCTGCTGTGGCAGAGTCCGAGACTCTGTGCAAATCATCCCCATGCCACTTGTAAATAACAAAGTTGGCGATGATTGCACAGCGAGCAGTGACGAGGCTTTGGCCGATGGAAAGGCTTTGGTGGATTCTTTGATAAAGGTAAGCTGCGGCAGGCTTTTGTTTGTTTTTACTGCTAAAATGAATGCTGCAACCCAATTCTAGCACAATACATCAGGTTCCTTTCGGCCTCTAATTCTCTTCAAAAAACACATTAGAATTTGATTTCTTGAATTATTGAGATGTTTGATCTTAGAACATTGCTCCAAAAAGAACAACTTTACTGTATTATTATGGGAATATGTATTAAAAGTTTATTTTAAATCCATGTTTGCCCTTGCACTATGCCCAGACATGAAGATACAGGAAAAACAGAGAAAAATCTTCCCTCCCCCTGCAGCTAAAAGAGCACTCTCTTTGAAAAGATTCTCCTGGTCCACTGCATCTTTGTGGCTCCTCTATTAGCTAATGTCATGCAATGCGATTCTCTCCCCACACAGATATTCCTGTCTTTTTTTTTAAAGACTTCATATAGTTTTGTCTGTAAAATTGAACTTAAAATTAACAATGATTTCATATCTTCCTGCTTAATGAATAATAATGATAATAATGGCTAGCATTTATATAGCGCTTTTCGAGACCCTCAAAGCACTTTACAACTCCATTATTCATTCGCTCACATTCACATTTATAATGAAATAAATTGGTGCTGAGAGCTCCCTTTCTTGTCAGCACAAAAAAACACACACTAAAAATTTGATTTTAAAATGTTACATTAACTGACATTAATTCCCAGCACTGTCATCCCTGATTAACCAGGTATTATGTTACATATTTTTGTTACTTAAATCGATTGTTTTTAATTAAAAACAATCAACTTAAGTTTAACAAAATCTGTTTTGAAAATGAAGGTAAGGTGTGGTTATCGTGTTGCATCACAAAAAAGAGCCACTTGTACTCTGGTCCACAAGGTTGTTTTGGCTTATCTACAAATAGATCCATGATAATGGGATTATATGTAATATTTTTAATGAATGAAAGCATGGCTGCTAATCGCCTGAGGTTAAGCTAATAGTTAATAATAAAACCCTGTAACTACACAATGACTATCATACCATCGAAGCTGTACCTTTTATGCAGACTACCTAGGTCTTTGTAAAATAAGCTTTACATTTTTTAGTCAATTAAATTTTGTCTCCACAAGTCAAACATTTAATTGTATTCACTGTAGTTTTACAGCACTGATTCCATGTGAGTGGTTGTAGGAAAGCATCTTGGGCGTTTGCGTTGCACTTTATGTAGTTGCTAAGATGACTAATAGATGGACAATGATTAATGAAGATTAGTGGTGCTGTGGTTCACGTGACATAAAGAGCCAGAGCATATCGGTGGTTATGTACAGCGCCTTGTAAAGGTAAATGGCCTCTACTTGTATAGCGTCATTCTTAGTCCAGAGGACCCCAAAGCGCTTCACACTACATTGTCATTCACCCATTCACACACACATTCAGCTTTTCCACATTTTATTACATAACAGCAAAAGACCTCAGCGTATTTAGTTGAAATGTGTAGATAGTAGAGGAACACAAAATGGTGCATATTTCTGATGAGGAATTAAATGAATGCTGTATGTATTTATCAAAATTGTTCACAAAGACAAATCTGAAAAAGTGTGGCTTGGATTATGGCTCACACTTCGTATTTGGAAATGGAATTTTCTGATTTCCCAATTGGAGATGCAACAAAAACACTCCCTGTAGTAGGAGTTCTGACTGAGGAGGTCTGAGTTTAGTATCCAATATGGCTGTATAAAACATAGTGAAAGTTGCACGTATAGACTATTTACCAGCACTTTATTAGTTTTTATGTCTCAAACGTAAACGGAGTGCTGTGGAACAACTGTGTGTGAACAGGTTCATGAATCTGTCAGCAGGACAAACCTATAACAAGTCCCGTTTGCAGTGTTTCACTGGCAATGAAGGGTACACTGCAAAATGTGGTAGAAGAAGAGACTCTGGTCAGATAAAATCTAAATTTAACTTTTTGAGCTATATGCAAAACACTGTATTGGAAAACTAATGCTGCACATCACCCTAAAAACACCATCCCCACTGTAAAACCAGGTGGCGGCAACATCATGTTCTGAGGATGCTTTTCTTCACTGGCAAGCTGGTGATATGGCTCAGTTAAAGTTCAAACCCAATTTCTAATATGTTGCAAGAGTTTAAAACTGATGTTCAAAGATGCTATCCATTCAGTCTGACCGACCTTGAGCAAGTTGGTAGAGACAGTCAAAGAGACTTGCAGCTGAAAAGTTGTTCCACAAAAAATAAATTCAGGGTGGATTAATACAAAGGTGCATCAGACTTCTCAGATTTTTTCTTGCAAAAAAAAGCTCTGCAAACCACACATCCTTATTCTCCCACATCCCAACTATGAGGTACTCTGTATTGTCCTATAAAAGTGTATTGAAATACATTCAGGGTTTGTGGTTGAACATTTGGAAAAGTTCAAACGAGGCCTAAACTGACACTTTCCTCTTTGTGGTTGACTGTATCCTCTGTATGAACTGGTAATGTAAATCTTTTTTCATTTTTTTTCCCCTCTCTCGCAGGTTGTGGCCTGTTACCGGCAGTTAGCCTCGTGTGTCGGTGGGTGCACAGACAGCCTGCAGCTCCGCGATGAGATGAGACAAACGAGAGAAAAGGCCCAAAAGTTGTCCGAGGACATCTGCCATCACTTGACCTCACACCTCCGGGACAAGACCCTGCCAGATGGACAACGTAAAGAGATGGAACTCCTCTGGGTGGCCTTTTCCTCCTGTCTAGAGCTCCTACACATCGACATGTGCAAAGTTTTGAACATCAGTGGCATTTTCTCGCTGGCTGATTCTGCGTCACTTGTGCACACTGGCTTAGAAGGTAAATAATAATCTGCACATATTACCACCTTTGCAAAGTCTAGATGGAGAGTCAGATTGGCCTAGCCTTTCTGAGAAAGCATGCAAAACGTGGTTTAAACAGAGAATGTTTGAATTTGTTGCATTAATTTACACTCATCAGAGGTCATTTGTATGTGTTAGATGGGTGGGTCGCTGTGTTTTAATGCTCTTAGACTGTTTTAGAGCGGTTTACATTAGTGAGTGAGGATGATGACAGTAAAGTTTAAAGTGACATGTTATGACAGCAGGAATCTGCATTTTGGGAATGCTCTACTTGTGCTAAAAATAACTTAATCAAAACCTTTATCAAAAGACATGGTTATAAGAATGACTTACGACATCGTTGTTACTATGGGGAATTCATGTTTGTGTTGACGGCATGTGAAACTGAACAGCATAAGTTAAATTTTGGTTAAAGTATTTCTCTCAGCTGATGACTAGCTATTGCGTCTTTAAGTGTTGCAACACTTTAAATAGGTTATTTGAGCTAAGCAATGAAAATGTAATTGACTTTGAAAATATTTAGATTGCAAATGAGGTTAAGTGAATATGTGCATCAAGCTATTACAAATCTGCCTTCCATTATAATGGTGTAGGAAGATGAGTTTGGGTAAATGGAGCCCTAGCATCTCTCTATGCATCTAAAAAGGCAGCTATACACAATTTCGATTTACTATTTCAGAGTGCCATGGGTCTTTTAGAAATGTAGAACAATTGTCTAGATGTCACAGCACTTTCCCAATATTACTTAAACTCATGCTATGCTGTGCACACGCTCTGTCTGCACTGATGAATATTAAGGCTGCAGTCCGGAGAGCATATCAAAGTTTTATATTTCTTTAAAAAGATAGTGGGGTCCCAATACTATGATAAAAGGCTAGTGCTCAAGAATATTTGTTGTATTTCCTAAGTCCCGCCTTCCTCCCATAGACCCCAATGGCCTATGCATTTCACACTGACCGTCAATTTTTTTTTTTAGCCAATAGATTCAACTTTCCACCTTGTTGGCTTGTCAATCAACTTACACGAGCATCACGCGAACCTGTGAGGAGGGGGCGGTGCACACAGCCTGCTCCTGTTTACAGTCGCCATGTTGGAAGAGAGTGTCCGTCAGGGAGAAGTCGCTCACATCTGAAAATGTCCATAACAAAATACATAATATCGGGTGATGCTCGATATTGCTTGCTGTTTTCTCCTTTGACCCGCTGTGACAACACAGGGGATACGTGTGCACAATTGTTGAGATGGGGCTAGAGGGAGGAGGAGGAGAAGAAGAAGAAGAAGGAGGGGAGGGATGTTTTGGGATCGGCCTTTATAGTGGGATTCAAAAAATCTCTCTTTCAAATACTCTGGACAGCAGCTTTAACTAGCCTCTGCAAGTTGAATGCTTTGTAGTTGCTCCAGCGGAAGGCAGCCTGACCAAATTGCTGATTAAATCTGTCAATAATTACTTGATTCGGGGGTACTCAAAAAGCATTGGAACGTTTATTCAGATGGTCAGTTGATGGTCAAAAATATTAAAAAGACACTGAAATCACAGCAGAATTAACCATGTTCTGACCACTCAATGCAGTGTGTTTTACATTCTTCATTCTAATAGGTATGCACGAAGGAGGGTGCTTCAAAATGAACACACACTTCAAAAAAGTCACAGGACATAATTTCCTCATGTTTAGACCTTTATGGTTTAGAACTTTTTTTTGTCCCATGTATGATAGGAAGTAAGATAGGAAACGGAAGTTCTTTTTTTGAGATTTCGGGATGCATGATTTACTTGCTATTTATATCGTCTTTGAGCAATATTAAAAATATATTCCTCTGAAATCAGTGATAGATTACACTATGACAAGTTTTTCATCTTTATTGAATCAGTTTTTGAACAGTAAAGTTGTAGAAACTAACTTAAAGTAAAGTTTGCTGATTTTTGCCCCACAGGACGATGCAGTGAGGTAGCAGCCCGGGCCCTCAGTTTGCCAGACCTGAACCAGGCTCAGACGGAAACGCTTCCTGCCGATCTTGAGAGCCAGGAACGCAGCACCATGGAGCTAGAGATCAATCAAATTGACCGCATGATTGATGACATGGAGATGAAAGTCAACGTGTTGCGCTGGATGGTGGAGCCCCATGGGCCGCAGTACGCAGACCCCATCAGCAGCATTGACAGCAGCTCCATGGCTCTGCTTTCTGTAGACGAGGAGCAACAGGCCCCAAGATTTCAGCCTCTATGCCAGCGGAGCCACGTATTTCTGCTCTTACTGCTGTCTGGTGTTTTTTTCGTAGCAGCCACTTTATCTGTCTGTGTTTTCCTTTTCTCATGAGCACAACCTTAATGGATTTATTCATCTTTTTCTGTTAAACAGACAGGCTCAGTAAGACCCTAAAATGGAAACTTTGCATGAACGGTAGTTTTGTCTTTACGTTCTTCACAGATTTACTTAGCTTAATTACAACCAGACCTAATCTGGATGCAAGCTAGTATTCTATTTTTTTACTCTAAATCTAATTTTGCCATGCCATGCTTTTTAATTTTAAGTAGCGATATAAGTACATGTCTGACAGTTAGGACTAGTTTCATAATCTGAAATTAATCTAGACCAGATGGTGCAATCCCCTTTTGTACTCCCCTGTCTAAATGTATGAGATCCAAGTTGGAAAAATCAACTGGAACGACCCCCCCCCCCCGTGATTTTTACCTTGTTAAATCAAAAACACAAAGGACTTTAGTGAACATTTTCCTATAGGGCTTGAATGAAAGGCTCTGTTATTAGCTTGCGTTTCTAACAGCTGTAAGCCTAGTTACTCGAGCTGCATTTTATTTGTTCCCAAATTGAATTTTCTGGTTTACTAGCTGAAAATAAATCCAGAATGCTCCGGAAGTCTGAATTAGTTTCTCTCAATTAAAATGCATCATGTCAGGCAGGGATGTGTGAATCAGTGAAAGTTGCATATACAGTGGGGCAAAAAAGTATTTGGCAGCCACAGATTGTCCAAGTTGTCCCACTTAAAACGATGAGATAGCTCTGTCATTTTCATCATAGGTACATTTCAACTGCGAGAGACAGAATCTAAAAAACAAATCCAGGAAATCAACTTGTATGATTTTTAAAGAATTTATTTGTATATTGGTGAAGAAAATAAGTATTTGGCCAATAACAAGAGTTCACTTCAATCCCTTCTAATGTAACCTTGGTTGGCAATGACAGAGGTCAAACACTTTATGGTAGGTCTTCACCAGGTTTGTGCACACTGTAGCTGGCACACTGTAGCTCCCTCCACAGATTCGCAATTAGATTGAGGCCTGGAGACTGGCTAGCCCACTCCAGGACCTTGAAATGCTTGAAATGGCCCCATTTATCCTTTCCTTAATATAGATCAGTCCTCCTGTCCCCTTTGCAGATAAGAAGTCCTGGACATGTGCTGGCTTAAGCAGGGGGACTGCAGGATTTTAATCCATGATGACTGTGTGTTACTAATAGCAACTTTTGTTACTGTGGTCCCAGCTCTCTCCAGGTCATTGACCAGTTTCCCCCATGTAGTTCTGGGATGTTTCCTCACCATTCTCAAGATCATCTGTACGCCACAATACGATCTTACATGGAGCCCCAGGTTGAGGGAGATTGCAAGTAATTTTGTATTTATTCCACTTTCTAATAATTGCTCCAACAGTTGATCTCTTCTCACCAAGCTGCTTGCCTATTGTAGATTGGCTCATCCCAGTCTTGTGGAGGTGTACAATCTTGTCCCAGGTGTCCTTGGACAGCTCTTGGGTCTTGACCACGGTGGAGGTTGGAGTCTGATTCTTTGAAAGTGTGGACAGGTGTCTGTTATACAGATAACGAGTTAAAACAGGTGCCATTAATACAGGTAACGAGTGGAGGATAGAAGAACTTCTTAAAGGAGTAACAGGTATGTGAGGGCCAGAATTCTTGCTGGTTTGTAGGTGCTAAATACTTATTTTCTGCACCATTATACAAATAAATTCTTTTAAAAAGTCACACAATGTGATTATCAGGATTTTTCTTTTACATTCTCTCACAGCTGAAATGTACCCATGATCAAGTTTACAGACCTCATCTTTTTAGTGGGACAACTTGCAAAAATTGATGGCTGCCAAATCCTTTTATGCCCCACTGTATAAGCTAGCCATTGATGAGAACATTTGACAGTTTCTCATTAAACCTTCAATACACAGAGCTGTAAAAAAAAATAAATCTGGAACAGGTCTTTTCAATGTTTGAACACATTAAATGAAGAGAAATACATCTTTGCCAGATTGAGTTGTTACTAATAGTTGTTGTTTTTTTACTTGCAACCACAACACATTGATCTTGGGTGTGGCATCATGCTCAGGCCAAGCTCTGTCGACATGAACTGAACAGAGCGTAGGCTTAACAAGAATTACCACAGATTTTCCAACTTCCAACTAGGCCGTGGTAAAGTTTGCTGGGACGTCGCTCCCAGATCCAAGTCCTTACTTTGAAAGGAAATTGGAGCTGTTAGAATTAGTTATACCCTGCTAGATGTAAAATGCATACATTTCCTGTATATTTTACTTGATGGTTTGTGATGGATTAAAGAAAAGAAATTGACAGCACAAAAAGCTATAAAGGCACGCTACTTATTTTCTTGTTGCCAATGTAAGTAAATAGGCCTAGATCCTTATGCTTGGTTGAGGATGTAATAAATGTATCTATTTTGTATATAATCTGCACTCTAAAGGACAATTCTAATATAAATACATTTACTTTGGATCATAAGTATCAAGTTTGACAAAATCCTGTTGGTTTTTTTTTTTTTTTACACAATTTTCATTGATAAGTACTCTGCCAAAGCTAAGAAAATGTAGACTGGAATGGTTCAAATGCTCATCCCCACATTTCATCCAGCGGAACTTTTGAACGAGATCTATTTTCCAAGTGAAATAAATATGAAACACTCCATTAAATAACATGTTTTCATCCACTTATTCTAATATTTTGATGGTTTTCCTTTTCGTTTAAAACCTGAAGAATAACAATGAGAATGTGGATTTCACAACAAAACAAGCATATTTTACATACAAAGTATTGATTTAATTCACATTTAATTAAATTTATACATTAAATTATTTAATGAATCGTCTTTTAATTAACCAGTTAATACATTGTTCTTCTGAAGGATTGTGTAGGCTTTGCAGCTCAACACATTCTTTGAGGGGCGAGGGCAAAAATGGCTCTTTGGATTGAAAAGGTTGCTGCTTGATCTATAAAAGAGAAATGTAAAATAGAGCATCCCCTCTATGTTGCCTAATTGCAACAAAGTTGGACTGAAAAACAACAAAAGTAAATCTCTAAATTTCTTCATGCTGTAGGAGTGTCTTGTACAAAAGCACGTTCACCTCGCTGTACTCCGACAATATCAGGGTATGTACTTTTTTTTTTTTTTTTTTATGCTTCATGAAATGAATGCTTCATGACTCTGTAAGCCTTACGCCAAGTACGTCCGGGAATTAAATCGGAACTGGACCGGACTTTGCTGCCTCTTTTCCTTTTCAAGATGTTTTACATCTAACTGGGGGTCAAAAAATGAGAACAAAACATCCAGAACAGGATCTTTTAATCATCCCTTTAACTCCAACCATCTGAGTTGGCTGCAAAGAGTCCACACAAACAGTCTCTTGGTTAATAAATTATGAAACCGTTTCTGTTTATTACATGTGATTCTATAAGATACTACATATTAAATACTGACGACAAGGTGTTCTGTTCTGCTTTCCTTTGACAACTAGGATTTAATTCTGAACATCATGAGGTTAACAAACTTAAAAGCTGCTCAGGTCCAAACACAAAACGAAAACCAAGTCAATGTTGCTCCTAATGAAATGCAACTTATGATTGCAGTTCTAGTAGCGTTATAAACGGCTCATACATAAATTTAGTTATCGTGTTTTCATTTTTCACCGGTTCAGGTTTTTTCCTGGCTGATTTCTGCTTCCAATTTTCTTTCTCTACAGAATGTTACACAAAAAGCTGAAATAAATCTGCTCCTGGGTCTTTGATGGGATAGGGGTTTTGAATCCATCAGTAAATTCTACATCAAAGTACTTGCTGCTGGTTGATATATTTCTAGACTGAAAATGATTGGTAGATCTTAGTTTCAATTAGTTTCTTCGGCAACATAGAGGAAATCTATGGCGCGCCATAAAAAAAATCCGATTTTTTTTGCCGACCTGCCGAAACAAAGGGAAGAAAAAACATGACCTTAATTCAGTAACAAACACGCTAATGTCAGCCGGGCTATTTGGCTATCTCGGGGGCTAGCCGGCCTGCATTTAGCTGATCTTATTCCGTTAACTGTAGTTCTAAAAGAAAGCGTTAAATGACCAAGAGTGATGAATGTCAGTGTCTGATTCCAAGCCATGACCGGCCATGTTTTTCATGATTAGAAATCAATGCTGTGGAAGCTTTTCTTCAGCTAGCTTACTAGCAGTTTGCAGCAGCAAGTAGGGGGGAACTTTAACCCTCTGATGCATGGCTTTGAAGTGGTAACCGTTAGCCAGTCCATGCCCAGTCTGAACACATTTCTACGTAAATCGGTTCCTGGAACATAGGTTAAATCCTGTGTTCCTGGAGGATAACATTGTTTACAGGACAGTCAACTGGCAGCCACCAGGTGATTACTAAGTGATTACTCAAAGGCAGCTCTAAACAAATGGGGTTGAAGCCTTTAATGAAAGGAACTCAGTGTTTCAGCAGTTTGCAGGTTTCTAGAAATTGGTTCCAGATGAGAGGAGCATAGAAGCTGAAAGCTGGTTCTCAATGTTTGGTTTTGACTCTGGGGATGCAGAGTAGACTTGAACCAGAAGACCTGAGTGGTCTGGAGGGTCGATACGACAACAGATCTTTAAGCCATTCAGTGATTTATAAACTAGTAAACATATTTTGAAGTCTATTCTCTGAGCTACAGGGAGCCAGGGGTGATGTGCTCTTCTTTCCAAGTTCTAGTGAGGACACAAGCAGCAGCGTTTTGGATCAGCTACAGCATTCTGATTTACTTTTTAGGGAGAGGTGGGTAGAGTACCCAAAAATTGTACTCGAGTAAGAGTAGCTGTACTTGAACATATTTTTACTCAAAAGTATAAAGTAGCAGTGCAAGAACGTACTCAAGTAAGAATAAAAAATAATACGTAAAAAGGCTGCTCAAATACTAACGCATCAAAACATCACATCAGTTCTATTTGCACAGTTTTTTTGACAATTATGTCATCAGAGTCAACAATATAACGTCATGTGCCATCCATCCATACATTATATCAAATCAAATCAAACTTTGTAAAGCGCTTTTCATACAAGAAGTTGCATCACAAAGTGCTTTACAGATTAAAATGACCCCACATAAAACCGCATTCCCTTCCCTCCCCCACAGATTTAAAAGCATGAATATATATACACCATCAATCCTATGGGGAGCTGGTGCCTATCTCCAGCTATCATAAGGCGAGAGGTAGGGTACACCCTGCACACGTTGCCAGTCCATCACAGGACAACACAGAGACACACAGGACAAACAACCATCCACACACACACTCAAACCTAAGTGTAATTTAGAAAGACCAATTAACCTAAAAGAGTTTTTGGACTGTGGGAGAAGGCCGGAGTACACAGAGGGAACCATCATGCAATGCATAGGGAGAACATGCAAAGCCGATGCAGAAATATATCAGAACAGGAAGTACCCGGACAGCTAGGTCAAGACCGGATATCGACTTGAGCGGAAATCCCACATTTCTTACAGATACACTAAAGTCCAGAACACTCAATGGAAAGATTGAGGCCCGGTTTCAGCTTGTAGTGATCCAAACCTACATACAACAAACTGGATCAGGTGTGATGGAGATGGCAGATTAAACAAGATCCTCGCAGGTCTTCTTCTGTCCAGTTGTATACTAATATAAATATAATTACAAAATCAAACATTTCAACATAAAACTTCAGAAACCAATGCTTACAGAAGGTAATGTGTACAGGTAAAACTCAAAAAATAGTGTGCAAAAGTTAATTTATTTCAGTAATTCTTAAAAGGTGAAAGTGATATATGATAAAGACTCATTACATGCAAAGCATGATATATTTTAAGCCTTTATTTGTTATAATTTTGATGATTATAGCTTACAGCTTATGAAAACCCAAAATTCAAAATCCCAGAAAATTAGAATTATTACATGAAATTAATAAAACAAAGATTTTTAATAAAGTAATATTTGACCTCTGAAAGTATAACCGTGCATCTGTACCCAGTACTTGGTTTGGGCCCCTTTTGCAGCAATAGCGCCTCAATGCGGTGTGGCATGGATACTATCAGCCTGTGGCACTGCTGAGGTGTTTTGGAAGACCAGGATTCTGCAATAGCAGCCTTCAGCTCTTCTGCATTGTTCGGTCTCATGTCTCTCATCTTTCTCTTGGCAATGCTCCATAGATTCTCTTTGGGTTTCAGGTCAGGCCAGTTTGCTGGCAAATCAAGCA
The DNA here is from genome assembly GCA_963556495.2 of Valencia hispanica. Classification (NCBI taxonomy): domain Eukaryota; kingdom Metazoa; phylum Chordata; class Actinopteri; order Cyprinodontiformes; family Valenciidae; genus Valencia; species Valencia hispanica. Next base: position 17,996,682 of record OY747716.1, read on the forward strand.
CAGTAATCCCATGGTCACTGAACCAGGTTTTGGTACTTTTGGCTGTGTGGGCAGGTGTCAAGTCCTGCTGGACAATGAAGTCAGCATCTCCATTAAGCTCGTCTGCGGAAGGAAGCGTGAAGTGCTCCAAAATCTCCTGGTAGATGGCTGCGTTGACTCTGGACTTAATAAAGCAAAGTGGACCAACACCAGCAGATGGCATGGCTCCCCAAATTAACACAGACTGACGCAAAATTTGCAGTTCTTTTTTTCTTTAGCCCAGGTAAGATGCTTCTGACATTATTTGTTGTTCAGGAGCGGATTGACAAGAGGAATACGACATTTGAAGCCCATGCCCATGATCCGTCTGTGTGTGGTGGCCCTTGACGCACTAACTCCAGCCTCAGTCCACTCCTTGTGAAGGTCCCCAACACTTTTGAATGGCCTGGAATGGGATTTTCAGATGCTGTAAGCCACAATCATCAAAATTATAATAAATAGAGGTTTTAAATATGTCACTTTGCATGGGATGAGTCTTTCTCATATATTCGTTTCATCTTTTAAGTTGAATTACTGAAATAAATTAACTTTTGCATGCTATTCTAATTTTTCGAGTTTCACCTGTGTGTTAGAACAGGGTAAATTGCTTCCAGTGAGAATACATTGCTTGGCGTAGTGCTTAGCGTATACTCCATTGATCTCAAATGACTCAGCATAACAAAGCTTGTGTAGAAACAAGAGGTATCACTTTAACATAAACAGTAGGTTTGTGTCCTTGTCTAGTGCATTTTTGGTTAAAACATGCTGGTTCTGATTCAGTAAAGATACTTGCAGTAGGTAGAGTATCCAGAAAATTTACTCAAGTACGAGCAGCGATACTTCACAATAATATTACTCAAGTAAAAGTAAAAGGTATGGGGCAGGAAAAAATACCCCCCCCCCCCCCCCCCCCAGTATTTTTTACTGGGGGGTATTTTTAATGCTGGGACATTAGTCCTGTCCATAGAAGCTGATACAGTGCTTTAAAGTATTTGTTCCTTTACAGATTCTGTTTTTGCCACATAGTCACAGTGCTACAGAGACATTTCTAAGGTTTCAGGATGCCACCGAAGCAAAGTAAGAGCCTTTATCAGCCTAATGGCTCTCTACACTGGAGAAAGCATTTAACAGTGGTGAACGTTTCCTGGAACGGAGGGTCAACCAACATTATTCCAAGAGCACAGTGACCCTTCAACCAGGAAGTCACGAAACAACCCAGAATATCTAAAGCTAAGCAGGTACAGTACTTGGCTGGTTTGAGTCTTGCCTAAAGAACAGGGACTTCTTTGTGTCAATAGGCCATTTTTCGTTAGAACAGACAGAAATCACATGTGGGATGCCCCAGAGCTCGATCCTGGGGCCCCTCCTATTTAATATCTACATGCTACCGTTAGGCAACTGTTAGGCAACATTATAACGACCACTAAGATTAGTCACCATGCAATAGAATCACCATGCAGATGATACATTACAATGTCACCAGGTGACTTTGAATCCATCCAAACACTAAACAAATGCATTGAACAAATAAATGGATGGATGTGCCATAATTTTAGGCATTTTCTCTTATTGCAAGGATGAGCATTTTCATATTCTGGAATAATACGAGATTTAAAAAGATTTTTGTCAAAGCTCAACAAAATTTGTAATGTATTGTTTTATGTGCTTAATATAACTGAATAAATGCTATGGGGTGCCATTTGGGAAGTTAAACAGTTAAAAATTTACAGCAATAATTTGGGTTATTTAGCCTGTCATAGGACAAAAATGGGGGTTCATTCTTTAAAGTAATATTTCCTATTTATTCATTTATAAATGTCACAGTTTCAAACTAAATATTTAGTTTACAAATTAGATAGTTAGCTAAAAAACTAAAAATGTAGTTTGCAAAGCAAATATTTAGATTGCAACAAAATTTTTAGTGAGCAAGCTAAACTGGCTAGCTAAATATATAGGTTCGCAGTGAATATTTAAAGGGGCTATATGCAATTTTCTGAAATTTAAACTCGCGACTGACACCTGTGGCCAAAAAACGGAACTGCTCTTCCTTTCTACTTGCTCTCGCAGCGCGCGCTCCTACGCCGGTCGCTCTCAATCTTCGCTCTTTTTCTGGCACTTGTCAGGGGTTTAACTTTTTTAGTCTTATGTGGAGTTACTGTTGGTGTCAAAGTTGTCCTTGGTCTATTCTGTGTATTCGCACAATCCATTAAAATGCTTGCGGGTGCTGACTAGCGGTGGTGGAAGAGTGATCTGAAACATTTAACATGAACACGCTTGACATCACATCCGCAGACAGTGCGGGAAAATCCGACCCGACAGAAAATAGAAAAAATTGGATACAGGCTTATAGGTGCACCTACTGTGAGCTGACAAGGTGTCAGTATGCTCATCAGGAGATGTTTGAGTCATAGATGGTCAAATAAAAGGGCTATTGTAACGTTTATTTTGGGGAAAAATTTGCATATAGCCCCTTTAACTCAGAGCAAAAATATTTTTGCTAATATGCTATTTCACTTGCTGAGAAGCGGAAGTGGACTATCAAAATAAAAGCTGGAAACTCTATACATAGAGTGCTGGTGCAGTCACTGTTGCTGTAATTCCATCAGAAAACATCTGTACAGTTGTTAAAACAGTTCATCCTACGTTTTAAGCTGTAATGTTTGCATGTCAGGATGGAAATCAGAGGTAGCTTTCAGTCTCACAAGCAGTTGATGTAGAGGTTAGCAAGACCCAAGTTTTATTTTTGTAGTGCACTTCTGCACATCAGCATGTAAATGTGCATATTAGCCAAACATTTAGCTCTGAGCTAAATGTTTGGTTCGAAACAAAATATTTAGCTAGCCAGTTTAGCTTGCTAGCTAAATATTATTTAGTATAATTTAGTTTGAAGCTAAATATTTAGTTAACAAGCTAAATGTTTAGCTTGGAGCTAAATATTTAATTTGTAAACTAAACATTTGGTTTACAAACTAAATATTTAGCTTGCTAACAAGATATTAAGTTTGAAACAGTGACATTTATAAATGATTAAATAACATGGACACAAATATGACTTTGAAAAATGAATTCCCATATACTGTATTTATCTTGTAAATATACCGAAATTATTGACTATTAACTTTTGACTGTGTAACTTTACAAACAGCAAACCATAGAATACGATAATTTGACATATGCCTATATAAAAGTTTGTCTCACCCAATCTGATTTTCTTTTAGGAAGGGGTCAAAGCCTTGATTTGGAGTGCCAAACTCATTCTTCCACTCCCCTGTAATTGCCACTGTTGGTGTAACCTGTCACTCCCTCCCTCACTGCAGGAGAAAGGCAATTGTGTGTTGATTATTTAGGTTAGAAAAATGTGAATGAATGGAGCAAATAGTTAATTATTTAAAATTGAAACTAAAGTTAATTGTGTTTTATAAATGATGTATTGAAATGTATATTATTTTAGATTGTATGCATTTCTAGTTAAACTACCACACGTGAATATAGATGTTTATTAGACACATTAACTGTTGAGCATTGAACCTTTGGCCTTGAACAGTTTCAACAGGGTCCCTGCTTCAAAGACAGACGTTCTGAACTCCTCTAAATCATTGCACGGAACTTTGTGTCTTCTGGCACCTAGTGTTTTCCATGTACCAAGAGACAGATTTCTTTAAGCACACTGGGCATGTGTGTTGCATTTCGCATTGTGGGCAATGAAGAACATGAAGAAAAATGTTTTACAATATTTAATTTGATGAGTATGCTTTGTGATCAACATATATAACTGAAATATTGAAAAGGTGAGATATCTTTGGAAATATTACAAGACTGTTAAATTACTGAAAGTTCTCAACTTCTTTCAACAAGTTCCTTCCAATCAGTAAAATACAAAACAAAGAAACAACCAAACTAGATTATTCAGAAATGTATTGTTTAAACAATAATAAAGTCATTCTCTGTTGCACATTTTACAGAATGTTGACTTAGAATGTTCAGCATGAAGGCACACTGTGACATCAGAGCTGATGACATCACTCTGTGATACATCAAAGGAATCTCAACTTCCTTTTGACATCACCCCGACAAGTTTGTTCACTGTTTGTTTGATCTTCATCGCGACAGTCCACTTTTGAAAGAGCACGTTCGAATCTTGGTGAACCAAGCGACATATCGATCCCAGATATCAGACGCTTTCTAGTAACACGAGAACATTGAATTAAAAGGAAGTAAGATATGGAGCAAACACAGATCGTTTGTGGAAATGAAACCTCTCCAGCTAACCTTTCATGGTTGGACATGGTCGACCGTAACATCCAAGTCGACTATGAAGCCAACATTTTTCCTATCGAAGAAGATAGCGATGGTACCACCAGGCTGCATCTAATCAAGCCAAAAGATGGTACAGAAATCCAAAAGGAATCATTTCCTTCAGGTGAATTAAATCTCCCACCCTCAGTGGAAGTCCAGCAGGAATCATCTCCCTCTGCTGGTTGTGAGCTTCCCCCCTCAGTGCAGGTCCAGCAGGAATCATCTCACTTTTTTGATTCCAGCCCTTCCAACTCAAATGAAATCAAGCAAGCATGCAGGCCATCTCTATGGTCAGTTAAACCAAAGAGTCAGTGTTTCCAGGGTCAGGGCCAACAAGCAGAGTGGGCTAACTTACAGGCCCCAGTTTACTATGTGGCGTCCAACTCAAAAGAGCCCAAGAGAAAGTCAAGGCATCTCCAGGCCACTGGACACTCTAAGGCTGGTCACCCTAAGTACTATAGGAGTGACAAGATGCCCCACCATGCTTCAGCTGTTACTGTGATACCTCCCTCGATGTACATTGAACAGGCTATCAAAAATATCAATGATCTCACGCAGCAGGTGGATGATCTGAAAAAGGAGCTGCAAGGTAAGACTTTTGATCTTCACGAGGAGAGAGAACAGAGAATCAATCTTCAGGTTGAATGCAAAGCACAGCTTGAAAAGATCCAAGAACTGGAAAAAAGTTTAGAAAATGAACGTCACATGAGAGTCAAATGTGAGAATAAAGAGAAGCAGCAGGAAACATTTGCTGCACCACAGACTACAGGTGAGTTAAAATTACCACGCATTCCCAAAGTTACAGTCAACGTGAACATTTTGAACGAGCTTCAGTTCCTTAAGCGGAGGGCTGAAAAAAACGCCTTACAAAGTGAGAGGCTGGCAAAGGCTTTGGTAGAAGAGCAGCAGCTGAGAGTCAAATATGAGAATCAGCTAAAGAGCAACCTTGAACAAACCTCCAAATACAAAGAACAAGAGGAAACAATCAAATCTCTGAAGAGTCAGATTGCAGAACTGACAGCAGAGATGAACCTTGCTTTGAAAAATGAACATCATAAAGGTTCCTCACAAACAGAGACGTCCACACAAACTGATGTCTCCAACCAAACAGAGACGTCCAACCAAACTGAGGTCTCTAATCAAAGAGAGTCACCCAGGCAAACAGTGAACCACAGAAACAGAGGTGTCCATGCAGTTAGAGACCCCCAGCATGATTACAGAAGACACAGTTCTAACAGAGGCCCCAATGCAAACCCGGGTGCCCATAGGCATACAGGCCACTATCATACAGAACACTATCATGCAGGCCACTATCCAAATGTAGGCCACCGCCCAAACCCAGGACTCTACACATATGCCGGCCACTATCCAAACGTGGGCTTGCAGTCAAAAGGAAAATATATCCCTTACAGAGGCCACTGAGAAAACACAGGCCTCCTGGCTATCAGAAGCACTTGATCAAATCCTTAACCTCCATTGTGTTCCTGTTACGTCTAGTGGCTTTTTATGTATTTTGATCTGTTTTTCTATTCTGTTAGTTGCAAGGGATGGGGCAATTACATCTTCCTGCCTGCCAACTCCGCTGTGGAATCAGGAGAAAACCTCACCCTGATTTTCACTTCCTCCTTGGAGCTTCTGAGGCTGAGAGTATTTTATTATAGGAGCTCTAGCTTAATATGTTAATATTTAAATATTTGTTTGGTAATTGTTTAGTTTTTTACTTCTTCGTTTTATTTATTTCAGTGGCTTATATTTCTGCCACCTTGGGGTTAGACTCCCTGATTGTTGTTCTCAGCTTTTTATTGTCAAATTCAACTAAGCAATAAACCACTTTAATTAAAACATTTTACAACTGGTTTTGAATGTTATTTCCCTTTACTTCTTGGTTGAACTGGGTCGTAACATTAAATTGGTCTAGGGGTATGATTCTCACATCGTGTGTGGGAGGTCCCAGGTTCAAATCCCCGATGAGTCCACATTTTAGGTTATGACCCGCCTCAACCAGGGGAAAAAGGGGAGAAACATTAAACGGGGTCTAATCTGCGATTTGAACCAGAGACCTCTCGCATCAGAAGCAATAATCATACCCCTAGACCAATTTAATGTAACAACCCATTGCAACCAGGGGGAAAAGTGAACTAACATTAAAAACCAGTTGTTATAGGTTTTTATGTAAAGTGCTTAGTTGAATGAGAACAAAAATCCGAGGGTTTAACCCAACACTGGCACAAACCCAAGCCACTGAAATAAATAATATGAAACAAAACAATTACCAAACAAAGATTTTGGTATTTCCAGCCTGTTGTAAACTACAACTCTAAAAATAAAATACCCTCAGCCATAAACCTAAATCAAAAGCCAGGCCACAAACCGAGTAGCTGTTATAGAGATTTATATAGAGTATGAAAAAGCCAAACAAGAAACTTAAATGAAAATACCAAATCACTTCCCATCTACAACCAAAACTGTCAGATCCAAAAAAGTTACCCAATCTAAGAAACGCTAATTGCGGAACCTTACAGCAAATATTTATTAGTTGATTGATAAAAATCCACACCAAACACCCAGCAAAGTGCTAAACTGCTCAAACAAGATACAGCCGTGTCTTCCTATGCCCCAAATTCCTGCGACTAACAGAATCGAAAAACAGAACAAATACATACAAGGCAACTAGCTATTAAAGTTCTCATGTAAATATGTAAATATATGTAAACATTTATAAATATGTCAATAAAAGGCAGGGATGTTATTGTCCAAAAATGACAAAAAAAAGAAAAATGTAAAAAAAGAAAATAAATAAATAAGCTAGAGGCCTCCAACATGATAATGCAACCATAAGGAGTCACAAGCCAGTGATTTCTTGTGCCGGTCCCAAGTCCGTAAAAATGCAGAGGGTCGTGTCAGGAAGGGCCTCGGACGTAAAAGCAGGTGGATATAAGATAAGATAAGATAAGATAAGATAAGATAAGATAAGATAAGATAAGATAAGATAAGATAAGATAAGATAAGATAAGATAAGATAGACCTTTATTGTCCCACAATGGGGAAATTCTCAGTGTTGCTGCAGCACATTGTATAGTTAAAAAAGAATAAATAATTATAATAACAATAATAATGTAAATAATATATACAATAAATAAACAAAATATGAACAATATTAAACTGAGTCCTTGACGTGTGTGTGTGGTCTACAAGAAGCTGTGCTGGTGTTAAACAGTCTGACTGCAGCAGGAAGGAAGGACCTACGATATCTCTCCTTCACACATTTAGGGTGAAGGAGTCTATCACTGAAGGAGCTGCTCAGTGCAGTGATGGCGTCCTGCAGGGGGTGGGAGTCATTGTCCATCAGTGATGATAGCTTTGTTACTATCCTCCTCTCTCCCACCTCCTGCACTGTGTCCAGAGGGCAACCCAGGACAGAGCTGGCCTTCCTGATGAGCTTGTCCAGTCTCCTCCTGTCAGCAGTAGACATGCTGCTGCTCCAGCACTCCACCCCAGAGAAGATACACTGCGTAGCTGCACATACCAAACATGAAGCAACGTCAGAAAAGGCTAGATGTGACTCTGTAATGTAAACAAACAAAAAAGCACAGAAATCACTTACAATTGAGGAAAACATCACATGTTGGAATATCATAAACCATTTTATTTGGTTATTGTGAATTAATGAAGTTATTTACATTTAGTTTCATGCAAACAGAAAAGCAGTCAAAACTAATAATGTTGTAAAAAAGTTGAACAATAAACATACACACTCTTACACTCTAGTTTCTTGATTGGAATCCAATAGAACTGGGTTGTCATGTGCAATGGCCGCCTGAGGCTGCCACTGGAAGTGCCACTCTAGGCTGCTGCTGCCACAACTACCACGAATTCCTCTGGCACCAAGGGAAAAATGCTGGAAAAAATAAATGCATTAAAGCTTTCTGATTGATTGATAATGTATATGTACTGATTCCCCGGGAAATGTATTTTTATTAATTATTTCTTATTACCCTTCATTTTCCGTCCTTTGTAGTAGCTTATTATTGTATTGCATTCATTGAGCTGCTTGAAATATTTCTTTGATTTTCTGTACCAACTATGGCTAGTAGTTTGTTTGGATTTGATTTTCTAAATTAAGTTTAAAAACAATGTGTGGCACTCGCAGTGGAACCCCGAGGCTGCCACTGCCACAACTGCCATGAATTCTTCTGGCAAATATAGCTAGGCTTGCACCAGAAGTGCCGTTCCAGGCTGCCAGTGCCACGAATGTCTCTGGCACCTGCAGGCGAATATTGGAAATGTACCTGTTTAGGGGCAATGTCCCGCCTTTCTCACCTCTGATTGGCTATAAGTGCTCTCACATGATTGGCCATTTCCTTTGGGGGAAAGTCTCACATTTTTTCCCTGTGATTGGCTAGAATGGCTCTCCTACGATTACGAAACGTCATCACAAAATTTAAGGGGGCAAACTATGGGCAAAACATTGGCTGATTTATTTAGGTCGTGTTTGGATTAGTCCTACCACCAACAGAAGTAAATTAAGTCCATCAAACACTGTGATAAGTGTGTGCTGTCATATTTATATTTCAAATCTATATTTTCATAACCTATTTAGATCATGTTTAGATTAGTCAGAGCTGTTTTGGAGAGTTTTGTGATGAAAATGTGAACTGGTCATCTAAAAATCTCACCGCATTTATTATACTGTTGAACTTTTTTTATGAATGAAATGTTATGATATCTAAGCAGAGTACAAATGCTAAACACACTTGTGCCTTACCTGGGTGGAAGATGTATGAAACACAAAAAAGTGCACTATTTTTGCTGAGCTTTGTACAGTTCAGGTCAGTTTCTATTCTTGACTAATGGAAACCAGTGATAGACATACATAATAATCAGCATTGAGGTCCATTAAATAATACACAGTTAAACAGAGAGAACTATTTTGTATGTGAAGCAATGACAAACAGGATGACTATTGTGCATTATAGTGGAGTAAGACAACAACCTCTTGACATTTAGGCTCAACGTTTTCTCAACCAGCAAACAAGTTTAGAACAGTAGGGCAATTAACAGAAGTCAACACAGAGTTTATTAAGGCTTCCTGAGGTGCTGAGACATGTGACGTGTTGCGAGATTAGAGGTGGTTAGAGAGCGAAGTGATGAAAGATCTGTCCTTACTCGAATCTTTCAGTGAATAATGTAAGAGCCACCAATTGTAGTCAATCATATGTGAAAAAATGGCAAGACAGGCGGGACTTAACCCCCAATAAAGCTGTGTTTCAGCAGTTAAATAGCTTCATAGCAATGACCCACGCTTTGATGTTTTTCAGTCTGGTTTCCGTGCTCACCACAGCACTGAGACTGCCCTCGTCAAAGTTTTCAATGACATCTGCATAAATACACTGTGGTAGAACCATAGTACTGGTTCTGTTGGACCTCAGTGCAGCATTTGACACTGTTGATCATCATATACTATTAGAACGACTGGAGAGCTGGGTTGGACTCTCCGGTACAGTACTTGGCTGGTTTGACTCCTACCTAAAGAACAGGGACTTCTTTGTTTCAATAGGAAACTTTTCATCAGAACGAACAGGAATCACATGTGGGGTGCCCCAGGGCTCCATCTTAGGGCCCCTCCTATTTAATATCTACATGCTTCCACTAGCCCAGATTATAACAACCAACACGATTAGCTACCATAACTATGCAGATGATACTCACCTTTACATTACGATGTCGCCAGGTGACTTTGAAAGAATTCAAACCCTAAGTAAATGCATCGAGCAAATCAATGAATGGATGTGCCATAACTTTCTCCAGCTGAATAGAAACAAAACAGAAGTAATTACTTTTGGACCTAAAGAGGAAAGATCAAGAGTTAGCACACAGCTTTAATTAATACAGCTAGAAACTACTGATCAGGCACGGAATTTAGGTGTAGTAATGGACTCAGACCTGAACCTCCAAGGCAAGGCAAGGCAAGGCAATTTTATTTGTATAGCACACTTTCAACAGCAGGGCAATTCAAGGTGCTTTACATGATTTGGTGATTTAAAAGAAACACATAAAAGAAACACACATTATACATAATACACAATAAAGCAAGAGAAAAAATGAAAAAAGCAAGAGAGCATGAACACATTTCATACATATAACATCAAGCATTTACTCAAAGGCAATTCTAAACAGATGGGTTTTTAGACTCGATTTAAAGCAGTTCAGAGTTTCAGCAGCTCTACACTCGTCAGGAAGTCTGTTCCAGATAAGGGGAGCATAGAAACTCAAAGCTGCTTCTCCATGTTTAGTTCTGAGTCTAGGGATGTTTAGTAGGCTAGAGTTGGAGGACCTGAGTGGTCTTGGTGGTTGGTACCATGACAACAGGTCTTCAACATATTTTGGTGCTAAGCCATGTAATGATTTATAAACTAGTAAAAGTATTTTAAAGTCTATTCTCTGAGATACAGGGAGCCAGTGTAAGGACTTTAGAACTGGGGTGATGTGCTCTACTTTCCTGGTTCTAGTGAGGACGCGAGCGGCAGCGTTCTGGATCAGCTGCAGCTGTCTGATTGACTTTTTAGGCAGACCTGTCAAGATGCTGAGCAGTAATCAATCCGACTAAAGAAAAACGCATGGATGAGTTTTTCTAGGTCGTGTTGCAAAATCAGTCCTTTAATCCTAGAGATGTTCTTCAGGTGATAGAACGCTGACCTTGTTATTGCCTTTATGTGACCCTGGAGGTTCAGGTCTGAGTCCATTACTACACCTAGGTTACGAACCTGATCAGTAGTTTCTAGCTGTATTAATTGAAGCTGTGTGCTGACTCTTGATCGTTCCTCCTTGGGTCCAAAAATAATCACTTCAGTTTTGTTTCTATTCAGCTGGAGAAAGTTATGGCACATCCATCCATTTATTTGGTCAATGCATTGATTTTGGGTTTGAATGGGTTCAGAGTCACCTGGTGACATTGTAATGTAGAGCTGAGTGTCATCCGCATAGTTATGGTAGCTAATGTTATTGGTCGCTATAATCTTGCCTAGTGGGAGCATGTAGATATTAAATAAGAGGGGCCCCAGGATGGAGCCCTGGGGCACCCCACATTTGATTCCTGTTCGTTCTGATGAAAAGTTTCCTATTGAAACAAAGAAGTCACATAAAGGCAATAAGGTGACATAAAGGCAATAACAAGATCAGCCTTCTATCACCTGAAGAACATTTCTAGGATTAAAGGTATGATGTCGCAACAGGACCTCGAAAAGCTCATCCATGCTTTTATCTTTAGTCGGATTGACAACTGCAACAGCGTCTTTGCAGGTTTGCCTAAAAAGTCAATCAGACAGCTGCTGCTGATCCAGAACCCTGCCGCTCGTGTCCTCACTAGAACCAGGAAAGTAGAGCACATCACCCCAGTTCTAAAGTCCTTACACTGGCTCCCTGTAGCTCAGAGAATAGACTTCAAAATACTTTTACTAGTTTTTAAATCAGTGAATGGCTTAGCACCAAAGTATATTAAACATATGCTGTTACTATACCAACCCACCAAAAAGTGTGAATGAATGGAAGAAAAACTGAATTATTTTATATTGAAATTAAAGTTAATTGTGTTTTATAAATTATGTATTGAAATGTATATATATTTTAAAATGTATACATTTCCACTTAAACTACCACACATGGACATAGATGTTTATTAGACACATTATGTATCTGTTGAGCATTGAACCTTTGGCCTTGAACAGTTGGAACAGGGTCCCTGCTTCAAAGAGAGACGATCTGAACTCCTCTAAATCATCGCAACAGAACTTTGTGTCTTCTAGCACCTAGTGTTTGCCATGTACCAAGAGACAAACTGGACATGTGTGTTGCATTTAGCATTGTGGGCAATGAAGAACATGAAGAAAAATGTTTTACAATATTTAATTTGAAGAGTATGCTTTGTGATTTACATATATAACTGAAATATTAAAAAGGTGAGATATCTTTAGAAATATTACAAGACTGTTGAGTTACTGAAAGTTCTCAACTTCTTTCAACAAGTTCCTTCCAATTAGTAAAATACAAAACAAAGAAACAACCAAACTAGATTATTCAGAAATGTATTGTTTAAACAATAATAAAGTCATTCTCTGTTGCACATTTTACAGAATGTTGACTTAGAATGTTCAGCATGAAGGCACACTGTGACATCAGAGCTGATGACATCACTCTGTGATACATCAAAGTAATCTCAACTTCCTTTTGACATCACCCCGACAAGTTTGTTCACTGTTTGTTTGATCTTCATCGCGACAGTCCACTTTTGAGAGAGCACGTTCGAATCTTGGTGAAACAAGCGACATATCGATTCCAGATATCAGACGCCTTCTAGTAACACGAGAACATTGAATTAAAAGAAAGTTAGATATGGAGCAAACACAGATCGTTTGTGGAAATGAAACCTCTCCAGCTAACCTTTCATGGTTGGACATGGTCGACCGTAACATCCAAGTCGACTATGAAGCCAACATTTTTCCTATCGAAGAAGATAGCGATGGTACCACCAGGCTGCATCTAATCAAGCCAAAAGATGGTACAGAAATCCAAAAGGAATCATTTCCTTCAGGTGAATTCAATCTCCCACCCTCAGTGGAAGTCCAGCAGGAATCATCTCCCTCTGCTGGTTGTGAGCTTCCCCCCTCAGTGCAGGTCCAGCAGGAATCATCTCACTTTTTTGATTCCAGCCCTTCCAACTCAAATGAAATCAAGCAAGCATGCCAGCCATCTCCAAGGTCAGAAAAACCAAAGAGTCAGTGTTTCCAGGGTCAGGGCCAACAAGCAGTGTGGGCCTACTTACAGGCCCCAGTTTACTATGTGGCGTCCAACTCAAAAGAGCCCAAGAGAAAGTCAAGGCATCTCCAGGCCACTGGACACTCTAAGGCTGGTCACCCTAAGTACTATAGGAGTGACAAGATGCCCCACCATGCATCAGCTGTTACTGTGATACCTCCCTCGATGTACATTGAACAGGCTATCAAAAATATCAATGATCTCACACAGCAGGTGGATGATCTGAAAAAGGAGCTGCAAGGTAAGACTTTTGATCTTCATGAGGAGAGAGAACAGAGAATCAATCTTCAGGTTGAATGCAAAGCACAGCTTGAAAAGATCCAAGAACTGGAAAAAAGTTTAGAAAATGAACGTCACATGAGAGTCAAATGTGAGAATAAAGAGAAGCAGCAGGAAACATTTGCTGCACCACAGACTACAGGTGAGTTAAAATTACCACGCATTCCCAAAGTTACAGTCAACGTGAGCGTTTTGAACGAGCTTCAGCTCCTTAAGCGGAGGGCTGAAAAAAACGCCTTACAAAGTGAGAGGCTGGCAAAGGCTTTGGTAGAAGAGCAGCAGCTGAGAGTCAAATATGAGAATCAGCTAAAGAGCAACCTTGAACAAACCTCCAAATACAAAGAACAAGAGGAAACAATCAAATCTCTGAAGAGTCAGATTGCAGAACTGACAGCAGAGATGAACCTTGCTTTGAAAAATGAACATCATAAAGGTTCCTCACAAACAGAGACGTCCACACAAACTGATGTCTCCAACCAAACAGAGACGTCCAACCAAACTGAGGTCTCTAATCAAAGAGAGTCACCCAGGCAAACAGTGAACCACAGAAACAGAGGTGTCCATGCAGTTAGAGGCCCCCAGCATGATTACAGAAGACACAGTTCTAACAGAGGCCCCAATGCAAACCCGGGTGCCCATAGGCATACAGGCCACTATCATACAGAACACTATCATGCAGGCCACTATCCAAATGTAGGCCACCGCCCAAACCCAGGACTCTACACATATGCCGGCCACTATCCAAACGTGGGCTTGCAGTCAAAAGGAAAATATATCCCTTACAGAGGCCACTGAGAAAACACAGGCCTCCTGGCTATCAGAAGCACTTGATCAAATCCTTAACCTCCATTGTGTTCCTGTTACGTCTAGTGGCTTTTTATGTATTTTGATCTGTTTTTCTATTCTGTTAGTTGCAAGGGATGGGGCAATTACATCTTCCTGCCTGCCAACTCCGCTGTGGAATCAGGAGAAAACCTCACCCTGATTTTCACTTCCTCCTTGGAGCTTCTGAGGCTGAGAGTATTTTATTATAGGAGCTCTAGCTTAATATGTTAATATTTAAATATTTGTTTGGTAATTGTTTAGTTTTTTACTTCTTCGTTTTATTTATTTCAGTGGCTTATATTTCTGCCACCTTGGGGTTAGACTCCCTGATTGTTGTTCTCAGCTTTTTATTGTCAAATTCAACTAAGCAATAAACCACTTTAATTAAAACATTTTACAACTGGTTTTGAATGTTATTTCCCTTTACTTCTTGGTTGAACTGGGTCGTAACATTAAATTGGTCTAGGGGTATGATTCTCACATCGTGTGTGGGAGGTCCCAGGTTCAAATCCCGGATGAGTCCACATTTTAGGTTATGACCCGCCTCAACCAGGGGAAAAAGGGGAGAAACATTAAACGGGGTCTAATCTGCGATTTGAACCAGAGACCTCTCGCATCAGAAGCAATAATCATACCCCTAGACCAATTTAATGTTACAACCCATTGCAACCAGGGGGAAAAGTGAACTAACATTAAAAACCAGTTGTTATAGGTTTTTATGTAAAGTGCTTAGTTGAATGAGAACAAAAATCCGAGGGTTTAACCTCACACTGGCACAAACCCAAGCCACTGAAATAAATAATATGAAACAAAACAATTACCAAACAAAGATTTTGGTATTTCCAGCCTGTTGTAAACTACAACTCTAAAAATAAAATACTCTCAGCCATAAACCTAAATCAAAAGCCAGGCCACAAACCGAGTAGCTGTTATAGAGATTTATATAGAGTATGAAAAAGCCAAACAAGAAACTTAAATGAAAATACCAAATCACTTCCCATCTACAACCAAAACTGTCAGATCCAAAAAAGTTACCCAATCTAAGAAACGCTAATTGCGGAACCTTACAGCAAATATTTATTAGTTGAATCATAAAAATCCACACCAAACACCCAGCAAAGTGCTAAACTGCTCAAACAAGATACAGCCGTGTCTTCCTATGCCCCAAATTCCTGCGACTAACAGAATCGAAAAACAGAACAAATACATACAAGGCCACGAGCTGTTACAGTTCTCATGTAAATATGTAAATATATGTAAACATTTATAAATATATGTCAATAAAAGGCAAGGATGTTATTGTCCAAAAATGACAAAAACAAGAAAAATGTAAAAAATTAAATAAATAAATAAGCTAGAGGCCTCCAACATGATAATGCAACCATAAGGAGTCACAAGCCAGTGATTTCTTGTGTCGGTCCCAAGTCCGTAAAAATGCAGAGGGTCGTGTCAGGAAGGGCCTCCGACATAAAAGCAGGTGGATATAAGATAAGATAAGATAAGATAAGATAAGATAAGATAAGATAAGATAAGATAAGATAAGATAAGATAAGATAAGATAAGATAAGATAAGATAAGATAAGATAAGATAAGATAAGATAAGATAAGATAAGATAAGATAAGATAAGATAAGATAAGATAAGATAAGATAAGATAAGATAAGATAAGATAAGATAAGATAAGATAAGATAAGATAAGATAAGATAAGATAAGATAAGATAGACCTTTATTGTCCCACAATGGGGAAATTCTCAGTGTTGCTGCAGCACATTGGATAGTTAAAAAAGAATAAATAATTATAATAACAATAATAATGTAAATAATATATACAATAAATAAACAATATATGAACAATATTAAACTGAGTCCTTGACGTGTGTGTGTGGTCTACAAGAAGCTGTGCTGGTGTTAAACAGTCTGACTGCAGCAGGAAGGAAGGACCTACGAAATCTCTCCTTCACACATTTAGGGTGAAGGAGTCTATCACTGATGGAGCTGCTCAGTGCAGTGATGGCGTCCTGCAGGGGGTGGGAGTCATTGTCCATCAGTGATGATAGCTTTGTTACTATCCTCCTCTCTCCCACCTCCTGCACTGTGTCCAGAGGGCAACCCAGGACAGAGCTGGCCTTCCTGATGAGCTTGTCCAGTCTCCTCCTGTCAGCAGTAGACATGCTGCTGCTCCAGCACTCCACCCCAGAGAAGATACACTGCGTAGCTGCACATACCAAACATGAAGCAACGTCAGAAAAGGCTTGATGTGACTCTGTAATGTAAACAAACAAAAAAGCACAGAAATCACTTAAAATTGAGGAAAACATCACATGTTGGAATATCATAAACCATTTTATTTGGTTATTGTGAATTATTGAAGTTATTTACATTTAGTTCCATGCAAACAGCAAAGCAGTCAAAACTAATAATGTTGTAAAAAAGTTGAACAATAAACATACACACTCTACACTCTAGTTTCTTGATTGGAATCCAATAGAACTGGGTTGTCATGTGCAATGGCCGCCTGAGGCTGCCACTGGAAGTGCCACTCTAGGCTGCTGCTGCCACAACTACCACGAATTCCTCTGGCACCATGGGAAAAATGCTGGAAAAAATAAATGCATTAAAGCTTTCTGATTGATTGATAATGTATATGTACTGATTCCCCGGGAAATGTATTTTTATTAATTATTTCTTATTACCCTTCATTTTCCGTCCTTTGTAGTAGCTTATTATTGTATTGCATTCATTGAGCTGCTTGAAATATTTCTTTGATTTTCTGTACCAACTATGGCTAGTAGTTTGTTTGGATTTGATTTTCTAAATTAAGTTTAAAAACATTGTGTGGCACTCGCAGTGGAACCCCGAGGCTGCCACTGCCACAACTGCCATGAATTCTTCTGGCAAATATAGCTAGGCTTGCACCAGAAGTGCCGTTCCAGGCTGCCAGTGCCACGAATGTCTCTGGCACCTGCAGGCGAATATTGGAAATGTACCTGTTTAGGGGCAATGTCCCACCTTTCTCACCTCTGATTGGCTATAAGTGCTCTCACATGATTGGCCATTTCCTTTGGGGGAAAGTCTCACATTTTTTCCCTGTGATTGGCTAGAATGGCTCTCCTACGATTACGAAACGTCATCACAAAATTTAAGGGGGCAAACTATGGGCAAAACATTGGCTGATTTATTTAGGTCGTGTTTGGATTAGTCCTACCACCAACAGAAGTAAATTAAGTCCATCAAACACTGTGATAAGTGTGTGCTGTCATATTTATATTTCAAATCTATATTTTCATAACCTATTTAGATAATGTTTAGATTAGTCAGAGCTGTTTTGGAGAGTTTTGTGATGAAAATTTGAACTTGTCATCTAAAAATCTCACCGCATTTATTATACTGTTGAACTTTTTTTATGATTGAAATGTTATGATATCTAAGCAGAGTACAAATGCTAAACACACTTGTGCCTTACCTGGGTGGAAGATGTATGAAATACAAAAAAGTGCACTATTTTTGCTGAGCTTTGTACAGTGCAGGTCAGTTTCTATTCTTGACTAATGGAAACCAGTGATAGACATACATCATAATCAGCATTGAGGTCCATTAAATAATACACAGTTAAACAGAGGGAACTATTTTGTATGTGAAGCAATGACAAACAGGATGACTATTGTACATTATAGTGGAGTAAGACAACAACCTCTTGACATTTAGGCTCTACGTTTCCTCAACCAGCAAACAAGTTTAGAACAGCAGGGCAATTAACAGAAGTCAACACAGAGTTTATTAAGGCTTCCTGAGGTGCTGAGACATGTGACGTGTTGCGAGATTAGAGGTGATTAGAGAGCGAAGTGATGAAAGATCTGTCCTAACTCGAATCTTTCAGTGAATAATGTAAGAGCCACCAATTGTAGTCAATCATATGTGAGAAAATGGCAAGAAAGGCAGGACTTTCCCCCAAAAAAGCTGTGTTTCAGCAGTTAAATAGCTTCATAGCAATGACCAACCGCTTTGATGTTTTTCAGTCTGGTTTCCGTGCTCACCACAGCACTGAGACTGCCCTCGTCAAAGTTTTCAATGACATCTGCATAAATACACTGTGGTAGAACCATAGTACTGGTTCTGTTGGACCTCAGTGCAGCATTTGACTCTGTTGATCATCATATACTATTAGAACGACTGGAAAGCTGGGTTGGACTCTCCGGTACAGTACTTGGCTGGTTTGACTCCTACCTAAAGAACAGGGACTTCTTTGTTTCAATAGGAAACTTTTCATCAGAACGAACAGGAATCACATGTGGGGTGCCCCAGGGCTCCATCTTAGGGCCCCTCCTATTTAATATCTACATGCTCCCACTAGCCCAGATTATAACAACCAACACGATTAGCTACCATAACTATGCAGATGATACTCACCTTTACATTACGATGTCGCCAGGTGACTTTGAACGAATTCAAACCCAAAATAAATGCATCAAGCAAATCAATGAATGGATGTGCCATAACTTTCTCCAGCTGAATAGAAACAAAACAGAAGTAATTACTTTTGGACCTAAAGAGGAAAGATCAAGAGTTAGCACACAGCTTTAATTAATACAGCTAGAAACTACTGATCAGGCACGGAATTTAGGTGTAGTAATGGACTCAGACCTGAACCTCCAGGGTCACATAAAGGCAATAACAAGATCAGCCTTCTATCACCTGAAGAACATTTCTAGGATTAAAGGTATGATGTCGCAACAGGACCTCGAAAAGCTCATCCATGCTTTTATCTTTAGTCGGATTGACAACTGCAACAGCGTCTTTGCAGGTTTGCCTAAAAAGTCAATCAGACAGCTGCTGCTGATCCAGAACGCTGCTGCTCGTGTCCTCACTAGAACCAGGAAAGTAGAGCACATCACCCCAGTTCTAAAGTCCTTACACTGGCTCCCTGTAGCTCAGAGAATAGACTTCAAAATACTTTTACTAGTTTATAAATCAGTGAATGGCTTAGCACCAAAGTATATTAAAGATATGCTGTTACTATATGAACCCACCAAAAAGTGTGAATGAATGGAAGAAAAACTGAATTATTTTAAATTGAAATTAAAGTTAATTGTGTTTTATAAATTATGTATTGAAATGTATATATATTTTAAAATGTATACATTTCCAGTTAAACTACCACACATGAACATAGATGTTTATTAGACACATTATGTATCTGTTGAGCATTGAACCTTTGGCCTTGAACAGTTGGAACAGGGTCCCTGCTTCAAAGAGAGACGATCTGAACTCCTCTAAATCATCGCAAACGAACTTTGTGTCTTCTAGCACCTAGTGTTTGCCATGTACCAAGAGACAAACTGGACATGTGTGTTGCATTTAGCATTGTGGGCAGTGAAGTACATGAAGAAAAATGTTTTACAATATTTAATTTCATGAGTATGCTTTGTGATTTACATATATAACAGAAATATTAAAAAGGTGAGATATCTTTAGAAATATTACAAGACTGTTGAGTTACTGAAAGTTCTCAACTTCTTTCAACAAGTTCCTTCCAATCAGTAAAATACAAAACAAAGAAACAACCAAACTAGATTATTCAGAAATGTATTGTTTAAACAATAATAAAGTCATTCTCTGTTGCACATTTTACAGAATGTTGACTTAGAATGTTCAGCATCAAGGCACACTGTGACATCAGAGCTGATGACATCACTCTGTGATACATCAAAGGAATCTCAACTTCCTTTTGACATCACCCCGACAAGTTTGTTCACTGTTTGTTTGATCTTCATCGCGACAGTCCACTTTTGAGAGAGCACGTTCGAATCTTGGTGAAACAAGCGACATATCGATTCCAGATATCAGACGCTTTCTAGTAACACGAGAACATTGAATTCATAGAAAGTTAGATATGGAGCAAACACAGATCGTTTGTGGAAATGAAACCTCTCCAGCTAACCTTTCATGGTTGGACATGGTCGACCGTAACATCCAAGTCGACTATGAAGCCAACATTTTTCCTATCGAAGAAGATAGCGATGGTACCACCAGGCTGCATCTAATCAAGCCAAAAGATGGTACAGAAATCCAAAAGGAATCATTTCCTTCAGGTGAATTCAATCTCCCACCCTCAGTGGAAGTCCAGCAGGAATCATCTCCCTCTGCTGGTTGTGAGCTTCCCCCCTCAGTGCAGGTCCAGCAGGAATCATCTCACTTTTTTGATTCCAGCCCTTCCAACTCAAATGAAATCAAGCAAGCATGCAGGCCATCTCCATGGTCAGTTAAACCAAAGAGTCAGTGTTTCCAGGGTCAGGGCCAACAAGCAGAGTGGGCTAACTTACAGGCTCCAGTTTACTATGTGGCCTCCAACTCAAAAGAGCCCAAGAGAAAGTCAAGGCATCTCCAGGCCACTGGACACTCTAAGGCTGGTCACCCTAAGTACTATAGGAGTGACAAGATGCCCCACCATGCTTCAGCTGTTACTGTGATACCTCCCTCGATGTACATTGAACAGGCTATCAAAAATATCAATGATCTCACGCAGCAGGTGGATGATCTGAAAAAGGAGCTGCAAGGTAAGACTTTTGATCTTCACGAGGAGAGAGAACAGAGAATCAATCTTCAGGTTGAATGCAAAGCACAGCTTGAAAAGATCCAAGAACTGGAAAAAAGTTTAGAAAATGAACGTCACATGAGAGTCAAATGTGAGAATAAAGAGAAGCAGCAGGAAACATTTGCTGCACCACAGACTACAGGTGAGTTAAAATTACCACGCATTCCCAAAGTTACAGTCAACGTGAGCGTTTTGAACGAGCTTCAGTTCCTTAAGCGGAGGGTTGAAAAAAACGCCTTACAAAGTGAGAGGCTGGCAAAGGCTTTGGTAGAAGAGCAGCAGCTGAGAGTCAAATATGAGAATCAGCTAAAGAGCAACCTTGAACAAACCTCCAAATACAAAGAACAAGAGGAAACAATCAAATCTCTGAAGAGTCAGATTGCAGAACTGACAGCAGAGATGAACCTTGCTTTGAAAAATGAACATCATAAAGGTTCCTCACAAACAGAGACGTCCACACAAACTGATGTCTCCAACCAAACAGAGACGTCCAACCAAACTGAGGTCTCTAATCAAAGAGAGTCACCCAGGCAAACAGTGAACCACAGAAACAGAGGTGTCCATGCAGTTAGAGGCCCCCAGCATGATTACAGAAGACACAGTTCTAACAGAGGCCCCAATGCAAACCCGGGTGCCCATAGGCATACAGGCCACTATCATACAGAACACTATCATGCAGGCCACTATCCAAATGTAGGCCACCGCCCAAACCCAGGACTCTACACATATGCCGGCCACTATCCAAACGTGGGCTTGCAGTCAAAAGGAAAATATATCCCTTACAGAGGCCACTGAGAAAACACAGGCCTCCTGGCTATCAGAAGCACTTGATCAAATCCTTAACCTCCATTGTGTTCCTGTTACGTCTAGTGGCTTTTTATGTATTTTGATCTGTTTTTCTATTCTGTTAGTTGCAAGGGATGGGGCAATTACATCTTCCTGCCTGCCAACTCCGCTGTGGAATCAGGAGAAAACCTCACCCTGATTTTCACTTCCTCCTTGGAGCTTCTGAGGCTGAGAGTATTTTATTGTAGGAGCTCTAGCTTAATATGTTAATATTTAAATATTTGTTTGGTAATTGTTTAGTTTTTTACTTCTTCGTTTTATTTATTTCAGTGGCTTATATTTCTGCCACCTTGGGGTTAGACTCCCTGATTGTTGTTCTCAGCTTTTTATTGTCAAATTCAACTAAGCAATAAACCACTTTAATTAAAACATTTTACAACTGGTTTTGAATGTTATTTCCCTTTACTTCTTGGTTGAACTGGGTCGTAACATTAAATTGGTCTAGGGGTATGATTCTCACATCGTGTGTGGGAGGTCCCAGGTTCAAATCCCCGATGAGTCCACATTTTAGGTTATGACCCGCCTCAACCAGGGGAAAAAGGGGAGAAACATTAAACGGGGTCTAATCTGCGATTTGAACCAGAGACCTCTCGCATCAGAAGCAATAATCATACCCCTAGACCAATTTAATGTTACAACCCATTGCAACCAGGGGGAAAAGTGAACTAACATTAAAAACCAGTTGTTATAGGTTTTTATGTAAAGTGCTTAGTTGAATGAGAACAAAAATCCGAGGGTTTAACCTCACACTGGCACAAACCCAAGCCACTGAAATAAATAATATGAAACAAAACAATTACCAAACAAAGATTTTGGTATTTCCAGCCTGTTGTAAACTACAACTCTAAAAATAAAATACTCTCAGCCATAAACCTAAATCAAAAGCCAGGCCACAAACCGAGTAGCTGTTATAGAGATTTATATAGAGTATGAAAAAGCCAAACAAGAAACTTAAATGAAAATACCAAATCACTTCCCATCTACAACCAAAACTGTCAGATCCAAAAAAGTTACCCAATCTAAGAAACGCTAATTGCGGAACCTTACAGCAAATATTTATTAGTTGAATCATAAAAATCCACACCAAACACCCAGCAAAGTGCTAAACTGCTCAAACAAGATACAGCCGTGTCTTCCTATGCCCCAAATTCCTGCGACTAACAGAATCGAAAAACAGAACAAATACATACAAGGCCACGAGCTGTTACAGTTCTCATGTAAATATGTAAATATATGTAAACATTTATAAATATATGTCAATAAAAGGCAAGGATGTTATTGTCCAAAAATGACAAAAACAAGAAAAATGTAAAAAATTAAATAAATAAATAAGCTAGAGGCCTCCAACATGATAATGCAACCATAAGGAGTCACAAGCCAGTGATTTCTTGTGCCGGTCCCAAGTCCGTAAAAATGCAGAGGGTCGTGTCAGGAAGGGCCTCCGACATAAAAGCAGGTGGATATAAGATAAGATAAGATAAGATAAGATAAGATAAGATAAGATAAGATAAGATAAGATAAGATAAGATAAGATAAGATAAGATAAGATAAGATAAGATAAGATAAGATAAGATAAGATAAGATAAGATAAGATAAGATAAGATAAGATAAGATAAGATAAGATAAGATAAGATAAGATAAGATAAGATAGACCTTTATTGTCCCACAATGGGGAAATTCTCAGTGTTGCTGCAGCACATTGGATAGTTAAAAAAGAATAAATAATTATAATAACAATAATAATGTAAATAATATATACAATAAATAAACAATATATGAACAATATTAAACTGAGTCCTTGACGTGTGTGTGTGGTCTACAAGAAGCTGTGCTGGTGTTAAACAGTCTGACTGCAGCAGGAAGGAAGGACCTACGAAATCTCTCCTTCACACATTTAGGGTGAAGGAGTCTATCACTGATGGAGCTGCTCAGTGCAGTGATGGCGTCCTGCAGGGGGTGGGAGTCATTGTCCATCAGTGATGATAGCTTTGTTACTATCCTCCTCTCTCCCACCTCCTGCACTGTGTCCAGAGGGCAACCCAGGACAGAGCTGGCCTTCCTGATGAGCTTGTCCAGTCTCCTCCTGTCAGCAGTAGACATGCTGCTGCTCCAGCACTCCACCCCAGAGAAGATACACTGCGTAGCTGCACATACCAAACATGAAGCAACGTCAGAAAAGGCTTGATGTGACTCTGTAATGTAAACAAACAAAAAAGCACAGAAATCACTTAAAATTGAGGAAAACATCACATGTTGGAATATCATAAACCATTTTATTTGGTTATTGTGAATTATTGAAGTTATTTACATTTAGTTCCATGCAAACAGCAAAGCAGTCAAAACTAATAATGTTGTAAAAAAGTTTAACAATAAACATACACACTCTTGTTTCTTGATTGGAATCCAATAGAACTGGGTTGTCATGTGCAATGGCCGCCTGAGGCTGCCACTGGAAGTGCCACTCTAGGCTGCTGTTGCCACAACTACCACGAATTCCTCTGGCACCATGGGAAAAATGCTGGAAAAAATAAATGCATTAAAGCTTTCTGATTGATTGATAATGTATATGTACTGATTCCCCGGGAAATGTATTTTTATTAATTATTTCTTATTACCCTTCATTTTCCGTCCTTTGTAGTAGCTTATTATTGTATTGCATTCATTGAGCTGCTTGAAATATTTCTTTGATTTTCTGTACCAACTATGGCTAGTAGTTTGTTTGGATTTGATTTTCTAAATTAAGTTTAAAAACATTGTGTGGCACTCGCAGTGGAACCCCGAGGCTGCCACTGCCACAACTGCCATGAATTCTTCTGGCAAATATAGCTAGGCTTGCACCAGAAGTGCCGTTCCAGGCTGCCAGTGCCACGAATGTCTCTGGCACCTGCAGGCGAATATTGGAAATGTACCTGTTTAGGGGCAATGTCCCGCCTTTCTCACCTCTGATTGGCTATAAGTGCTCTCACATGATTGGCCATTTCCTTTGGGGGAAAGTCTCACATTTTTTCCCTGTGATTGGCTAGAATGGCTCTCCTACGATTACGAAACGTCATCACAAAATTTAAGGGGGCAAACTATGGGCAAAACATTGGCTGATTTATTTAGGTCGTGTTTGGATTAGTCCTACCACCAACAGAAGTAAATTAAGTCCATCAAACACTGTGATAAGTGTGTGCTGTCATATTTATATTTCAAATCTATATTTTCATAACCTATTTAGATAATGTTTAGATTAGTCAGAGCTGTTTTGGAGAGTTTTGTGATGAAAATTTGAACTTGTCATCTAAAAATCTCACCGCATTTATTATACTGTTGAACTTTTTTTATGATTGAAATGTTATGATATCTAAGCAGAGTACAAATGCTAAACACACTTGTGCCTTACCTGGGTGGAAGATGTATGAAATACAAAAAAGTGCACTATTTTTGCTGAGCTTTGTACAGTGCAGGTCAGTTTCTATTCTTGACTAATGGAAACCAGTGATAGACATACATCATAATCAGCATTGAGGTCCATTAAATAATACACAGTTAAACAGAGGGAACTATTTTGTATGTGAAGCAATGACAAACAGGATGACTATTGTACATTATAGTGGAGTAAGACAACAACCTCTTGACATTTAGGCTCTACGTTTCCTCAACCAGCAAACAAGTTTAGAACAGCAGGGCAATTAACAGAAGTCAACACAGAGTTTATTAAGGCTTCCTGAGGTGCTGAGACATGTGACGTGTTGCGAGATTAGAGGTGATTAGAGAGCGAAGTGATGAAAGATCTGTCCTAACTCGAATCTTTCAGTGAATAATGTAAGAGCCACCAATTGTAGTCAATCATATGTGAGAAAATGGCAAGAAAGGCAGGACTTTCCCCCAAAAAAGCTGTGTTTCAGCAGTTAAATAGCTTCATAGCAATGACCAACCGCTTTGATGTTTTTCAGTCTGGTTTCCGTGCTCACCACAGCACTGAGACTGCCCTCGTCAAAGTTTTCAATGACATCTGCATAAATACACTGTGGTAGAACCATAGTACTGGTTCTGTTGGACCTCAGTGCAGCATTTGACACTGTTGATCATCATATACTATTAGAACGACTGGAAAGCTGGGTTGGACTCTCCGGTACAGTACTTGGCTGGTTTGACTCCTTCCTAAAGAACAGGGACTTCTTTGTTTCAATAGGAAACTTTTCATCAGAACGAACAGGAATCACATGTGGGGTGCCCCAGGGCTCCATCTTAGGGCCCCTCCTATTTAATATCTACATGCTCCCACTAGCCCAGATTATTACAACCAACACGATTAGCTACCATAACTATGCAGATGATACTCACCTTTACATTACGATGTCGCCAGGTGACTTTGAACGAATTCAAACCCAAAATAAATGCATCAAGCAAATCAATGAATGGATGTGCCATAACTTTCTCCAGCTGAATAGAAACAAAACAGAAGTAATTACTTTTGGACCTAAAGAGGAAAGATCAAGAGTTAGCACACAGCTTTAATTAATACAGCTAGAAACTACTGATCAGGCACGGAATTTAGGTGTAGTAATGGACTCAGACCTGAACCTCCAGGGTCACATAAAGGCAATAACAAGATCAGCCTTCTATCACCTGAAGAACATTTCTAGGATTAAAGGTATGATGTCGCAACAGGACCTCGAAAAGCTCATCCATGCTTTTATCTTTAGTCGGATTGACAACTGCAACAGCGTCTTTGCAGGTTTGCCTAAAAAGTCAATCAGACAGCTGCTGCTGATCCAGAACGCTGCTGCTCGTGTCCTCACTAGAACCAGGAAAGTAGAGCACATAACCCCAGTTCTAAAGTCCTTACACTGGCTCCCTGTAGCTCAGAGAATAGACTTCAAAATACTTTTACTAGTTTATAAATCAGTGAATGGCTTAGCACCAAAGTATATTAAAGATATGCTGTTACTATATGAACCCACCAAAAAGTGTGAATGAATGGAAGAAAAACTGAATTATTTTAAATTGAAATTAAAGTTAATTGTGTTTTATAAATTATGTATTGAAATGTATATATATTTTAAAATGTATACATTTCCAGTTAAACTACCACACATGAACATAGATGTTTATTAGACACATTATGTATCTGTTGAGCATTGAACCTTTGGCCTTGAACAGTTGGAACAGGGTCCCTGCTTCAAAGAGAGACGATCTGAACTCCTCTAAATCATCGCAAACGAACTTTGTGTCTTCTAGCACCTAGTGTTTGCCATGTACCAAGAGACAAACTGGACATGTGTGTTGCATTTAGCATTGTGGGCAGTGAAGTACATGAAGAAAAATGTTTTACAATATTTAATTTCATGAGTATGCTTTGTGATTTACATATATAACAGAAATATTAAAAAGGTGAGATATCTTTAGAAATATTACAAGACTGTTGAGTTACTGAAAGTTCTCAACTTCTTTCAACAAGTTCCTTCCAATCAGTAAAATACAAAACAAAGAAACAACCAAACTAGATTATTCAGAAATGTATTGTTTAAACAATAATAAAGTCATTCTCTGTTGCACATTTTACAGAATGTTGACTTAGAATGTTCAGCATCAAGGCACACTGTGACATCAGAGCTGATGACATCACTCTGTGATACATCAAAGGAATCTCAACTTCCTTTCGACATCACCCCGACAAGTTTGTTCACTGTTTGTTTGATCTTCATCGCGACAGTCCACTTTTGAGAGAGCACGTTCGAATCTTGGTGAAACAAGCGACATATCGATTCCAGATATCAGACGCTTTCTAGTAACACGAGAACATTGAATTAAAAGAAAGTTAGATATGGAGTAAACACAGATCGTTTGTGGAAATGAAACCTCTCCAGCTAACCTTTCATGGTTGGACATGGTCGACCGTAACATCCAAGTCGACTATGAAGCCAACATTTTTCCTATCGAAGAAGATAGCGATGGTACCACCAGGCTGCATCTAATCAAGCCAAAAGATGGTACAGAAATCCAAAAGGAATCATTTCCTTCAGGTGAATTCAATCTCCCACCCTCAGTGGAAGTCCAGCAGGAATCATCTCCCTCTGCTGGTTGTGAGCTTCCCCCCTCAGTGCAGGTCCAGCAGGAATCATCTCACTTTTTTGATTCCAGCCCTTCCAACTCAAATGAAATCAAGCAAGCATGCAGGCCATCTCCATGGTCAGTTAAACCAAAGAGTCAGTGTTTCCAGGGTCAGGGCCAACAAGCAGAGTGGGCTAACTTACAGGCTCCAATTTACTATGTGGCGTCCAACTCAAAAGAGCCCAAGAGAAAGTCAAGGCATCTCCAGGCCACTGGACACTCTAAGGCTGGTCACCCTAAGTACTATAGGAGTGACAAGATGCCCCACCATGCTTCAGCTGTTACTGTGATACCTCCCTCGATGTACATTGAACAGGCTATCAAAAATATCAATGATCTCACGCAGCAGGTGGATGATCTGAAAAAGGAGCTGCAAGGTAAGACTTTTGATCTTCACGAGGAGAGAGAACAGAGAATCAATCTTCAGGTTGAATGCAAAGCACAGCTAGAAAAGATCCAAGAACTGGAAAAAAGTTTAGAAAATGAACGTCACATGAGAGTCAAATGTGAGAATAAAGAGAAGCAGCAGGAAACATTTGCTGCACCACAGACTACAGGTGAGTTAAAATTACCACGCATTCCCAAAGTTACAGTCAACGTGAGCGTTTTGAACGAGCTTCAGCTCCTTAAGCGGAGGGCTGAAAAAAACGCCTTACAAAGTGAGAGGCTGGCAAAGGCTTTGGTAGAAGAGCAGCAGCTGAGAGTCAAATATGAGAATCAGCTAAAGAGCAACCTTGAACAAACCTCCAAATACAAAGAACAAGAGGAAACAATCAAATCTCTGAAGAGTCAGATTGCAGAACTGACAGCAGAGATGAACCTTGCTTTGAAAAATGAACATCATAAAGGTTCCTCACAAACAGAGACGTCCACACAAACTGATGTCTCCAACCAAACAGAGACGTCCAACCAAACTGAGGTCTCTAATCAAAGAGAGTCACCCAGGCAAACAGTGAACCACAGAAACAGAGGTGTCCATGCAGTTAGAGACCCCCAGCATGATTACAGAAGACACAATTCTAACAGAGGCCCCAATGCAAACCCGGGTGCCCATAGGCATACAGGCCACTATCATACAGAACACTATCATGCAGGCCACTATCCAAATGTAGGCCACCGCCCAAACCCAGGACTCTACACATATGCCGGCCACTATCCAAACGTGGGCTTGCAGTCAAAAGGAAAATATATCCCTTACAGAGGCCACTGAGAAAACACAGGCCTCCTGGCTATCAGAAGCACTTGATCAAATCCTTAACCTCCATTGTGTTCCTGTTACGTCTAGTGGCTTTTTATGTATTTTGATCTGTTTTTCTATTCTGTTAGTTGCAAGGGATGGGGCAATTACATCTTCCTGCCTGCCAACTCCGCTGTGGAATCAGGAGAAAACCTCACCCTGATTTTCACTTCCTCCTTGGAGCTTCTGAGGCTGAGAGTATTTTATTGTAGGAGCTCTAGCTTAATATGTTAATATTTAAATATTTGTTTGGTAATTGTTTAGTTTTTTACTTCTTCGTTTTATTTATTTCAGTGGCTTATATTTCTGCCACCTTGGGGTTAGACTCCCTGATTGTTGTTCTCAGCTTTTTATTGTCAAATTCAACTAAGCAATAAACCACTTTAATTAAAACATTTTACAACTGGTTTTGAATGTTATTTCCCTTTACTTCTTGGTTGAACTGGGTCGTAACATTAAATTGGTCTAGGGGTATGATTCTCACATCGTGTGTGGGAGGTCCCAGGTTCAAATCCCGGATGAGTCCACATTTTAGGTTATGACCCGCCTCAACCAGGGGAAAAAGGGGAGAAACATTAAACGGGGTCTAATCTGCGATTTGAACCAGAGACCTCTCGCATCAGAAGCAATAATCATACCCCTAGACCAATTTAATGTTACAACCCATTGCAACCAGGGGGAAAAGTGAACTAACATTAAAAACCAGTTGTTATAGGTTTTTATGTAAAGTGCTTAGTTGAATGAGAACAAAAATCCGAGGGTTTAACCTCACACTGGCACAAACCCAAGCCACTGAAATAAATAATATGAAACAAAACAATTACCAAACAAAGATTTTGGTATTTCCAGCCTGTTGTAAACTACAACTCTAAAAATAAAATACTCTCAGCCATAAACCTAAATCAAAAGCCAGGCCACAAACCGAGTAGCTGTTATAGAGATTTATATAGAGTATGAAAAAGCCAAACAAGAAACTTAAATGAAAATACCAAATCACTTCCCATCTACAACCAAAACTGTCAGATCCAAAAAAGTTACCCAATCTAAGAAACGCTAATTGCGGAACCTTACAGCAAATATTTATTAGTTGAATCATAAAAATCCACACCAAACACCCAGCAAAGTGCTAAACTGCTCAAACAAGATACAGCCGTGTCTTCCTATGCCCCAAATTCCTGCGACTAACAGAATCGAAAAACAGAACAAATACATACAAGGCCACGAGCTGTTACAGTTCTCATGTAAATATGTAAATATATGTAAACATTTATAAATATATGTCAATAAAAGGCAAGGATGTTATTGTCCAAAAATGACAAAAACAAGAAAAATGTAAAAAATTAAATAAATAAATAAGCTAGAGGCCTCCAACATGATAATGCAACCATAAGGAGTCACAAGCCAGTGATTTCTTGTGCCGGTCCCAAGTCCGTAAAAATGCAGAGGGTCGTGTCAGGAAGGGCCTCCGACATAAAAGCAGGTGGATATAAGATAAGATAAGATAAGATAAGATAAGATAAGATAAGATAAGATAAGATAAGATAAGATAAGATAAGATAAGATAAGATAAGATAAGATAAGATAAGATAAGATAAGATAAGATAAGATAAGATAAGATAAGATAAGATAAGATAAGATAAGATAAGATAAGATAAGATAAGATAAGATAAGATAAGATAAGATAAGATAAGATAAGATAAGATAAGATAAGATAGACCTTTATTGTCCCACAATGGGGAAATTCTCAGTGTTGCTGCAGCACATTGGATAGTTAAAAAAGAATAAATAATTATAATAACAATAATAATGTAAATAATATATACAATAAATAAACAATATATGAACAATATTAAACTGAGTCCTTGACGTGTGTGTGTGGTCTACAAGAAGCTGTGCTGGTGTTAAACAGTCTGACTGCAGCAGGAAGGAAGGACCTACGAAATCTCTCCTTCACACATTTAGGGTGAAGGAGTCTATCACTGATGGAGCTGCTCAGTGCAGTGATGGCGTCCTGCAGGGGGTGGGAGTCATTGTCCATCAGTGATGATAGCTTTGTTACTATCCTCCTCTCTCCCACCTCCTGCACTGTGTCCAGAGGGCAACCCAGGACAGAGCTGGCCTTCCTGATGAGCTTGTCCAGTCTCCTCCTGTCAGCAGTAGACATGCTGCTGCTCCAGCACTCCACCCCAGAGAAGATACACTGCGTAGCTGCACATACCAAACATGAAGCAACGTCAGAAAAGGCTTGATGTGACTCTGTAATGTAAACAAACAAAAAAGCACAGAAATCACTTAAAATTGAGGAAAACATCACATGTTGGAATATCATAAACCATTTTATTTGGTTATTGTGAATTATTGAAGTTATTTACATTTAGTTCCATGCAAACAGCAAAGCAGTCAAAACTAATAATGTTGAAAAAAAGTTTAACAATAAACATACACACTCTTGTTTCTTGATTGGAATCCAATAGAACTGGGTTGTCATGTGCAATGGCCGCCTGAGGCTGCCACTGGAAGTGCCACTCTAGGCTGCTGCTGCCACAACTACCACGAATTCCTCTGGCACCATGGGAAAAATGCTGGAAAAAATAAATGCATTAAAGCTTTCTGATTGATTGATAATGTATATGTACTGATTCCCCGGGAAATGTATTTTTATTAATTATTTCTTATTACCCTTCATTTTCCGTCCTTTGTAGTAGCTTATTATTGTATTGCATTCATTGAGCTGCTTGAAATATTTCTTTGATTTTCTGTACCAACTATGGCTAGTAGTTTGTTTGGATTTGATTTTCTAAATTAAGTTTAAAAACAATGTGTGGCACTCGCAGTGGAACCCCGAGGCTGCCACTGCCACAACTGCCATGAATTCTTCTGGCAAATATAGCAAGGCTTGCACCAGAAGTGCCGTTCCAGGCTGCCAGTGCCACGAATGTCTCTGGCACCTGCAGGCGAATATTGGAAATGTACCTGTTTAGGGGCAATGTCCCGCCTTTCTCACCTCTGATTGGCTATAAGTGCTCTCACATGATTGGCCATTTCCTTTGGGGGAAAGTCTCACATTTTTTCCCTGTGATTGGCTAGAATGGCTCTCCTACGATTACGAAACGTCATCACAAAATTTAAGGGGGCAAACTATGGGCAAAACATTGGCTGATTTATTTAGGTCGTGTTTGGATTAGTCCTACCACCAACAGAAGTAAATTAAGTCCATCAAACACTGTGATAAGTGTGTGCTGTCATATTTATATTTCAAATCTATATTTTCATAACCTATTTAGATCATGTTTAGATTAGTCAGAGCTGTTTTGGAGAGTTTTGTGATGAAAATTTGAACTTGTCATCTAAAAATCTCACCGCATTTATTATACTGTTGAACTTTTTTTATGATTGAAATGTTATGATATCTAAGCAGAGTACAAATGCTAAACACACTTGTGCCTTACCTGGGTGGAAGATGTATGAAATACAAAAAAGTGCACTATTTTTGCTGAGCTTTGTACAGTGCAGGTCAGTTTCTATTCTTGACTAATGGAAACCAGTGATAGACATACATCATAATCAGCATTGAGGTCCATTAAATAATACACAGTTAAACAGAGGGAACTATTTTGTATGTGAAGCAATGACAAACAGGATGACTATTGTACATTATAGTGGAGAAAGACAACAACCTCTTGACATTTAGGCTCAACGTTTTCTCAACCAGCAAACAAGTTTAGAACAGCAGGGCAATTAACAGAAGTCAACACAGAGTTTATTAAGGCTTCCTGAGGTGCTGAGACATGTGACGTGTTGCGAGATTAGAGGTGATTAGAGAGCGAAGTGATGAAAGATCTGTCCTAACTCGAATCTTTCAGTGAATAATGTAAGAGCCACCAATTGTAGTCAATCATATGTGAGAAAATGGCAAGAAAGGCAGGACTTTCCCCCAAAAAAGCTGTGTTTCAGCAGTTAAATAGCTTCATAGCAATGACCAACCGCTTTGATGTTTTTCAGTCTGGTTTCCGTGCTCACCACAGCACTGAGACTGCCCTCGTCAAAGTTTTCAATGACATCTGCATAAATACACTGTGGTAGAACCATAGTACTGGTTCTGTTGGACCTCAGTGCAGCATTTGACACTGTTGATCATCATATACTATTAGAACGACTGGAAAGCTGGGTTGGACTCTCCGGTACAGTACTTGGCTGGTTTGACTCCTACCTAAAGAACAGGGACTTCTTTGTTTCAATAGGAAACTTTTCATCAGAACGAACAGGAATCACATGTGGGGTGCCCCAGGGCTCCATCTTAGGGCCCCTCCTATTTAATATCTACATGCTCCCACTAGCCCAGATTATAACAACCAACACGATTAGCTACCATAACTATGCAGATGATACTCACCTTTACATTACGATGTCGCCAGGTGACTTTGAACGAATTCAAACCCAAAATAAATGCATCAAGCAAATCAATGAATGGATGTGCCATAACTTTCTCCAGCTGAATAGAAACAAAACAGAAGTAATTACTTTTGGACCTAAAGAGGAAAGATCAAGAGTTAGCACACAGCTTTAATTAATACAGCTAGAAACTACTGATCAGGCACGGAATTTAGGTTTAGTAATGGACTCAGACCTGAACCTCCAGGGTCACATAAAGGCAATAACAAGATCAGCCTTCTATCACCTGAAGAACATTTCTAGGATTAAAGGTATGATGTCGCAACAGGACCTCGAAAAGCTCATCCATGCTTTTATCTTTAGTCGGATTGACAACTGCAACAGCGTCTTTGCAGGTTTGCCTAAAAAGTCAATCAGACAGCTGCTGCTGATCCAGAACGCTGCTGCTCGTGTCCTCACTAGAACCAGGAAAGTAGAGCACATCACCCCAGTTCTAAAGTCCTTACACTGGCTCCCTGTAGCTCAGAGAATAGACTTCAAAATACTTTTACTAGTTTATAAATCAGTGAATGGCTTAGCACCAAAGTATATTAAAGATATGCTGTTACTATATGAACCCACCAAAAAGTGTGAATGAATGGAAGAAAAACTGAATTATTTTAAATTGAAATTAAAGTTAATTGTGTTTTATAAATTATGTATTGAAATGTATATATATTTTAAAATGTATACATTTCCAGTTAAACTACCACACATGAACATAGATGTTTATTAGACACATTATGTATCTGTTGAGCATTGAACCTTTGGCCTTGAACAGTTGGAACAGGGTCCCTGCTTCAAAGAGAGACGATCTGAACTCCTCTAAATCATCGCAAACGAACTTTGTGTCTTCTAGCACCTAGTGTTTGCCATGTACCAAGAGACAAACTGGACATGTGTGTTGCATTTAGCATTGTGGGCAGTGAAGTACATGAAGAAAAATGTTTTACAATATTTAATTTCATGAGTATGCTTTGTGATTTACATATATAACAGAAATATTAAAAAGGTGAGATATCTTTAGAAATATTACAAGACTGTTGAGTTACTGAAAGTTCTCAACTTCTTTCAACCAGTTCCTTCCAATCAGTAAAATACAAAACAAAGAAACAACCAAACTAGATTATTCAGAAATGTATTGTTTAAACAATAATAAAGTCATTCTCTGTTGCACATTTTACAGAATGTTGACTTAGAATGTTCAGCATCAAGGCACACTGTGACATCAGAGCTGATGACATCACTCTGTGATACATCAAAGGAATCTCAACTTCCTTTTGACATCACCCCGACAAGTTTGTTCACTGTTTGTTTGATCTTCATCGCGACAGTCCACTTTTGAGAGAGCACGTTCGAATCTTGGTGAAACAAGCGACATATCGATTCCAGATATCAGACGCTTTCTAGTAACACGAGAACATTGAATTCATAGAAAGTTAGATATGGAGCAAACACAGATCGTTTGTGGAAATGAAACCTCTCCAGCTAACCTTTCATGGTTGGACATGGTCGACCGTAACATCCAAGTCGACTATGAAGCCAACATTTTTCCTATCGAAGAAGATAGCGATGGTACCACCAGGCTGCATCTAATCAAGCCAAAAGATGGTACAGAAATCCAAAAGGAATCATTTCCTTCAGGTGAATTCAATCTCCCACCCTCAGTGGAAGTCCAGCAGGAATCATCTCCCTCTGCTGGTTGTGAGCTTCCCCCCTCAGTGCAGGTCCAGCAGGAATCATCTCACTTTTTTGATTCCAGCCCTTCCAACTCAAATGAAATCAAGCAAGCATGCAGGCCATCTCCATGGTCAGTTAAACCAAAGAGTCAGTGTTTCCAGGGTCAGGGCCAACAAGCAGAGTGGGCTAACTTACAGGCTCCAGTTTACTATGTGGCGTCCAACTCAAAAGAGCCCAAGAGAAAGTCAAGGCATCTCCAGGCCACTGGACACTCTAAGGCTGGTCACCCTAAGTACTATAGGAGTGACAAGATGCCCCACCATGCTTCAGCTGTTACTGTGATACCTCCCTCGATGTACATTGAACAGGCTATCAAAAATATCAATGATCTCACGCAGCAGGTGGATGATCTGAAAAAGGAGCTGCAAGGTAAGACTTTTGATCTTCACGAGGAGAGAGAACAGAGAATCAATCTTCAGGTTGAATGCAAAGCACAGCTAGAAAAGATCCAAGAACTGGAAAAAAGTTTAGAAAATGAACGTCACATGAGAGTCAAATGTGAGAATAAAGAGAAGCAGCAGGAAACATTTGCTGCACCACAGACTACAGGTGAGTTAAAATTACCACGCATTCCCAAAGTTACAGTCAACGTGAGCGTTTTGAACGAGCTTCAGCTCCTTAAGCGGAGGGCTGAAAAAAACGCCTTACAAAGTGAGAGGCTGGCAAAGGCTTTGGTAGAAGAGCAGCAGCTGAGAGTCAAATATGAGAATCAGCTAAAGAGCAACCTTGAACAAACCTCCAAATACAAAGAACAAGAGGAAACAATCAAATCTCTGAAGAGTCAGATTGCAGAACTGACAGCAGAGATGAACCTTGCTTTGAAAAATGAACATCATAAAGGTTCCTCACAAACAGAGACGTCCACACAAACTGATGTCTCCAACCAAACAGAGACGTCCAACCAAACTGAGGTCTCTAATCAAAGAGAGTCACCCAGGCAAACAGTGAACCACAGAAACAGAGGTGTCCATGCAGTTAGAGGCCCCCAGCATGATTACAGAAGACACAGTTCTAACAGAGGCCCCAATGCAAACCCGGGTGCCCATAGGCATACAGGCCACTATCATACAGAACACTATCATGCAGGCCACTATCCAAATGTAGGCCACCGCCCAAACCCAGGACTCTACACATATGCCGGCCACTATCCAAACGTGGGCTTGCAGTCAAAAGGAAAATATATCCCTTACAGAGGCCACTGAGAAAACACAGGCCTCCTGGCTATCAGAAGCACTTGATCAAATCCTTAACCTCCATTGTGTTCCTGTTACGTCTAGTGGCTTTTTATGTATTTTGATCTGTTTTTCTATTCTGTTAGTTGCAAGGGATGGGGCAATTACATCTTCCTGCCTGCCAACTCCGCTGTGGAATCAGGAGAAAACCTCACCCTGATTTTCACTTCCTCCTTGGAGCTTCTGAGGCTGAGAGTATTTTATTGTAGGAGCTCTAGCTTAATATGTTAATATTTAAATATTTGTTTGGTAATTGTTTAGTTTTTTACTTCTTCGTTTTATTTATTTCAGTGGCTTATATTTCTGCCACCTTGGGGTTAGACTCCCTGATTGTTGTTCTCAGCTTTTTATTGTCAAATTCAACTAAGCAATAAACCACTTTAATTAAAACATTTTACAACTGGTTTTGAATGTTATTTCCCTTTACTTCTTGGTTGAACTGGGTCGTAACATTAAATTGGTCTAGGGGTATGATTCTCACATCGTGTGTGGGAGGTCCCAGGTTCAAATCCCGGATGAGTCCACATTTTAGGTTATGACCCGCCTCAACCAGGGGAAAAAGGGGAGAAACATTAAACGGGGTCTAATCTGCGATTTGAACCAGAGACCTCTCGCATCAGAAGCAATAATCATACCCCTAGACCAATTTAATGTTACAACCCATTGCAACCAGGGGGAAAAGTGAACTAACATTAAAAACCAGTTGTTATAGGTTTTTATGTAAAGTGCTTAGTTGAATGAGAACAAAAATCCGAGGGTTTAACCCAACACTGGCACAAACCCAAGCCACTGAAATAAATAATATGAAACAAAACAATTACCAAACAAAGATTTTGGTATTTCCAGCCTGTTGTAAACTACAACTCTAAAAATAAAATACTCTCAGCCATAAACCTAAATCAAAAGCCAGGCCACAAACCGAGTAGCTGTTATAGAGATTTATATAGAGTATGAAAAAGCCAAACAAGAAACTTAAATGAAAATACCAAATCACTTCCCATCTACAACCAAAACTGTCAGATCCAAAAAAGTTACCCAATCTAAGAAACGCTAATTGCGGAACCTTACAGCAAATATTTATTAGTTGAATCATAAAAATCCACACCAAACACCCAGCAAAGTGCTAAACTGCTCAAACAAGATACAGCCGTGTCTTCCTATGCCCCAAATTCCTGCGACTAACAGAATCGAAAAACAGAACAAATACATACAAGGCCACGAGCTGTTACAGTTCTCATGTAAATATGTAAATATATGTAAACATTTATAAATATATGTCAATAAAAGGCAAGGATGTTATTGTCCAAAAATGACAAAAACAAGAAAAATGTAAAAAATTAAATAAATAAATAAGCTAGAGGCCTCCAACATGATAATGCAACCATAAGGAGTCACAAGCCAGTGATTTCTTGTGTCGGTCCCAAGTCCGTAAAAATGCAGAGGGTCGTGTCAGGAAGGGCCTCCGACATAAAAGCAGGTGGATATAAGATAAGATAAGATAAGATAAGATA
The DNA here is from genome assembly GCA_963556495.2 of Valencia hispanica. Classification (NCBI taxonomy): domain Eukaryota; kingdom Metazoa; phylum Chordata; class Actinopteri; order Cyprinodontiformes; family Valenciidae; genus Valencia; species Valencia hispanica. The sequence continues at coordinate 18,034,599 of OY747716.1, forward strand.
AGATAAGATAAGATAAGATAAGATAAGATAAGATAAGATAAGATAAGATAAGATAAGATAAGATAAGATAAGATAAGATAAGATAAGATAAGATAAGATAAGATAAGATAAGATAAGATAAGATAAGATAAGATAAGATAAGATAAGATAAGATAAGATAAGATAAGATAAGATAAGATAAGATAAGATAGACCTTTATTGTCCCACAATGGGGAAATTCTCAGTGTTGCTGCAGCACATTGTATAGTTAAAAAAGAATAAATAATTATAATAACAATAATAATGTAAATAATATATACAATAAATAAACAATATATGAACAATATTAAACTGAGTCCTTGACGTGTGTGTGTGGTCTACAAGAAGCTGTGCTGGTGTTAAACAGTCTGACTGCAGCAGGAAGGAAGGACCTACGAAATCTCTCCTTCACACATTTAGGGTGAAGGAGTCTATCACTGATGGAGCTGCTCAGTGCAGTGATGGCGTCCTGCAGGGGGTGGGAGTCATTGTCCATCAGTGATGATAGCTTTGCTACCATCCTCCTCTCTCCCACCTCCTGCACTGTGTCCAGAGGGCAACCCAGGACAGAGCTGGCCTTCCTGATGAGCTTGTCCAGTCTCCTCCTGTCAGCAGTAGACATGCTGCTGCTCCAGCACTCCACCCCAGAGAAGATACACTGCGTAGCTGCACATACCAAACATGAAGCAACGTCAGAAAAGGCTTGATGTGACTCTGTAATGTAAACAAACAAAAAAGCACAGAAATCACTTACAATTGAGGAAAACATCACATGTTGGAATATCATAAACCATTTTATTTGGTTATTATGAATTAATGAAGTTATTTACATTTTGTTCCATGCAAACAGAAAAGCAGTCAAAACTAATAATGTTGTAAAAAAGTTGAACAATAAACATACACACTTTTACACTCTAGTTTCTTGATTGGAATCCAATAGAACTGGGTTGTCATGTGCAATGGCCGCCTGAGGCTGCCACTGGAAGTGCCACTCTAGGCTGCTGCTGCCACAACTACCACGAATTCCTCTGGCACCATGGGAAAAATGCTGGAAAAAATAAATGCATTAAAGCTTTCTGATTGATTGATAATGTATATGTACTGATTCCCCGGGAAATGTATTTTTATTAATTATTTCTTATTACCCTTCATTTTCCGTCCTTTGTAGTAGCTTATTATTGTATTGCATTCATTGAGCTGCTTGAAATATTTCTTTGATTTTCTGTACCAACTATGGCTAGTAGTTTGTTTGGATTTGATTTTCTAAATTAAGTTTAAAAACAATGTGTGGCACTCGCAGTGGAACCCCGAGGCTGCCACTGCCGCAACTGCCATGAATTCTTCTGGCAAATATAGCAAGGCTTGCACCAGAAGTGCCGTTCCAGGCTGCCAGTGCCACGAATGTCTCTGGCACCTGCAGGCGAATATTGGAAATGTACCTGTTTAGGGGCAATGTCCCGCCTTTCTCACCTCTGATTGGCTATAAGTGCTCTCACATGATTGGCCATTTCCTTTGGGGGAAAGTCTCACATTTTTTCCCTGTGATTGGCTAGAATGGCTCTCCTACGATTACGAAACGTCATCACAAAATTTAAGGGGGCAAACTATGGGCAAAACATTGGCTGATTTATTTAGGTCGTGTTTGGATTAGTCCTACCACCAACAGAAGTAAATTAAGTCCATCAAACACTGTGATAAGTGTGTGCTGTCATATTTATATTTCAAATCTATATTTTCATAACCTATTTAGATAATGTTTAGATTAGTCAGAGCTGTTTTGGACAGTTTTGTGATGAAAATGTGAACTGGTCATCTAAAAATCTCACCGCATTTATTATACTGTTGAACTTTTTTTATGAATGAAATGTTATGATATCTAAGCAGAGTACAAATGCTAAACACACTTGTGCCTTACCTGGGTGGAAGATGTATGAAACACAAAAAAGTGCACTATTTTTGCTGAGCTTTGTACAGTTCAGGTCAGTTTCTATTCTTGACTAATGGAAACCAGTGATAGACATACATCATAATCAGCATTGAGGTCCATTAAATAATACACAGTTAAACAGAGAGAACTATTTTGTATGTGAAGCAATGACAAACAGGATGACTATTGTGCATTATAGTGGAGAAAGACAACAACCTCTTGACATTTAGGCTCAACGTTTTCTCAACCAGCAAACAAGTTTAGAACAGTAGGGCAATTAACAGAAGTCAACACAGAGTTTATTAAGGCTTCCTGAGGTGCTGAGACATGTGACGTGTTGCGAGATTAGAGGTGATTAGAGAGCGAAGTGATGAAAGATCTGTCCTTACTCGAATCTTTCAGTGAATAATGTAAGAGCCACCAATTGTAGTCAATCATATGTGAAAAAATGGCAAGAAAGGCGGGACTTAACCCCCCATAAAGCTGTGTTTCAGCAGTTAAATAGCTTCATAGCAATGACCCACGCTTTGATGTTTTTCAGTCTGGTTTCCGTGCTCACCACAGCACTGAGACTGCCCTCGTCAAAGTTTTCAATGACATCTGCATAAATACACTGTGGTAGAACCATAGTACTGGTTCTGTTGGACCTCAGTGCAGCATTTGACACTGTTGATCATCATATACTATTAGAACGACTGGAGAGCTGGGTTGGACTCTCCGGTACAGTACTTGGCTGGTTTGACTCCTACCTAAAGAACAGGGACTTCTTTGTTTCAATAGGAAACTTTTCATCAGAACGAACAGGAATCACATGTGGGGTGCCCCAGGGCTCCATCTTAGGGCCCCTCCTATTTAATATCTACATGCTTCCACTAGCCCAGATTATAACAACCAACACGATTAGCTACCATAACTATGCAGATGATACTCACCTTTACATTACGATGTCGCCAGGTGACTTTGAAAGAATTCAAACCCTAAGTAAATGCATCGAGCAAATCAATGAATGGATGTGCCATAACTTTCTCCAGCTGAATAGAAACAAAACTGAAGTAATTACTTTTGGACCTAAAGAGGAAAGATCAAGAGTTAGCACACAGCTTTAATTAATACAGCTAGAAACTACTGATCAGGCACGGAATTTAGGTGTAGTAATGGACTCAGACCTGAACCTCCAAGGCAAGGCAAGGCAAGGCAATTTTATTTGTATAGCACACTTTCAACAGCAGGGCAATTCAAGGTGCTTTACATGATTTGGTGATTTAAAAGAAACACACATAGACCTTTTTTGTCCCACAATGGGGAAATTTTCAGTGTTTATGCAGCACATTGGATAGTTAAAAAAGAATAAATAATTATAATAACAATAATAATGTAAATAATATATACAATAAATAAACACTATATGAACAATATTAAACTGAGTCCTTGACGTGTGTGTGTGGTCAACAAGAAGCTGTGCTGGTGTTAAACAGTCTGACTGCAGCAGGAAGGAAGGACCTACGATATCTCTTGTAATGGCAAAAAATAGTATCTCAGGGTTTCCATAATAAAGAAGACTTGAGTCCCAGAAGGCGTTTAAGTATTTAATTCAAACATGTCTGGCCAGAACACAGAGGGGACAGAGTTACTCGTGCATCACCCTAACCAACCTTTATAACTAACCGCTTAAATAGTATTCAGCAATCATTGTTTATCTCTGTAGATGTCTTCTCCATCCTTCACTCCCCGCCTCCAGTGTAACCGCTTCACGCGAGTCATAGCAACGCATAAAGCAGCTCATCCGAAGGCCAGACTGTTATCTTACTGCCCCGGCGTCTGTCTCTCTGGTGACCTGACACATATATCTTTCTCATAACATTAAGCTGGAACAATAAGGTTGTCATTTTACCCTAGATGCATTTATTAAACAGAGAATATACACTTAATTCCTGATTGCATAATTCCCTGCTTTTATTAACTTAAATAATACCATAAATATAAAGGAAAATTCAAAAGTGCTATCACAAATCTCCCTAAAAGGTTGGTAGGTTGATCAAAAAAAAGACAATGTTCAAAACACAAATTACAATCAGACATGAGACATGCTTGGCCATGGAATTAGCTCACAGTGACAAATAGTAGATCCTTCCCGATGACTTTGCTGAGACTCCTGTGCATTGAGACCGGGTCTTCTTACGCCATTTTCTTGTGGGCAAAATGTCATCTCAACAGCCCCTCGCCCCAGAGGCGGCCATCCACAGGTCTCATCATCGGTCAGGATATTCTAGATAAAAACACAGAAAAAAGGAGAAATTATGTAGCATCTTCCAGTACACTTCAGAGGGTATTACATCAACACTAAATATTGAAATATATACTCTTCCCTTGCGCTGTTTGTTGTCTGTTGCCGTGAAGTCAGCCTCCGCCAGCATCCAGTGACCCGTAGCCACCGATCAGTCCTTCCTCAGAAAGTTGAGAGTGGTCACCCCTCAGAAGGTCCTTCAGTGAGAACCTCCCAATGCGACCCTTGGGAGCTGAGCTAATTAGGTATTAGAGCATTGATGTTCAAACATAGGTGAGCCAATTCACTAAAGGGACAAGTATAACCCACACCCTATGGTTTCAGATCAACCTGATACAACTGTGTGCAAAAGCAATTCTAAACAACTCACAACCTGGTTAATGAGCCAAAACTCATCAACTGAAGCTAGATAACAATTAAGGTAAATGTCTCCAAATCACTCTGTACTAAATCCTTGCCAAGAAAAAGACAACCAACCATTCCAACTTGTGAGAGTAAAAAATCCCAAGAATCAACTACTCCCAGCAAGAAGTAAAGAAGGTTTTCAGATCAAATTAAAACTTTGTAAAGTTTCCCCCCCCCATTTTTATTTTAAGGCATCTTGCACATGCCTTAAAAAAATCAAGAAACAAGGAAACAATAACTTCAACTGCTTCTCAAATGTCAAGAAAAGAAACATAGTAGGTTTAAAGGTCATGCATAAGACATAACCTCAGAACCTGTGTATCCTGCTGCTGTCAACCTCGGAGGCAGCTTCAACCCCCAGATGACCATATCCCAATCATTTAGGTTTGCAATTAGGTTCTTATATTTGAATTACCTGGTGTTGAAAGTGTGCTATACAAATAAAATTGCCTTGGCTTGCCTTGCAAAAACAAAACAAACTAATAACTTCCCCACATAGTTACCTAATGTATTACAGAATTTTAGTCCTACTTGCATTAGCTACAACAACACGTAATTTCCCTTTGGGATCAACAAAGTGTTTTGAATTGAATTAGACAACTTCTTCAGACCCTGCTTTTCTAGAATCTAATTGATGTTACAGTAAGGATTATCTTTGCAACCACCTTAGTTAAAATTGTTTTACTCAGGACACAGTTTATTTCTATTTACTACTGAGTAGACTACGTTTATCTATCAAAAGTATTAGTTAAACATAGAAACCATCATTTATCTAGTTTATTGCTGAATTGCATCGTTTCTCATAGAATCTTAAAAGAACGTTTTCAAGCTAAGGTTCCCGGGCCGAACGCGGCCGCCCCTTATCTCATGAACACAGAGTGTTATAGTTTTAGGTCGAACCAGTTTTAATCAGTTACAATAGTTCACATTTTATATTAACATTTACCTTTGTGCATTATTCCCCCCCCCCCCCAAGGCTTTTATTGATTAGCGCAAATCTAACAGCTGTAACTCACTGAGTACAGCTCCCCCATTTAATAGGCTATAAAATTAATATGGATTCAGGTTAAAAAATACTCAAATATTAGATTGATGAGGTAAATGTAATTTCCATCTCTCACATTAATTTGAAGCATTGCTTTGGAAAAACCAGCGTAATAAATCAAATAGACTAAAGAATGTTTATTCATATTTGCACCTTGCAGAAAAATATCATTATTAATGATTGTTGGAGATGTGTTCCAGCAAATATGTTTTCAAAACTGATGTAGGAATTTATTCTCCAGTAAATCACTGAGTCACGTTTAGATAATTAATCATTATTATATTATCACCATTAAAACTACAGCAAGTTTTCAAGATAATATAGTTTATTTTAAACATTAAATCTGACTCATATGCACCAATATAGATCATACTAATCATCCATCATTCATTATGCTTCAAATTGGAATATTCTCTGTTTTATTTGATCTATTTTTGTCCAAGATCACTTGATGTTAAGATTGCAGTTTTCTAGATCTGTTGCGTTTAGTTTTTCAGATAGAGTGATGACATACTTATAATCCTGAGATCCCGAGCAAACCACTGATACTAAATGCATGTCAAATGCATTAAAAAGCCTATTATGGAAATAATATTTAACAAGGATGAGAAAAGATAATGGAGTGTTTCCACGTCCTCCAGTCAGCATGCAGACACATCTCACAATTGGTGACCCAAGACACAGAGAGTATCCTTGAGCTTCTCACATGTTGGTTCAACATAACAATACATATCTCAGTTAACACAGAGACTTAACCTTTAACATGATCAGTATATTTTTTTCCACATTAAGGCATTCAAATCCTCTTTTATAAAAAATGCTAGGCAGAAAAATTCTCACAACAGGCCTCAAATAATTTAGGCTTTGATAAAAGCCAAGAGAGCTACAACAAAACTAACTGTGAAATCTATAGTTCAGGATTTGATTTTTACCTCTAAACACCAAGTGATTATATATTATTTGCTTTCTTAATTTGAAAAATGATACGTCACTGTTGACGAACAATTACGTTTTGTTGGATTTGCTTTTACTACAAGAAAGTAAAACAACTGGCTAAACAGTGTCCAATATTAGTAATTCAGTATGCTCATTCATTTGGAAAAAAGCAATTAAATTCCAACATTTCATGTTCTTATTACGTTTCATTATTACTATTTTAAAGAAAACGGGTCCCCAGAGTTTTTTCGCAGCTACAGGGGATCACACCTCTGAGCCTCCCTTGTAAGGTCTAAGAGAAAATGTTAGAATTTGAATTCCCTTCACCATAGCCCCAAATAAGCCAAAATATATAAGCAGCCCCCAAACTCAGGTACGCACAGGTAACCTCCCAAGCCACGTGTCCATACCTGTTTGGGTCGAACCTCGAACATGACTCCTCCCCTGTGGACAAAGTGGTCAGTCCCTTCTAGAAAAAAAAACAAAAAAGAATGAGAACCAGCCTGATTTGCATTCTGGTTCAGTTGAAATTGAAACTTGCATTGGTTGTCATAAGCAAAATTCCAAACTCACAGGACCACTGTATTGTTATAATTGATGGCCCCTAAAAAACATTTCAGGTATATTAATATTTACTTAAAACAGTTAGACGACTTCCCTTTAATTACAAAATCAGGTGCCTTATATTAAGACCCACTTATATAACTTCCTGTGTTTACCCACCAGAGTGACAAAACCATCAGATTTCTAGGATCAAACCTTTCCTGACCTCTTGCCCCTTATCCTGGAAGGAGACACAGAATACTTCACAGCTTGAGATCAATTCAGTAATTTTCCAAGCAAAATCTCTAATAAGGCCCACTAACTGCTCTGACACTTGAATGTTCCCCAGATAAGATTAGTATTTACCTTTTTTCCATTTATTTAAGACCTAAGTAGCCTAAGGACCAGTCATCTTTATTTTAATGTTACCCAGCAGAAACCTAAAGTTTTATTTTTTTTTAGTTGTGTTCAAATTATAGCCTTAACAATGTTGTTTTACTGTTGCTTCTCGCAGCAAAGTCTTGTTATTTTTTTGTCTCGCGATTGTTTACATTAGCGCCTTGCAAGCTGATAAAAAAAATTTGTCCTTCACAGCTGTGGCGAAATCTAGGCAGTGTTGCTGTAAAGGTCCAAGTTACTTTAGTTAATGTTCACAGATCTAAGATTTATTACTTTCTTACAACAAACCCCAAAATACAAGGAAAAAAAATACACCCCAATTGTCCCAGAAAGAAAGGAAAATATGTTTTCACTGTCAGTCAGCTTAGTCAAAATTTAAGTCAGTCAGGGTAAAAATCACAACCTACTCTAAATGCCCCAATCAACTCTGCTATTTGTTCTAAAGTAGGAACTCCCGTTTCTAAGTTAGTGCACACAAGCTGCGATAGCTAAGGAAACTTGTACTTAGTGTAACAACAATTCCATCAAATAACTTTCAACCAAAATGAAATAAATGTGGACTCTCCTGACAGAGAGCATTAGGAGAGAAAAGAAAAGACTTCTTGACCATTTACCAGATAACTGTGTGCAACACCGTCTTTAAGCTCTAATTAGACTAAACTCACCGGATGACGAATCATCACCTTATCAGAGCCGTAGCAGTTTCGTTGTCTGCTTTACCCCGTCTGTCTAAAACAAACAAATTTGATTTAGTTGCACATCAACTTTCCCTTACAAATTACAACACAATAACAAAACAAATTAGATCAACATAAAGAATAGAAAGAATGAGAAATTATGGCCTGCTTCCATCAAGACCCCTTTCGCTCTAAGGGTCCTCTGGCAGAAACAAAACAAAACAACACAAGATTTACTTTCCTAAGGGAGTGAGTATGTGTGTGTGTCATAAGCAGGTGTCACAGAGATAAAATACAGCTACATCAGTCGGCAAGCATTTCTTAATTGCATTTGAGCTGTGTGTATTTTTGTCCTGCCTGAATTTCGCTGGGTCATCTGCAGGCTGGCCGGCCCAGGGCCCCCCCCCTCACGATCCAGCTAATCGCCATGTTCCAGGGACCACAGCCCCCAAATAACTCATCTCACCTGAGCAAGAGTTTTCCCCTCTGCCCACTGGTCAGCCCGCATTCAGGCCGGAGTCCCGCCTCCGCCTTTGTTATGACTGCCAAACCCCTTATTCCAAGGGTGGGGGAGGTACTAGGGCTCCTTGTGGCCCTTCCCAGGCGCCGCTGGACCGAAGGCAGGGGTCCCAACCAGCCTGAAGAAAAACACAGGACAACTCAGCGAAACTCACCAGCAGTCCTACCATGGAATGTGTAACAATAACTGTGTGTGTGTGGCATTCTGCATTATACCAAACAATCAAACAAATGATCTTAATGCTCAAACACTCCAGTTCTGGAAGAAGCAAACAAGAGTAAATAAAAGAGAAATAAACAAAACCACATAAATGAACCACAAATTAATAACATAACTTTTAGATTTTCTTTCAGATTATCCAAATTCCTCCCCTGGGCCCATTAATTTTTTTATTTTTATTTTTCTGTCGACATATTGGACTGTCTGGAGGTGAAGTGTTGCTAGATTACAGACCCGATTGTCTGCCTGGGTACCCAGTTCCAATGAAGGACGTCTCCCCCATCGCTTTCTAGTTTCCTTAAGGGAAATAAAAGCTTTAAAAAAAAAACAGCGTCGGAAAATAATCAATCAATTTAATTAATTGACCACTTGTCCAACTGCCGTGCTCCCAGGTAAAACCCGGAGCAAAAACCAGATACTTTCTTTAACGTTGATTAAATAATTAACCATACAATTATATATAAGTAAATATATTATATTAAGTAATCAATCAATCAACCGCGTGTAAGTAAATAAACACAAAACCGCTAGCAAATATTTCACCTCCTGAGAGTGCATATAAAATTCTGTTATCACTATTTGTTTAAAAGGACTCAGTCTTACCAGGTTCTGTCTCAGGCGACGGCCGGGCCGACAGAGACGCTTCAAGGCCTCCATCTCCCAAACAGCTACTGGAGGTAGGAGGCTGGGAGAACATTTCCCAGGACGCTAGCAACTCCCTTGACCCTGTCCCTGCCGGTCCATTCCGTTCGCTGAAGCTGCGTTGGGTGCCAAGTGTAATGGCAAAAAATAGTATCTCAGGGTTTCCATTATAAAGAAGACTTGAGTCCCAGAAGGCGTTTAAGTATTTAATTCAAACATGTCTGGCCACACATTTAGGGTGAAGGAGTCTATCACTGAAGGAGCTGCTCAGTGCAGTGATGGCGTCCTGCAGGGGGTGGGAGTCATTGTCCATCAGTGATGATAGCTTTGTTACCATCCTCCTCTCTCCCACCTCCTGAACTGTGTCCAGAGGGCAACCCAGGACAGAGCTGGCCTTCCTGATGAGCTTGTCCAGTCTCCTCCTGTCAGCAGTAGACATGCTGCTGCTCCAGCACTCCACCCCAGAGAAGATACACGGCGTAGCTGCACATACCAAACATGAAGCAACGTCAGAAAAGGCTTGATGTGACTCTGTAATGTAAACATACAAAAAAGCACAGAAATCACTTAAAATTGAGGAAAACATCACATGTTGGACAATCATAAACCCTTTTATTTGGTTATTATGAATTAATTAAGTTATTTACATTTAGTTCCATGCAAACAGCAAAGCAGTCAAAACTAATAATGTTGAAAAAAAGTTGAACAATAAACATACACACTCTTACACTCTAGTTTCTTGATTGGAATCCAATAGAACTGGGTTGTCATGTGCAATGGCCGCCTGAGGCTGCCACTGGAAGTGCCACTCTAGGCTGCTGCTGCCACAACTACCACGAATTCCTCTGGCACCATGGGAAAAACGCTGGAAAAAATAAATGCATTAAAGCTTTCTGATTGATTGATAATGTATATGTACTGATTCCCCGGGAAATGTATTTTTATTAATTATTTCTTATTACCCTTCATTTTCCGTCCTTTGTAGTTACTTTATTATTGTATTGCATTCATTGAGCTGCTTGAAATATTTCTTTGATTTTCCGTACCAACTATGGCTAGTAGTTTGTTTGGATTTGATTTTCTAAATTAAGTTTAAAAACATTGTGTGGCACTCGCAGTGGAACCCCGAGGCTGCCACTGCCACAACTGCCATTAATTCTTCTGGGAAATATAGCAAGGCTTGCACCAGAAGTGCCGTTCCAGGCTGCCAGTGCCACAAATTTCTCTGGCACCTGCAGGTGAATATTGGAAATGTACCTGTTTAGGGGCAACGTCCCGCCTTTCTCACCTCTGATTGGCTATAAGTGCTCTCACATGATTGGCCATTTCCTTTGGGGGAAAGTCTCACCTTTTTTGCCTGTGATTGGCTAGAATGGCTCTCCTACGATTACGAAACGTCATCACAAAATTTAAGGGGGCAAACTATGGGCAAACCATTGGCTGATTTATTTAGGTCGTGTTTGGATTAGTCCTACCACCAACAGAAGTAAATTAAGTCCATCAAACACTGTGATAAGTGTGTGCTGTCATATTTATATTTCAAATCTATATTTTCATAACCTATTTAGATCATGTTTAGATTAGTCAGAGCTGTTTTGGAGAGTTTTGTGAAGAAAATGTGAACTGGTCATCTAAAAATCTCACCGCATTTATTATACTTTTGAACTTTTTTTATTTCTGTTGGCTCTCAAGCAATGAACTGTTATGATATCTAAGCAGAGTACAAATGCTAAATACACTTGTGCCTTACCTTACTGTACAAAGCTGAGCAAAAATAGTGCACTTTTTTGTATAAAAAGTGCACTATTTTTGCTCAGCTTTGTACAGTGCAGGTCAGTTTCTATTCTTGACTAATGGAAACCAGTGATAGACATACATCATAATCAGCATTGAGGTCCATTAGATAATACACAGTTAATCAGAGGGAACTATTTTGTATGTGAAGCAATGACAAACAGGATGACTATTGTACATTATGGTGAAGAAAGACAACAACCTCTCGACATTTAGGCTCGACGATTTGTCAACCAGCTAACAAGCTCAGAACAGCAGGGAAATTAACAGAAGTCAACACAGAGTTTATTAAGGCTTCCTGAGGTGCTGAGACATGTGACGTGTTGCGAGATTAGAGGTGATTAGAGAGCGAAGTGATGAAAGATCTGTCCTAACTCGAATCTTTCAGTGAATAATGTAAGAGCCGCCAATTGTAGTCAATCATATGTGAGAAAATGGCAAGAAAGGCGGGACTTAACCCCCAATAAAGCTGTGTTTCAGCAGTTAAATAGCTTCATAGCAATGACCAACCGCTTTGATGTTTTTCAGTCAGGTTTCCGTGCTCACCACAGCACTGAGACTGCCCTCGTCAAAGTTTTCAATGACATCTGCATAAATACACTGTGGTAGAACCATAGTACTGGTTCTGTTGGACCTCAGTGCAGCCTTTGACACTGTTGATCATCATATGCTATTAGAACGACTGGAGAGCTGGGTTGGACTCTCCGGCACAGTACTTGGCTGGTTTGACTCCTACCTAAAGAACAGGGACTTCTTTGTTTCAATAGGAAACTTTTCATCAGAACGAACAGGAATCACATGTGGGGTGCCCCAGGGCTTCGTCTTAGGGCCCCTCCTGTTTAATATCTACATGCTCCCACTAGCCCAGATTATAACAACCAACACGATTAGCTACCATAACTATGCAGATGATACTCAGCTTTACATTACGATGTCGCCAGGTGACTTTGAACAAATTCAAATCCTAAGTAAATGCATCGAGCAAATCAATGAATGGATGTGCCATAACTTTCACCAGCTGAATAGAAACAAAACAGAAGTAATTACTTTTGGACCTTAAGAGGAAAGATCAAGAGTTAGCACACAGCTTTAGTTAATACAGCTAGAAACTACTGATCAGGCACGGAATTTAGGTGTAGTAATGGACTCAGACCTGAACCTCCAGGGTCACATAAAGGCAATAACAAGATCAGCCTTCTATCACCTGAAGAACATTTCTAGGATTAAAGGTATGATGTCGCAACAGGACCTCAAAAAACTCATCCATGCTTTTATCTTTAGTCGGATTGACAACTGCAACAGCGTCTTCGCAGGTCTGCCTAGAAAGTCAATCAGACAGCTGCTGCTGATCCAGAACGCTGCTGCTCGTGTCCTCACTAGAACCAGGAAAGTAGAGCACATAACCCCAGTTCTAAAGTCCTTACACTGGCTCCCTGTAGCTCAGAGAATAGACTTCAAAATACCTTTACTACTTAATAAATCAGTGAATGGCTTAGCATCAAAGTATATTAAAGATATGCTGTTACTATACCAACCCACCAAAAAGTGTGAATGAATGGAAGAAAAACTGAATTATTCTAAATTGAAATTAAAGTTAATTGTGTTTTATAAATTATGTATTGAAATGTATATATATTTTAAAATGTATACATTTCCACTTAAACTACCACACATGAACATAGATGTTTATTAGACACATTATGTATCTGTTGAGCATTGAACCTTTGGCCTTAAACAGTTGGAACAGGGTCCCTGCTTCAAAGAGAGACAATTCAAAATTCAAATTCAAAATTACTTTATTAATCCCAAAGGGAAATTAAATGTTGTTGTAACTCATTATGCAAGTTCCTTCAAAGATTTGTTGTAGATGCTGATGGCTGTGGGTAGGGATGATCTCTAGTAGTGCTCTGTAGATCTGAAGAAGCCTCTGACTGAAGACGGTCTGTAGTTGTATGACAGTCTGATGTAGAGGACGCTCTGGATCTATGGCGTCTACTTTTCAACCACTTCAGGGTTTTGTGGCTGTAGTTGAGGTATTATTTGAGCTTTTGTGATGTTAATCAGCTACTGCCAGTTGTAAACCACCTTGTTGCCATGGTTATGCATCATAACAAATGTCCAAAAATAAAAAGTATCAGCAAAAATCCTTCCAGCTGCACAGCATTCAAAACCAGAGAGAACAGTTGTCCATAAAAACAATGTTTCTACCAAAAAAGCGAAGGATTAAAGTTTTAAAAAAGAAAAAAATATGAACCAAATTAAAAGAGCTACTCCAACATGCTGCCACCTTGAGCAGCGCAATTCCGGACAATCTGAACTCCTCCAATGCATCGCAACAGAACTTTGTGTCTTCTAGCACCTAGTGTTTGCCATGTACCAAGAGACAAACTGGACATGTGTGTTGCATTTAGCATTGTGGGCAGTGAAGTACATGAAGAAAAATGTTTTACAATATTTAATTTGATGAGTATGCTTTGTGATTTACATATAAAACTGAAAATTTAAAAATGTGAGATATCTTTAGAAATATTACAAGACTGTTGAGTTACTGAAAGTTCTCAACTTCTTTCAACAAGTTCCTTCCAATCAGTAAAATACAAAACAAAGAAACAACCAAACTAGATTATTCAGAAATGTATTGTTTAAACAATAATAAATTCATTCTCTGTTGCACATTTTACAGAATGTTGACTTAGAATGTTCAGCATCAAGGCACACTGTGACATCAGAGTTGATGACATCACTCTGTGATACATCAAAGGAATCTCAGCTTTCTTTTGACATCACCCCGACAAGTTTGTTCACTGTTTGTTTGATCTTCATCGCGACAGTCCACTTTTGAGAGAGCACGTTCGAATCTTGGTGAACCAAGCGGCATATCGATCCCAGATATCAGACGCCTTCTAGTAACACGAGAACATTGAATTCATAGAAAGGTAGATATGGAGCAAACACAGATTGTTTGTGGAAATGAAACCTCTCCAGCTAACCTTTCATGGTTGGACATGGTCGACCTTAACATCCAAGTCGACTATGAAGCCAACATTTTTCCTATCGAAGAAGATAGCGATGGTACCACCAGGCTGCATCTAATCAAGCCAAAAGATGGTACAGAAATCCAAAAGGAATCATTTCCTTCAGGTGAATTAAATCTCCCACCATCAGTGGAAGTCCAGCAGGAATCATCTCCTCCTGCCGATTGTGAGCTTCCCCCCTCAGTGCAGGTCCAGCAGGAATCATCTCACTTTTTTGATTCCAGGCCTTCCAACTCAAATGAAATCAAGCAAGCATGCAGGCCATCTCCATGGTCAGTTAAACCAAAGAGTCAGTGTTTCCAGGGTCAGGGCCAACAAGCAGAGTGGGCTAACTTACAGGCCACAGTTTACTATGTGGCGTCCAACTCAAAAGGGCCCAATAGAAAGTCAAGGCATCTCCAGGCCACTGGACACTCTAAGGCTGGTCACCCTAAGTACTATAGGAGTGACAAGATGCCCCACCATGCGTCAGCTGTTACTGTGATACCTCCCTCGATGTACATTGAACAGGCTATCAAAAATATCAATGATCTCACGCAGCAGGTGGATGATCTGAAAAAGGAGCTGCAAGGTAAGACTTTTGATCTTCATGAGGAGAGAGAACAGAGAATCAATCTTCAGGTTGAATTTAAAGCACAGCATGAAAAGATCCAAGAACTGGAAAAAAGATTAGAAAATGAACGTCACATGAGAGTCAAATGTGAAAATAAAGAGAAGCAGCAGGAAACATTTGCTGCACCACAGACTACAGGTGAGTTAAAATTACCACGCATTCCCAAAGTTACAGTCAACGTGAGCGTTTTGAACGAGCTTCAGTTCCTTAAGCGGAGGGTTGAAAAAAACGCCTTACAAAGTGAGAGGCTGGCAAAGGCTTTGGTAGAAGAGCAGCAGCTGAGAGTCAAATATGAGAATCAGCTAAAGAGCAACCTTGAACAAACCTCCAAATACAAAGAACAAGAGGAAACAATCAAATCTCTGAAGAGTCAGATTGCAGAACTGACAGCAGAGAACCTTGCTTTGAAAAATGAACATCATAAAGGTTCCTCACAAACAGAGACGTCCAACCAAACTGAGGTCTCTAATCAAAGAGAGTCACCCAGGCAAACAGTGAACCACAGAAACAGAGGTGTCCATGCAGTTAGAGGCCCCCAGCATGATTACAGAAGACACAATTCTAACAGAGGCCCCAATGCAAACCCGGGTGCCCATAGGCATACAGGTCACTATCATACAGAACACTATCATGCAGGCCACTATCCAAATGTAGGCCACCGCCCAAACCCAGGACTCTACACATATGCCGGCCACTATCCAAACGTGGGCTTGCAGGCAAAAAGAAAATAGATCCCTTACAGAGGCCACTGAGAAAACACAGGCCTCCTGGCTATCAGAAGAACTTGATCAAATCCTTAACCTCCATTGTGTTCCTGTTACGTCTAGTGGCTTTTTATGTATTTTGTTCTGTTTTTCTATTCTGTTAGTTGCAGGGGATGGGGCAATTACATCTTCCTGCCTGCCAACTCCGCTGTGGAATCAGGAGAAAACCTCACCCTGATTTTCACTTCCTGCTTGGAGTTTCTGAGGCTGAGAGTATTTTATTATTGGAGCTCTAGCTTAATATGTTAATATTTAAATATTTGTTTGGTAATTGTTTGGTTTTTTACTTCTTCGTTTTATTTATTTCAGTGGCTTATATTTCTGCCACCTTGGGGTTAGACTCCCTGATTGTTGTTCTCAGCTTTTTATTGTCAAATTCAACTAAACAATAAACCACTTTAATTAAAACATTTTACAACTGGTTTTTAAAGTTACTTCCCTTTACTTCCTGGTTGAACCGGGTCATAACATTAAATTGGTCTAGGGGTATGATTCTCACATCGTGTGTGGGAGGTCCCAGGTTCAAATCCCGGATGAGTCCACATTTAAGGTTATGACCCGCCTCAACCAGGGGAAAAAGGGGAGAAACATTAAACTGCGATTTGAACCAGAGACCTCTCGCATCAGAAGCAATAATCATACCCCTAGACCAATTTAATGTAACAACCCATCTCAACCAGGGGAAAAAGTGAACTAACATTTAAAACCAGTTGTTATAGGTTTTTAAGTAAAGTGCTTAGTTGAATGAGAACAAAAATCAGAGGGTTTAACCCAACACTGGCACAAACCCAAGCCACTGAAATAAATAATATGAAACAAAACAATTACCAAACAAAGATTTTGGTATTTCCAGCCTGTTGTAAACTACAACTCTAAAAATAAAATACTCTCAGCCTTAAACCTAAAGCAAAAACCAGGCCACAAACCGAGTAGCTGTTATAGAGATTTATATAGAGTATGAAAAAGCCAAACAAGAAACTTAAATTAAAATACAAAATCATTTCCCATCTACAACCAAAACTGTCAGCTCCAAAAAAGTTACCCAATCTAAGAAACGCTAATTGCGGAACCTTACAGCAAATATTTGTTAGTTGAATCATAAAAATCCACACCAAACACCCAGCAAAGTGCTAAACTGCTCAAACAAGATACAGCCGTGTCTTCCTGTGCCCCAAATTCCTGCGACTAACAGAATCGAAAAACAGAACAAATACATACAAGGAAACTAACTGTAACAGTTCTCATGTAAATATGTAAATATATGTAAACATTTATAAATATATCAATAGAAGGCAAGGATGTTATTGTCCATCATGATAATGCAACCATAAGGAGTCACAAGCCAGTGATTTCTTGTGCCGGTCCCAAGTCCGTAAAAATGCAGAGGGTCGTGTCCTGCAGGGGGTGGGAGTCATTGTCCATCAGTGATGATAGCTTTGCTACCATCCTCCTCTCTCCCACCTCCTGCACTGTGTGGGCAACCCAGGACAAAGTCCAGTCTCCTCCTGTCAGCAGTAGGCATGCTGCTGCTCCAGCACACCACCCCAGAGAAGATGGTGGATGCCACCACCGCGTCATAGAAGGTTTTCAGGAGTGCCCCCTGAACACCAAAGGACCTGAGCTTGTTGAGTAGATGGAGTCTGCTTTGACCCTTTTCATAAAGCCGATGGGGTTCTGGGCCCAGTCCAGCTTACTGTTCAGGTGAACACCTAGGTACTTATAAGACCCCACTACCTCTATCTCCATTCCCTGGATGTTCACTGGTGTTGGGGGGGGGGGGGGTTACTTCTCCTGCAGAAATCCACCACCAGTTCTTTTGTTTTCCCTGCATTGATCCGGAGGTGGTTCCTCTGACACCAGCCCACAAAGTCCTGGATCAGCTCTCTGCACTCCCTGTCATCGTTGTCTGTGATGAGGCCGACAATGGTAGAGTCGTCAGAGAACTTCTGCAGATGACAGCTGGCAGAACTGTGTCTGAAGTCTGCAGTGTACAGGGCGAACAGGAAAGGAGCCAAGACTGTTCCCTGCGGGGCGCCTGTGCTGCAGACAACTATGTCGGAGACACAGTCTTTGCTCCTCACAAACTGTGGGCGGTTGGTCAGTTAGTCCATAATCCATTACGTGAGGTGGTGATCCACGCCGGAGAGCTCCAGCTTGTCCCTCAGCAGCAGAGGCTGGATGGTGTTGAAAGCACTGGAGAAATCAAAGAATGTGATCTTCACAGTGCTTCTAGGCTTTTCCAGGTGGGAAAGAGCTTTGTGAAGGAGGAAGATGACAGCGTCATCTACCCTGATGGCAGGCTGATAGGTGAACTGCAGTGGGTCCATAGTTGGTCCCACTAGAGGGTGGAGATGGGCGAGGACCAGCCGCTTTGAGATGGGAGGCCAGGTGGAGGTGTAAGAGGAGGTGTGAGCGTCAGTGGGTGGGATGGGGCAGTAGATGGGGAGATAGTGGTAGCTGTCTGTGATCTGAGTTCTGTGCATGTAGGACTGGGTGAGGTAGTGGGGGGGGGGGGGTTGCAGCAGTTATGTCTGATCCAGTGGAGGGTTAGGTGTCTTGTCGAACCTGCTAAAGAATAGGTTCAGATCATTCACCCACTTTTGATTCCCCCCAGGCTGGGAGTCTGGTTCTTTGTACCCTGAGATGGTCTTCAGGCCCTTCCAGACTCCGCTGATGTTCCTCTGCTGCAGCTGCTCCTCCATCCTCTTCCTGTATCTGCTCTTCACCTCTCTGATCTTCCACCTCAGCTCCCTCGGCACAGTCTTCAGCTCCTCCTTGTTTTTTGACCTAAAGGCCCTCTTCTTCTCCTTAAGCAGGGCCTTCATGTCTGGATTAATCCAGGGTTTATTGTTGGAGAGGTACCATACCGTCATGGTAGGTACAGTGTTCTCCACACAGAAGTTTATATAATCTGTGATGCAGTTAGTGAGACTGTCAATGTCCTCCCCATGAGGATCACAGAGTTCCTCCCACACAGTTGTCTTAAAACAGTCCCTCAGGGCTTCTTCAGTCTCCTTGGACAATCTTTTAACTGTGCGGGCTGGTGGTGAAACATATATATATACATATACATATATATATGTATATATACATATACACATACATATATACATATATATACATATATATATTGTTGTATTCTACTTTTTTGGGGCTATTTTTTATTATGCAGTACATATGTTTTAACTATATCTTTTTTAAGCGTTTAGAAGTAATAGGCCTGTTTATATTATTCAGGGTAGTAAAACATGACTCTTTACCAGTATTTTATGGGGTTAAGGTTTTAAGTAAATAAACTCTTGCGTAAAGATATGAACTGAAAGCAGGGAGGATCGGTTATAACTCTAGTTCATGGTACGGTCAGGAGACCTGGAGAAAATGTAGGACCTGTCAAGATGTAGAAGGAGGAGAGAGGAGTCATGTGATATGTTCTTTGTTCTTCTGTAATAAAAATGGTACACCCTTGTAGAGAAGCGAGTCAGATCTTTTCTGGCTCCCATCTGCAGGTGCGTCCACTGTGAAACAGATATCTGTTTGTGTGTGTTGTTTTACTCTCTGTCTCTCAGTTCTGGGTCTTATTTTGAAACAGTTCCCGCCGGGGTTTTGGAGTTCGGCGCCCCCACCTCTCTGAGTAGAAAGTGAGTTGCAGAGCATATTATGGTAGGAAGCCGACAATATATATATATATTTATATATATATATATATATATATATATATATATATATATACATATATATATATACATATACACTACCGTTCAAAAGTTTGGGGTCACATTGAAATGTCCTTATTTTTGAAGGAAAAGCACTGTACTTTTCAATGAAGATAACTTTAAACTAGTCTTAACTTTAAAGAAATACACTCTATACATTGCTAATGTGGTAATTGACTATTCTAGCTGCAAATGTCTGGTTTTTGGTGCAATATCTACATAGGTGTATAGAGGCCCATTTCCAGCAACTATCACTCCAGTGTTCTAATGGTACAATATGTTTGCTCATTGGCTCAGAAGGCTAATTGATGATTAGAAAACCCTTGTGCAATCATGTTCACACATCTGAAAACAGTTTAGCTCGGTACAGAAGCTACAAAACTGACCTTCCTTTGAGCAGATTGAGTTTCTGGAGCATCACATTTGTGGGGTCAATTAAACGCTCAAAATGGCCAGAAAAAGAGAACTTTCATCTGAAACTCGACAGTCTATTCTTTTTCTTAGAAATGAAGGCTATTCCATGCGAGAAATTGCTAAGAAATTGAAGATTTCCTACAACGGTGTGTACTACTCCCTTCAGAGGACAGCACAAACAGGCTCTAACCAGAGTAGAAAAAGAAGTGGGAGGCCGCGTTGCAGAACTGAGCAAGAAGATAAGTACATTAGAGTCTCTAGTTTGAGAAACAGACGCCTCACAGGTCCCCAACTGGCATCTTCATTAAATAGTACCCGCAAAACACCAGTGTCAACATCTACAGTGAAGAGGCGGCTGCGGGATTCTGGGCTTCAGGGCAGAGTGGCAAAGAAAAAGCCATATCTGAGACTGGCCAATAAAAGAAAAAGATTAAGATGAGCAAAAGAACACAGACATTGGACAGAGGAAGACTGGAAAAAAGTGTTGTGGATGGATGATTCCAAGTTTGAGGTGTTTGGATCACAAAGAAGAACGTTTGTGAGACGCAGAACAACTGAAAAGATGCTGGAAGAATGCCTGACGCCATCTGTTAAGCATGGTGGAGGTAATGTGATGGTCTGGGGTTGCTTTGGTGCTGGTAAGGTGGGAGATTTGTACAGGGTAAAAGGGATTCTGAATAAGGAAGGCTATCACTCCATTTTGCAACGCCATGCCATACCCAGTGGAAAGCGCTTGATTGGAGCCAATTTCATCCTACAACAGGACAATGACCCAAAACACACCTCCAAATTGTGCAAGAACTATTTAGAGAAGAAGCAGGCAGCTGGTATTCTATCGGTAATGGAGTGGCCAGCGCAGTCACCAGATTTGAACCCCATTGAGCTGTTGTGGGAGCAGCTTGACCATATGGTACGCAAGAAGTGCCCATCCAACCAATCCAAATTGTGGGAGCTGCTTCTAGAAGCGTGGGGTGCAATTTCTCCAGATTACCTCAACAAATTAACAGCTAGAATGCCAAAGGTCTGCAATGCTGTAATTGCTGCAAATGGAGGATTCTTTGACGAAAGCAAAGTTTGATGTAAAAAAAATCTTATTTCAAATACAAATCATTATTTCTAACCTTGTCAATGTCTTGACTCTATTTTCTATTCATTTCACAACGTATGGTGGTGAATAAGTGTGACTTTTCATGGAAAACACAAAATTGTTTGGGTGACCCCAAACTTTTGAACGGTAGTGTATATATATATATACATATACATATATATATACATACATATAAATATATATATATATATATATATATATATATATATATATATATATATATATATATATATATATATATATATATATATATATATATATATATATATATATATATACATATACATATATATATACATATACATATATATATATACATATACATATACATATATATACATATACATATATATATATATACATATACATATATATATATATACATATACATATATATATATATATACATATATATATATATATACATATACATATATATATATATATATATATATATATGTATATATATATATATATATATATATATATATATATATATATATATATATATATATATATATATATGTATGTATACACTACTCAATGAGTCAGGGATATTGTTACTTACATGAGTGCTATTCCTATTTGGTCTGAATTTTAATGAAATAAGTAACTGTATCCTTTGATATTACTAATAATGAAAGAGAAGACACACCATTTTCATTAGTGTAATATTTATTACCCCAAAAATTTTTACAATAACAGTCCCAAATAACACAAATTGACAATGTCAGTGTCTCCACCATTTGCCGCAATGACAGCTTGACAGCGACGTCTCATGCTTCTCACTAGCCTCATGATGTTGTTCTGAGGCAACGTGTTCCACTCTTTTTCCCAAGTGCTACACGCAGTTCTGCCAGGTCATGTGGTGGTGGGGTACCATCATCCAGTCTCTGCTTCAGCTGGTCCCAAACGTGCTCTATGGGGTTCAGGTCAAGGGACACTGCTGGCCATACCACATGAGGCACTCCGACTTCCTCAAGTCGAGCTGTGACAATTTTGCCACAATGTGGTGGAGCATTATCATCCATGAACAGAAATCTGGGGGTGTTTTTGAGACACACCAAGTTCACATGCAACATCTGACTGCCTACCACCGACCCGAAGGCGTGCCATGGCCAGGTGGCGCTGCTTGTCCGTTAAGTGACGTCGTGTGTTCATGGCTGTTTGAAGGATGAAGTTGGAATGACTTACTGACAATACCAGCTTTATAAACCCACAGAATGTTGAAATTGACGCCACATTGAAAAGGGTTGTCTTTAATATTGTTTAGTGTTGGTCCCAATATGTAAGGCACACTGTACACAGTGAGACCATTATGGGTAAAACACAAAATGAGGTGTGTCTATCACCTCAATACAATTGCCTCCCTCTCCCAAAAATCTCTGAAGTGAAACAAATACCATATGTATGACATCCACTGAGTCTCTCACAATATATATATATATATATATATATATATATATATATATATATATATATATATATATATATAAAATATTGTATTGCTTCTTTGTGTTTGAAAAATTGAGAGTAGTCTGGCAGAGTTTTTAAATGAATGTGTAATCATGCAAACTGCAATTACCCAGAGCGCTTGGTGTGCGTTTTATTTTGAAAGGCGAGACAGGAAAAGTGTACAGCACAGGTTATGCTTGATGAATAGTGCGTTGGTGAAAGTGGGGATGAGAAGACGAAAATGATCTGTTAATACTTAGATTGTCAGCAGGCAGAGGTTCAGCCTTTGGGAAACTTTTCTCCACAGCGACGCTAACTTTGACCATGGTGCTAAAACAGCCTCGGCTGCTGTTGAAGCCTCTCAGTTTGAACCAATCACAGAGGCGGTTTGACCCCGCTGCTTTAATCCAGGACAGGTCTAGCAGGTGTGCTGCTGTGGTATCGAGGATTTCTCCGGTCCCGTTGAGTCTGACAGCTGGCAGGACCTCAGCAGCTTTAAACTGTGCAGTCACCGCCGCAGCTTCGGCTGACTTTGAGCGGCAGCCATTGAAATGGAGAGGAACTCCTGGACTGAAGGTTACGGGACTCTCTGTCGTGAGAAACATCTCTGTACGAGGTAAAGCACCTAGCTTCCTAGGTCACTGAAACTAATTAAAGCCTAAAACACAATAATGTGCAGTATTAAGCTTACTCTTGGCATTTTTAAACTCCCAACGCGGAAGTTTTACTTTACTTGACGCAAAGTGTTGAATGTAGGCTGAATGTTTTTCAAAATAAAAGCTCTCTTTAGGTCGGTTGAGGTCACGGTTTATTATAACATTGAAAGACAGTAAAATACCTGTTTGTGGAGGTTATCCATTTCGTGAATGCTACGATATCTATTAGTCAGCACCGTGTTAGCTACTTCAAAGTCTTGATGCTGTTTCTAATATAAACCTATGCCCATGTAACACATTCTGTTTCCTTAACACAGCCTTGTTGCTCCTGTTCCAGGTGTGTTTGTCCAACAGTGTATCAATGTTATTAGACTAAATCATGTCCATCCATTTCTTCACCTGAAGGGAGCAGCTGCCTGTTTAAATATAAATAATAATAATAATAATATTTGTTATTGTTTATTTCAGAACTTAACACTTCCTCCAGGGTCTTCCAATATGATCTGAAACCAGATATACCAAAAACCGAAGGCCGTAAGCTGTTTTTTGACACTCATGCAGTCGTGCGACTCCTTGAGGAAGATGGTTTGTTTTTTTTGTTTTTTATTGCAAGACATACAACTCATAGCTTATTATAATATTTAAAAAGGTGTATCAATCCTTGTGATTTTCCTTTTTTTTCGTCATCAGGATTCAGTACTCAGCAAGCTGAAGTGTTGGTTAAAGTGCTGATCGGGACGACAAACTCCAACATGGATTTGATTTATGCTGACATGGTGACCAAGGTGCAACAGGTGAGACCCCATAAAAACGATTATGCACATTATGTTTATGCTATTCATGTTAGTAGGGATGCACAATATATCTGCATCAACACCGGTATCGGCTGATGTTAGTCATTTTTTAACGTGGTGGTGGTCCAGTGAGTAAAACTGGGCCAATATTATCAAACGTCGTTTATTCCCATCTTGTTGCTGTTTGTGTTTCGGGAAGGGAAGGGGGTTGGCCATGTTTTATTTATTTGTCAGTTGATGTTGATAGTGATGCTGCCCCAGGATTATGTTGTGTTCAGCTGAAGCAGAGCAGTAATGTAGGTGGTGTGGTCACTTTTACATGGTGTCGAAAGAGTATATGATATATAAAATATAGGTTATTGCAGCAGTAGTGATATTGCAAGGCCAGTTTATCTAATATGGTCTTTTGGCGATTTTGAGCCAAAACAGAGCGCTGTGTTTGTTTGTTTCCATGTGTTTTTAAGAGCATTCTATGTGTTGCACTTCTAGCAAAAAGCTTTCCAGCTCAATCAAAACTCACTCTCTGTCGGCCATTGCTCCTTACAAGCTGAAGCAATTAAACTGTCGTCGACCAGAGATTTCACTGCAATGGTAGGCAGACCCCCCCAGAAAAGGTCTACACCCCCTGCTGTCCTGGTGGAGAATTGCTTTGCAACACTGACACCAACAGAGAAGTATAAATTAAACCGTCTCCGTCAATACGTGTGCGTGTGGGTGCAAACTTGCTGACGGAGAAGTATAAGCTAGGCTTTAGTTAGGTTTTATTTTTACTATTAAATCATGACTGTTTATGTCAAACAATAACAAAAGTACAGAGTTTGGTTATGTTACTAGAAAACATTTGAACGTTAACAGACTTCATGACGCAGATATTAGGATCATAAACTTTTTTTTTTGCTCTTTCACCTTGGCATCTAATTACTGTAGACACACAGACTCATTTTGCCAAGTGATTTAAAAGAAAAATAAATAAATCTTTTTTTCAAGAGCATGCCTTGCAAAATATATGGATAATTCACATTATTTTGTTGACCTAATGGATTTCCTTTTACAATTTAAGTCTCTTTCCCCCTTTTCAATGGCATTCACAATGCAGGAGATTTAATTTTCTGCTACAGCTCCTGATCTTTCTGTCGTTTGACCTACTGTCCTAACAGAGCTGTAAAGAGAGAGCAGCTGAAACATTGGTCATTAAAATGTATGACCTTCAAAACAAAACACTAGGTTTTTAAAGTATGGAACACACACGAAAGTTACATTTACAATTCACTTGAACCACATTAAAATATCTCAAGAGCTGAAAATTCGAGTACATATCAAAATGGAGCGTAAACATGCTAATGTTAGCCTAGCACTTAATTTAACTTCCCTAAATATAAACATCAGCAGGAGGAAGGTGCAAGTTGCAAATGATGAAACTCTGGGCATTAAAGGAGTCATAACCTAGTATTACCTTGGATACCCACGCTCTATTATAGTCTTTCAGACCCTTATAAAAAAGAAAAGTTGAAAAAAAATAAACACAGAGCTCCTCTGACCCTTATTTCTGAAGGCATTATTGTCTCGCGAGATCTGATGCGATACTTTGGCTGTCGTGGACGGTCATTGTAATAATGCAAATGAGGGGCGCGTTGATTGGTGGCATTCTAGGTCATTTGTTGTTTGCAAAGTAGCAGCCATTACCCGTGTTGTCCTCAAAGCTACTACTCCCGCTTGCATACAATAGCCGCATTAGCAGTTAGCTGCTGTTTGTTACACACAGCAGAGCAATAAAAACACAGCCTTACCGTTTCAATTGCAGGCAAGTCTCTGATTGTTGGAATGGCCCCTTTTTCCAAACGGAGCTCGAGTTCTTACTTCGAATCGGAATTCAGTAATGGTGGCGCTCGACTGAGTATGAGGGGGAGAGGAGCATAAATGGTATATCATGCTCCAACTTGACGTCAAGTCGGCCAGAAATTAACATCGCGTATTTGAGTACACGTGGGCTGGTTGACGAAGCCAAGGGTAAACAAACACTTCAAACAAACACTATCGGCTTCCTGGCCAGTGTATAATCGTTAGGCAATCATAACATACATTTTTTCTTGTGGAAAAGTGAAAATAACAGGTCATGACTCCTTTAAATGTGACACACTAGTCAAAACAGTATAGCTTTCAGAACCCAGTTAACGTGTATTGTAGCAGCATCGAGGTTGACCTGAAGAAGCTACGCTGGCTGTCAGAGGGGAAAAACAGACAGGAGAGTGGGAATGGGGTTAGGAATGCTGTTGGTAGGTGAGGCAACCAGAACCCAATCACAATACTAATGCAGACCATGTAATACTGATAACATCATGTTCATTTGCTGCTTATACTTTGCTTGAATTTACTATTTTAAGGTATCAAACTGGGACTTGGTGTCAGAAGAATGTTTGGAAATGACTCTCAAACCATTCTTATTGGAACATGCCTAGCTTTTGTTGGGGGGGGCGGGTTGTATACTAATTATCCTCTGCATTTTTTTTCTAGGAAATCATGTTGCAGCAAGTAATATCTAAAATAGCTTCTGTAAAGAAGGATATGATAATCCTTGAGAAGAGCGAGTTCTCCACTCTTCTTGCAGAAAATGAGGTAAAATGTGATTATCAAGCTTTTTTCTGCTGAAAAACTGAGATCTAAGCAGCAACAAGTAAGGATTTGATTCTAAAAATAAGCTTGAACGTAAAACCTTATTTTGTGTTCATAAACAAAGTGATTTATAACAGCTAGTCACGGACCTGAACCTGGGTGTTACCAATAGGATGATTAACCTGCTTCATTGTAGAGAATAATATAAATCACTGTGGAGTGTTTTATATATTTTTCTGGTCTGATAGTTTCAGTATTTTACTATTTCTCCAGAAACTGAAGATTCAGTTATTGCAGCTCAAGGTCCAACTTGTTGTAAGTGTTTATTGACTTTGTTTAAAACATAAACTTGTTTTAATTTAGTCGTATCTAATTAATGGTGATTATCATTGCCCCCCCCTGGTTTTCCTTCTTCTCTTTCATATGGCAGGATGTAATGAATAAAGTACGCTCGAATAATATTTTGGATCTCAATTTGGAGAAAAGCCGTGTAAAAGAGCTGGTGAGTTTTAAAGTTGAATTCAGATTAATTTACCTACAGTACATAGATCTATATTAGATATGGTAAATGGATAGATATTGGCACAAGAATCTGAGTATGGCAACCTAATTTCTACCCCCTTTTAAAAATATATTGACACTGTTTCAACTTCAGTGCAGGTTGCACTGGACAGTCTTTCCTCTCTTAACAAAAACAAAGATTCAGAGAAGACTAAATTAAGTCTGTACTGCCATGTACAGTGGGGCAAAAAGGTATTTGGCAGCCACCGATCGTGCAAGTTGTCCCACTTTTTTTAAGAGGTCTGTAATTTTCATCATAAGTACACTTCAACTGTGAGACAGAATGTAAAAAAAAAAATCACATTGTATGATTTTTAAAGAATTTATTTGTATACTAGTGCAGAAAATAAGTATTTAGCACATACAGAAAAGCAAGAATTCTGGCCCTCACAGACCTGTTATTTCGTCTTTAAGAAGCTCTTCTATCCTCCACCATGGCCAAGACCAAAGAGCTGTCTAAAGACACCAGGGACAGGATTGTACACCTGCACTAGACTGGGATGAGCCAATCTATAGTAGGCAAGCACCTTAGTGAGAAGAGATCAATTGTTGAAGCAATTATTAGAAAATGGAATAAATACAAGACCACTGACAATCTCCCTCAACCTGGGGGTCCATGCAAGCTCTCAACTCCTGGGGTACACATGATCTTGAGAATGGTGAGTAAACAGCCCAGAACCACACAGGGGAAACTGGTCAATGACCTGAGAGCTGGGACCACAGTAACAAAGGTTACTATTAGTAACCCACTGTCATCATAGATTAAAAGCCTGCAGCACACAAAAGGTTCCCCTGCTTAAGCCGGCACATGTCCAGGCCCGTCTAAAGTTTGCCAGAGACCATCTGGATGATCCAGAGGAGGATTGGGACGATGTCATGTGGTCAGATGAGACCAAAGTAGAACTCTGTTGTATAAACGCCACTTGCAGTGTTTGGAGGGGGGAGAATGGTGAGTTGCATCCCAAGAACACCATACCCACTGTGAAGCATGGGGGTAGAAACATTATGCTTTGGGACTGTTTTATTGCAACAGGGACAGGAGGACTGATCAGTATTAAGGAAAGGATGAATGGGGCCATGTATCGTGAGATTTTGGTCAAAATCCTCCTTCCAGCATGACAATGATCCCAAACACACCGCCTCCGCAATGAAGGAGTGGCTACGTAAAAAGCATTTCAAGGTCCAGTCCTAAATCGAATAGATAATCTGTGGAGGGAGTTGAAAGTCTGTGTTGCCCAGCAACAGCCCCAAAACATCTCAGCTCTAGAGAAGATCTGCATTGAGGAATGGGCCAAAATACCAGCTACAGTGTGTCCAAACCTGGTGAAGACCTACAGGAAACATTTGACCTCTGTCATAACCAACTAAGGTTACATTTAAAAAGGATTTAGGGGAACTTTTGTTATTGACCACATTTATTTTCTGCACCATTATACAAATAAATTCTTTAAAAGTTATTCGATTTTATTTCCTGGACTTTTTATTTGATTTTCTACATTCTGTCTCTGACAGTTGAAGTGTACGAATGATGATCATCTTTTTAGGTGGGACAACTTCCACAAATCGGTGGCTGCCAAATACTTTCTTGCCCCACTGTACTTTGAAACAGATCCCCAGGAAATTGGAATAAAAAAGATGCACTTTAACAATTTGAAAAAATACTTAAAAAGTGGTTTAATACGATATAGGAAAACCTTTTGATAAGTAACAGTGTTTTACTCTTCACTGATGGCGCTAGAACAATCTGTCGGTTCATTTAGTGGGGTAGCTGGAATAAACAATTTATAACTCTAAGTGGTGTATTCCAATGGCTCTCAGTAGCTAAGGCCAGTATTAAGAAACACTGGTATAGGCTAATGTGTAAAGGTGTTGGATTTAGTTTAAGTGCAAATGTAATTGACTCATGCCAGAGCCACAAACACTTCAACTTAAGTTCCTAAGTAAGTTAATAGGGTTAAGTTTCTAAATTAATTTAGTTTTAAAAATTCATGTAGATCTTAAATGAACATTATAATCAATATAGTCTTACATGTTATAAAAGGTGTTCAATTTAACCAAATGAATCTTGCAGTAACCCAGAGACAAGACAAGGACCTTAAATCCCAGATTCTCCTCTGAAACAAACGAGTGTGCACCCTCAAAAAAGGAAGCTGTTGCTTTCTAGAAATCCTCCTTTGCCCTTCTCGTCATACAGAAAACAAGGTTAAAGTTTCACAAACCTTTTTCATATCTCTAACTAAAACTCTTCTGCTTTAAAAACGGCAAAGATAAACTAATATTTAAAAAAAGTCCTAGTGTAATTATCCACTAACCCCCCCCCCATTAACATAATGTGAATGTTAACCTAAACCACACTCTCTGTAATCGCATTGAAAATAAAATGTTGTTCTTATCTACAGAAAGCAGAACATGACAAGAAACTTCTGGAAACAAGAACAGAGATTCTGGAAATGGTTTGTAGAAATCTGATTTTTATCAACGGTAATCTACTTCAATTGCAGTCGTGAACACATCCAGCTTATCCTGTTTTAAACATGGAGTTTTTACATTAATATTTGACCCTTCATGTCATTTTTATTTTGATCGTGTTTCTGTGCAGACAGCAGAGCAGGATCGTCATCTAACTCAGACAAACATGAAAATAGACACTGAAGTGGCTGGTTTGAAAACCATGTTGGAGTCTCATAAACTGGATACTATCAAATATCTTGCGGGTAAGATATTCCACTTTTTTATTTTTTATTTTTTATTTTTTTTGAGTGAGGAAAATGTTCAAATAGTTTGGGACCTCAACACTACTAAAGGTTCCCTGCATATACATTAAACACAAAACTTACTTTCCATCTTAAGTGCATGTCTGGAATGGGACATAAAAGCCTTACTACTTGAAAGGTTATCTATTAAAAATGAATACTGCCATATGTCAGGAAACAGTTTGGAGTCTTTGGAAAAACGTTTTAGTGAAAAAAAAAATTATTGAATTTTAATAGTTTCTTGAAATTTGTTGCATTCGATCTAGGCGTATCTGGGGGAGGGGGCGGACTCTTCCCCCATTAAATATTAAACAAGTGCTCCAGTATGTCCTTACTTGTTCCTTATTATTGACTTATTCCCTTTTTTCTTTATCTTTCAGGTTCAGTCTTCACCTGTCTCACTGTTGTCTTGGGATTTTATCGTATTTGGATGTGAACGAGAGTTAATGGCGACTTCTGTATCGACTCCAATGATGCCGACATTGAAGCAAAGGATTTTGCCCCAGCTAAAGAGCAGCTATTTCACATTGGATCTAATTTTGTTTTATTTAATTTCCAGTTTGCCAAAGAAAAGTTATGTTTTTCATTTAAAGACTATCCAAATGGGAGCAGCACTCATCATGGCTTCTAAAAAATGCTTAATTTTCCCTGACCGCTCACAGAGTGGACTTGGTCTGCTGGTGTGGTTCAATTTATGGGGCTATGAATGAACCTTTGGAGCTTCTCTGGCTGTTTTGCTGCCATTTCATATCAAAGTAGTACAGAAAAAGCCCAAACTGCACACTCAAAGCTCCATTAAGAACTAAAATGATATTGTGATCCAAATATAATTGCAACAAAAAGCAAAATACTAAGATGTGTATATAGTTGGTGCTATGAGCTTTTAATAGGATCAACATTTTGATGAACAGATATGTTGTATTATTAGGTGCTTATTACAGTTATTCTGCTGCTATTTTTTGTATTATTTTACAAAGTTTCAACAAAGCTAATGTAATCCCAATATCTCTCTTATCAAATCAAATCTTTTTTTTAAAATGAAGCATATTTTTGTATTTTGTAAATGTTATGCATATGAAGCTGTACATATTTTACTACAAAAATCTATTATGTTGGATGCTTTGCAAAATTCAGTTTGATTAGTACTTTCAGAACTGATTGTTTCTCAGATTGTTTATTTAAATAAAATTGAAGCTGCAAGGAGTCAAACGTTCTTGTAATCATTTTCAGTTGGTTTTGAGACTAATCCTGTGATTTGTACCTTTAGATTTTAGGGGGGGTTCACATATTTTAATTTTTTTTTGTACATGCAGTGTAAACAATTTAACTGGTGTATAGTAGAACAACAGAGAACCTGGGAGAAGTGCTGTCGGCTACTGTGCTGCTTTATTTACTCCAGCAGTTTGGACTTGGATCTTGGAATTACAGAAATATTCTGCTTTCAAATAAATTGCTAATCATTATGCTCTGTGACTACCAACCAATACAGTTAATAACTGTTTTTCTCTTCATTTTGCCATTTCAAACGCTGATGTTCACTTCATAAATTGCATGTGGTGTTTGTGAAAGATGTGAGATACAAATGTGTACAAGGCTACAAACATTCTTGATTTTGGGGTCGTGGTTGGTGAGAAACCTCTGAATGTTGCAGTTGAAGAACTGACTTCTGGGGATCTCTGTTTGTGTTCATTTCCTTAATTAAAAACATGGAAAATTTCCTTTGAGTCAGCTATTCCCAATAATTGATTGATTATGGCGGAGCTTGGAAAACGAAAACGTGTGAGAACGATCTAGACTAGAAGAATAGTTCTCACGGGTTTGCACAAATAAATATGCAGGGACTGATATTATAGTTTCATTAATCACTACTTGTTTCTTCGTAATGATTTACAAAGTGAGTTTGGTTCTCGGATGACTTTTTGAAAACTCTCCACTAGAGCGCTGGAAAGGTTCGGGTTTTATTTTTGAAAAACACTTGAACCGGAAGTGTTCCCACCGGAGTTCCGCGACCGACAACATGGCTGTGATCACGGCGGGGAAGAGTTGAGGACTTGAGGACTAGTCGAGACGACGAAGGAAGAGGCACGCGAATTTCAAAGGATCACGGACAAAATTTATTGTTTTTGGCTTCGGACGACGATTTTTGTATCACGGACTTTTGGAGGTTGGCAGAAACTGGTGTGTGAATGGCTGGAATGGCGTCTCAGGGAGAGGCTGACGATGACATGGAGACTGGATCCCGGTTACTAGAAGAGGAAGAGACAGGAGAGAAGAAGAAAGTTTGTTTGGGACGCAGTCCAGTAAACGAACTTTAGAGGACAATAGTTCGATTGAAGGGACCAAATAGTTTGGTTGAAGGGACCAATCTTGTCCGGAAAAAGATGGTGAGGGAGGGATTTAAAATAACCATGAAGTTCAGGAAGGAAGATGAGGATGTCCGGTGAAGTCCAATAGCTTTATCACGAGAACTGAAAAAGAAGTTTGGAGGAGTGGAGCTGGCTAAAATTCTCAGGGATGGAAACTTGTTGATAGTAGTTAAGACAGAAGAACAGAAAAATAAAGTTATGCAGAGGCAGTTAAAAGGGTACAGAAGGCAAAGGTCGAGACAGAAAAGGTTCAATCAATCTCAACATCAAACTTAGTACAGACACATGAAACTCATTAAGGACTGACAGTGGAGAAGATCATTTTGTTTATTGCTTATGTTATAAACTGTACAGATCAGGTGAAACACAAATAGAGAAAATTAAAATAATTGTCAAAGGAGCAGAGAGATTTTTTGGTATTAAAGATATATCTTGGGAACAAATTAATGAAAGACTTGGAGGAGAGGGGAAAGCAACAGGACCAGGAGAGAGGACAGTATAATTATCTTACAGTGGAACGCTAGAACTTTAATAGCAAATGGGCAAGAGTTTAAAGGATTTATCAACAAATGCAAAAAGAAACCAGAAATAATCTGTGTTCAAGAGACCTGGCTTAAACCTACTTTGGATTTTGTTATTAAAGGTTATGATGGAGTCCGTAGAGATAGAAAGGAAGGAAATGGAGGAGGATGTATGACATTTGTAAAGCAAGGAACGCAATATAGAGTTGTAGCTATAGGAACACAGTTAGAGTACATTATAATTGAAATATGGTCAAGAAATGGTAGCATAAGAGTGGTACATTTTTACAACCCAAGTAACAAACTGTTATCAGTAGAGGAACTTAACATACATTTAGAGGGAAAAGTAATTTGGTGTGGGGACTTTAACGCACACAGTACTTTATGGGGTAATTCTAATGATCAGAATGGAGCAGTGATTGAGGAATTGATAGAAATAAAAAATTATGTGTATTTGAATGATTGTAGTGAATATTTAGAGTAAATATTAAAACAGGAGCAGAATCAGCAATTGATCTCACATTAGTATCAGATTCCTTAGCAGGTATTTGTTCATGGCAGGTAATAAAAGAAACAACTATAGGTAGTGACCATTATCCAATAATGACTGAGATAGAGCTGAGTGTAGAGGAATATGATATAGGGGGAGTGCAGAAGTGTTATTTTAATAGTGCAGATTGGGAAAAATTTAGATTAGTCTGTGACCAGGAAATGCAAAAGATTGACATGAATGTTGATGTTGATGATTTCAATTCTTCTGTTTGTAATGCAGTTTTAGAAGCAGCAAACCAGGGCCCAGTTGTTCAAAGGTAATCTGATCGGATTTTGGATAATGGATTGGTTTAAATCTTGAAAATGGGTTGATCAAAACCAAAAAGGGATTCCGAGATCGGATTAGATCACGTAATCCAATCTTGGTTTTGATCTGGATAAAACCCTCAGTTTGGGTTGTTCAAAACTTTTTAGTAGGATCGGGATAACTTTGATCCAAAAAAACAGGATTATTCTGATCCCAGCAGTTGGGAGGATTCGGGGGGGATTTCAGGAACAAAATGCAATTTTAATTAAATTCAAACTGGTCAAATAAATAACATTCATCGTGTAGTAAATATACATTTATGTATTGATATTTTTTAACCTAGTTTTCAAACCATACAGTTGACATTTTTTACTACTTTGCATCACAGACCAGTAATGTAGAAATAAAATAATCCACTCAATAGCTGGCAAAATCAAACCAAAGAGTATTCAACTCTAATTCTAATTGGAAACTGAATATTTACAGACACATCCAAAAATCATTGTTCAAAAATAGTTTCTGACAATGGCATCCCTTACTGCATGACCAGCCACTCTCTCATTCTGAGAAAAAGTCGGAGGTATGTCTTCGTTTTCAGCTGGCTCAGCAGGTGCATCATTAACCTAATCACAGAGAGGGACATTCCGCTTTGTAGCAATATTGTGCAGGACAATACAAGCAAGTATTATGTTGCACACTCCTTGGGGTTCCACTCGCAAGTAGTTGAGGCACGCAAAGCGCCTCTTCAGAACTCCATTTAAACGCTCAATGGGACACCTTGTTTTGGAATGAGCAGTGTTGAAGCGTGCCTGCTCAGGTGTGTTTGGTGCAAGAAAAGGGGTCATCAGCCATGGTAGGAGCGGATAGGCACTGTCCCCTAATATTATGCCATCTGGTCGGTTGGTCTGGAGCTTTCTGTATAGAGCGCTTTCCCTCAGGATATGTGCGTCGTGGACAGACCCAGGCCACTTCACAACACAGTTTGTGATGAGGAGGTCAGCATCACCCACAAGTTGTATGTTTATGCTGTGCCTTCCCTTCCTGTTTATGTACTCCCACTCTCTCTCATGGGGGGCTTGTATACACACACGGGTGCAATCAATAACCCCAATAGTATTGGGCAGGTTCCCCAAGAGTAAGAACTTGCGCTTGGTCTGGGAAATCTGGCCATCCCTTGGAAAACAAACAAACTGATTGACCAGGCTGGCCAAAGTTACTGACACCTTTCACCACCTTACTCACAGTTGATTTGTCCACTCCTATACTGTCACCAACAACTTGGTGAAAAGAACCAAATGCATAGAAACGCAGAGCAATGAGGACCTGCTCTTCCACTGACATACTGTGACTCCTTCGGGTTCTGCGTTGAAGCTCTGGCCTGACAAGGTCTGCAATGTATTTATTATCAGCATTCCCAAACCGAAACCGAGCATAAAGCTCCTCATTAGTGTATTGCTCTAGTGGTTTTGAATGCTCAACATACACCCTTCTACTGTATTCTCTCCTTCTAAAATGATAATGGCGATGGACTATACCTGCCATGTCAGTGGCCCTGTGTAAGTCCTCTGAGAAAGACTAAATGAGATGGCTGTCTGATGAGCTGATGTGCTTCACCTTGTTCTCAATCAATCGATCCTGCCCAGGGCCTATATAACCTCTGTGCACCACCCAACAGGTGGAACCATGGACTCAAAAGGATCTAATTTCCCAGTGGCAGAAACCCATGCACTCCTGGAAGGTGTAAGGCATCATTATGCCTTAATAGTAGGACGTTTTAGTCCTACAAAGGGAGGAGAACTGACCAACAAGAAGACAAACGATGTTTGGGCAGAAATCACAAAGAATGTAAATGCCACAGGATCTGGCCAGAAGAGGACGACTGATCAGATCAAATTTAGATGGAAGAATCTAAAGGCCAAAGCCACAAAGGACCACTCGGAGGCAAAAAACACTCAAACAGGCAACAAGCCCTTCAAGAGAGGTGAATACACTGACTTGGTTCTTGACATTATTGGAGGGGAGCATTCACAAGCTCTACATGGGATTCAAGGTGTTGCAGGCGATGGTGAGCCCACAGCTGAAGGGAAAGGTGAATCAGATCCTACTGATGCAGAGGTAACGGTGATCCTTGATCTCAGTACAGTTATTGTGGAAGAAGTTGGAAAAGGTGGATTTGCACAAGTAGAGACACTTACCACTGCGACAGGGAATCAAAGAGGCTTAAAACGTCCTTTGCCAAACAAAGATGATGATGATGCCTACAGGGCACTTCTTAAAAGAGAAACTGAACGAGCAGAGGTACAGATTCGCCTGGCAGAGGAACAAATTACTTTAACCAGACTGCAGCAAACCAAAGCCAAACTTGAGATTCGTCTTCTGAAAGCACATCTTCAAATGTCTGATCATTCCACAAAAGAGGCTGAATGTGAGTGTGCTTTCCTCATGTTTCAAGGTTGAATTTGAAATATGGAATGTGATATGGTCTGGCTGGTCAAAAGATATTGAAAATGGGATGTTTGTATTTTCTGTGCTTTCTTTTTGTTTCTTCAATTAAATACAGTTTGAGTTACTCCATGCTGGCTATTCTACTTGTGTTTTGTTTTTTTTACGCACCTAGTGGCCTTCAATGTGATATGCAGTCTAATTTAGAGCACACATTATCTGGATTTGGTCATCTTGAAAATTTGGCTTTGGATCAGACTGATCCAATCCTACTTTGCTTTGAACAACTGGGATAAAACTGAGACGGATTACATGATCCTGGATAACAAAAAAGGGATTTCAAAATCCGGATAGTTTTGATCCAGATTACACCTTTTCAACAACTGGGCCCAGGCGATAAAGAAGAAAGAGAGTAAAAGAAGATCGTACCTTGT
This sequence comes from Valencia hispanica, assembly GCA_963556495.2. Lineage (NCBI taxonomy): Eukaryota > Metazoa > Chordata > Actinopteri > Cyprinodontiformes > Valenciidae > Valencia > Valencia hispanica. The sequence continues at coordinate 18,071,046 of OY747716.1, forward strand.
TGGACAATGGAATGTGATAAAGCGATAAAGTTTCGAAATAAAGCTTTTAAAATATTAAAAGGAAATCACAGTTTTCAGAATTTTTTGGAATATAAAAGATTATAGGCTAAGGTAAGACGAACAATAAAAAATGCAAAGAGGGACTTTTGGAGGGGCTTTTGTAATTCAGTGGGGAGGGAGACAAAAATACATAAAGTTTGGTCAATGATTAAGAGGATGAATGGTATAAAAAGAGAATATGGATATCCAATCTGAAATAATGGAGAAATAATAGCAGTAAAAGATGAAGAGAAGGTGAATATGTTGGCAAAAACGTTTGTTAAAATTCATAGTTTAGGCAATGTTAGTGAAGAAGGGAAAAGAGGGAGAGAAAATACAATCACAGAAAATAGAGATTTACTGAAACAGGTAGAAGAAACATGATTTATTAAATATTCCTTTTACAAAGACAGAACTAAATCGAGCTCTTCAGAAATCCAAATTGTCAGCACCGGGAAAAGACCAGGTTTGTTATATCATGTTAAATCATCTCAATGAATCAGCTAAAGACATTTTGTTAGATTTATATAACAGAGTTTGGGAGGGTGGGAAACTGCCACAAAGTTGGAAGGAGGCAGTGGTTGTACCGATACGTAAACCAGGAAAGGATGATACAAATCCAGGAAATTATAGACCAATAGCATTAACATCTAATATCTGTAAAATAATGGAGCGAATGGTAAATGAAAGATTAATTATATAGAAAATAAGGGATACCTATCTAAACATCAGAGTGGTTTTAGAAGAGGGAGAAATACAATGGATCCGGTATTGTGTTTAGAACATGAAGTCAGGAAAGCACAAATAAACAGAGTGTAGTTGTAGTATTTTTTGACATAGAAAAAGCCTATGATATGATGTGGAGAGAAGGTTTACTAATTAAAGTTAGGAAAATGGGTATCTGTGGGCGGATGTTCAGATGGATAAAGGATTTTTTTAATGGGAAGACAAAGACAAGTGAAAATTGGCAAGATTCATTCTGAGAGGTTTTCTGTTGAAAATGGAACTCCACAAGGGAGCATGGTGAGCCCATTATTGTTTTCTATAATGATAAATGATTTGTTTAATAACAAAGGGTGGGATGGGGTTATCGCTTTTTGCAGATGATGATGCAATGTGGAAGAGAAGGAAAAATAAGTTTATTGTAAAGAAACTACAGGGAGCCATTGAAAAAGTTGAAGAATGGTCATATAAATGGAGTTTTACATTTTCAGTTGATAAGACCAAAACAATGTGTTTTACAAGGAAAAGAGTTGGTGAGGAAGTCAAACTTAACTTATATGGTCAGGAGTTAGAGAGAGTAAGTAGAAGTCAAACTTAACTTATATGGTCAGGAGTTAGAGAGAGTAAGTAAATTAAAATTTCTGGGATTATGGTTTGATGAAAGGACAACATGGGGTGTACACATTCAAAGTATAGTGGATAAATGTAAAAAGGTATTAAATATAATGAGATGCTTAAGTGGGAGTGATTGGGGAGCAGATAGGAAGTCTTTGAAGGCCATTTACACTGGGTTGATTAGGTCAGTGTTAGATTACGAATGTGTAGCATATAGTTCAGCAGCAGATGCAACTCTTTTAAAACTAAACTATATTCAAAATCAGGCACTGAGACTATGTACAGGAGCATTTAAAACAACACCTACAACAGCATTACAGGTGGAGATGGGTAAAATGCCATTAGAAATTAGAAGGGAGCAGCTAACTCTTAGTTATTGGGCAAATTTACAGGGACAGGATCATCCAACACAAGATACTCTAAAATCATGCTGGGAGACAGAAAGAAAGCAAGGAAACAAAAAGTTTTGGATGGACGGTGAATAAAAGAATAATAGAACTTAAACTGGATCAGTTCAACATTAGTCAAAGAGTACCATTGCCTGTTATACCACCATGGATACTTCCAGATGCATCAGTAGATCTTACTTTATTAGAAAGGAAGAATAAGGATAAGGCTTAGTTCCTTATTAGTTCCTGAGTTTAAGGTTATAGTAAAGAAAAGGATCAATGATGGACTATCAGTATACACAGGAGAAATGCTCGCAATACTGTTAGCTGTTCAATGGGTTGAAGATATGAGACCATTGCAATCAGTCATTTGTTCAGACTCCAGCTCTTCATTGACTAGTTTACAGTGCAGCCATTCAGAAAGCAGACCAGACATCCTATTAGAGATTCAACATAGACTTTATAGAATAAACATGATGGGACTTAGAGTGAATTTTTTATGGATTCCAGCTCATTACGGAGTTAGAGGAAATGAAAAAAGCTGATATAATTGCAAAAGAAGCTACAATAAATGTATTAGTTGATTTAGACATCAGCTTCTGTCAGTCAGAAATAAAGAGCATCATAAAGCAAGAAATGAAGAAAAGGTGGCAAAAACAATGGGAGGAAGAAAGGAAGGAAGGGAAGATGGTTATATAGAATTCAAAGGAGAGTTGGAGAAATGAGAAGCACTGGAAGGAGTAGGAGAGAGGAGGTGATTATATCTAGATTAAGATTTGGGCACACTGGATTAAACAACACATTATTCATAATAGGGAAACACAATACAGGGAAATGTGATTACTGTGGAGAAAAGGAAACTATAGATCATGTTAGAAATATCGGATAGAAAGAAGGAAACTGATCCAAAACCTTAGTAAGATGAAAATGAAACTGAATCTCATAGAATTACTGCGAAATGACTCAAAAAATGATAGTTATCAGGCTTTATTTCAGTTTTTAAAAGACAGTAGAATGTTTGGGAAGATTTTAGGTTTTTTTTGTGAGCGTCGTTCCAGTCCACACTCCACACTAGTCGGTGGCGGTAATGCACCGTTTGTTGTTTGCCAACCGCCAATAAAGTTCAGAAGAAGAAGAAGAAGAAGAAGAAGAAGAAGAAGAAGAAGTGATCCCACCGCAGCTCCTCGTGTACTCTGACGGCACGTATACAGGTTGTGGGAACCACCTATCTACATGACACTCCGTTGTAAGTTACTTACGTGCAAATATGAGCTGGTCACAGTTCAGCTTGTATTCCTGCGTTTATTCGTTGCAGTGAAACATGCTACTTTTTTACGCTAGCAGCGACAGTTTCTGGTCGGCTGGCAATTCCTTTCTGTACAAGTGACGTCTAGTGCTGTCAACCTTAAAAGCATTTGTTTTCTTTTCGCAAACATCTGTAGGAGGTCTACAATCATGGCTGATGCGTTCAGTAGCAGCTCGGAGACTGCGATTCGGCGTGTGGTTGACGTTAACCCGAAGGAAAACACCCCTGCCGAAAAACTCTTCGAGTCGTATCGGATCACGGAGACGTGCGCATTCATAAGCGAGCATCGCTTTGGAAAGGTAGCATTTTAAACACGTTGCCCCACGTGTTCACAAAGCCAATCAGAGGTGCCTGGGTTATCCCAGTCTCCGGTTCATTTGTTTGTGTTTGGTCTTTCAGGTTGCTCTGCAGTTCCCCGATGAGCTGCTGGTCGACTCAGCGGCGGTGGCCGAGGAGATTGAGAGAAGCAGTCAGGCGAAAACGTTTATTTTAGGAGATACCTCTTATGGCAGGTACTATGACTTGTTGAAGTATGGTGGGGGGGCATATACCATGTTTCATTGATTCGGACTTTGCCGTTCAAAAGTATTCATGCCACTTGAACACCTCCACATTTCACCAGTTCGGTACAAGCCGTGCAAAGGTATGCTGCAAACATTTTGGAAAAAAGATGCTTTGGGTCATATGAGACCCAAATGGTTCGGCCTGCATGCAAAACAATGTGCGTGTCACCCTTAAACAATGAAATAAGGTGGTGGCAGCAGTATGCTGTGAGAATATATATATATATCTCATTTGTTCAGTAGGATGAGGAAACTGTTGTTGGGAAGTTAAATACAGGGCGAGCTTGGAGGAAAACGACGGCCCTGAACATACAGCCAGAGCTGTAACGTCCGCGTTAGAATGGCTCAGTCAAAGTCCAGAGCAAAACACGGCTGAGAATCTAATGCAAGACTTAAAAAACTGATATTCACAGAAGCTCTTTACCCAGTTTAACTTAAATTGAGCCATTTAGCTAAAGCTGGTAGGGGGCGAGTTCAAAAGACTCTATGCCAAAATATTGGCTCGGGGTAGGTGAAATGAAATGCGTGCCACACTTTTCACATTGTGGTTGTTAAAAATGTTTGAGAACAGTTTGTTATTTTCTTTCCACTTTACAATAGCGCACTACTTTGAGTTGGACTACAATATAAAATCGCAATGAAAGGGCAAAGGAGCAGGAATACCTCTGCCAGGCACTGTAGATCCTGCACTGTAACATAAATAGATCATAATCTTTTGACAGTGCATGGCGCTAACCACAGCTGCACATGACACACTCGTTCTTTAGATGTATTGAGTCAGAGTATTTATTACAGGACATCTGTTTCGCTGTCATCTATTATTTAAACTCGACTGAACGAATTCCGATCCGTACTGGATTCAGGTTTTGATCCGTCCGTGTGTCCTCCTCGCTGTGATCAAACTCTGCAGCTGCTGTGTGGACGAGGTAGCAGCGGAGCACGTCGGAGCAGACTGCATCGTGCACTACGGCAGCGCCTGCCTCAGTCCGTCCAGGCGGCTTCCCGTCATGTACGTCTTTGAGAAGAGGCGGCTGGGTGTGGAAACGTGCGCCGCCTCTTTCAGGGAGCTTTACCCGGACACACAGACTCACATCATCCTCCTCTGTGACGTCAACTACGATCATGCTATCAGTACGCTTCCTCAGCGAAACATTTTTTGTTGTTTAAATTGCAGTTCCTTTGTCATTTTGTATTTTATTTTTATTTTTTTCAGGTGATCTCCTGACCCTCCTATCACCTGAGTATCCAAACCTTGTAGCCACTGAGCTTGTTGTTGAAGGGGAAAAGTGCTGCATTCATGGACGAATCAAAAGACACGGGGACAAAAGCTGTCCTTCTGAGGGTGACAGCTGCCAGATCATTTGTCAGTTCGGACGGCGGTTCTCCTTAAAAAGTGGTTCATCTCTTACGGATTACCAGATGTTCTACGTAGGCCGGGAGGATGCCACATTACGGAACTTCATGATGACCTGGAATCGCTGCTCGTTTTGCTCTTTTGACCCCGTGTCGATGAAGGGAAGGGTCGAGTCTGTGAACGTCAACCGCGCTCTGATGAAACGGTACTACGCCATCGAAAGGGCCAAAGACGCCAACGTGGTTGGTATCCTTGTCGGCACGCTGGGCGTGGCCGACTACCTCGCCATCATCCAGCAACTCAAAGAGACTCTCCGTAGAGCCGGCAAAAAGAGCTACATGTTTGCCATGGGGAAGCTCAACGTACCTAAACTGGCAAACTTCCTGGAAATTGACGTCTTCGTGCTCATCGCGTGTCCCGAGAACTCGCTGCTGGACTCCAGGGAGTTTTACAAACCGGTGGTTACGCCGTTTGAGATGGAGGTGGCCTGCAACAGCAAGCGGGAGTGGTCTGAGGAATATGTCACCGATTTTCGACATCTGCTGCCAGGTTTGAACGCGACTTAACCAGCGGTTCTTTGGAAGCTAGGAAGAGCAACGCATCCATGAATCTGAACCAGACCCTGTATTGTTGTCTGGTAGATTTAATCAGATTAAATGTTTCATGAGGGTTCCCACATAGTCTGGAAGAGTATCGACTCTCTGGATCTTAAGTATGGAAAACACATTTTTTTTATTTTCAGTGATGCAATCTGAATGTTTTAAAATAATGTGCAAAAACGATGCACCTGCAGATAACTTAATTCAAAGACATTTACCATATTGGGTATTAGGTTGATCAGACACAGTTAGCCAAGTTACCCGCATTTATCCGTATGTGCAGCTGTCTGTTCATCCACCATCCAATTAACTTACTTTGCTACATTCATACATCATCCATCTCATTGTCAGTTTGTCTTTTTTTCAGTATCTGTGCGTTAAACTGTCTGTTCATTCGTCTTTTTTCGTCCACCTGATCGTTGACCCATCTTTTCACGCATCAATTCAGTAAACGTCAAAAAATGCAGTTATTAACCCATTTGTCCTTCGATCTGTCTGTCCAGACATACAACACAGCAGCTTAATATCAACTAGGGTTTCATCCATCCAAGTCGTCCAACCAAAACATAACATGAGAACCCAACCATGCATTCATGGACTAATATAATGCTATAATGGGGCCAAACACGCCAATGTGGATGAAACCCCTGGGCTTGGTTTGTTACCTCCATCTATCCATACATCAGTCAAGTCAGTAAACCTCAACCTTGCTATGATTAGGTGATCTAATTCCATAAAGAAATGGCCAAAGATCCCAGTGTGGTTGGCGCCCTTAGCATGGCTGACTACCGCTGTGTTCATTATTTAAGTCTGACCACTGTAGAATCATCTGCCATAAATTCATAATCGACTTTTGTATTTTTACCTATAAACGCTCCCAATACTGGCTGTAAACAGTAGAAAGTTATTTTTCATTATGAAAAAGAAGAAAATAAACTAAGCAAAAAAAGAAACGTCCCTTTTTCAGGACTGTGTATTTCAACAATAATGTTGTAAAAATCCAAATAACTTTACAGATCTTCATTCTAAAGGGTTTAAACAATGTTTTCCATGCATGTTCAATTAACCATAATCAATTAATTAACATGCACCTGTGGAATGGTCGTTAAGACCTTAACAGCTTACAGAAAGTAGGCCTTTAAGGTCACAGTTCTAAAAACGCAGGACACTAAAGAGACTTGTCTACCGACTGTGAAAAACACCCAAAGAAAGATGCCCAGGGTCCCTGCTCATCTGCGTGAACATGCATTAGGCATGCTGCAGGGAGGCATGAGGACTGCTGATGTGGCTAGGGCAATAAATTGCCATGTCCGCACTGTGAGACGCCTAAGACAGCGCTACAGGAAGGACAGCTGATCATTCTCGCAGTGGAAGACCACGTGTAACAATACGTGCACAGGATCGGTACATCCGAATATCACACCTGCGTGACAGGTACAGGATGGCCACAACAACTGCCCGAGTCACACCAGGAACACACAATCCCTCCATCAGTGCTCAGACTGTCCGCAATAGGCTGAGAGAGGCTGGACTGAGGGCTTGTAGGCCTGTTTTAAGGCAGGTCCTTACCAGACATCACCAGCAACAACGCCGCCTATGGGCACAAACCCACCTTCGCTGGACCAGACAGGAGTGACAAAAAGTGCTCTTTACTGATGAGTCATGGGTTTTCTCTCACCAGGGGTGATGGACGGATTCGTGTTTATCGTCGAAGGAATGAGCGTTACACCGAGGCCTGTACCCTGGAGCAGGATGGATTTGGAGGTGGGGGTCCGTCATGGTCTGGGGCGGTATATCACATCACCATCGGACTGAGCTTGTTGTCATTGGAGGCAATCTCAATGCCTTGCGGTATAGGGAAGACATCCTCCTCCCTCATGTGGTACCCTTTATGCATGCTCATCCGGACATGATCCTCCAGCAGGACAATGCCACCAGCCTTACTGCTCGTTCTGTGCGTGAGTTTCTGCATGACAGCAATGTCAGTGTTTTGCCATGGCCAGCGAAGAGCCCGGATCTCAATCCCATTGAGCACGTCTGGGACCTGTTGGATCGCAGGGTGAGGGCTAGGGCCATTCCCCCCAGAAATGTCCAGGAACTTGCAAATGTCTTGGTGGAAGAGTGGGGTAACATCTCACAGCAAGAACTGACAAATCTGGTCCAGTCCATGAGGAGGAGATGCACTGCAGTACTTCAAGCAGCTGGTGGCCACACCAGATACTGACTGGTACTTTTGATTTTGAGCCTCCCTTCATTCAAGGACACATTATTCTGTTTCTGTTAGTAACATGTCTGTGAAACATTTTTAGTTTGTCTTATGGTGTTGACTCTTTTAGTGTTCATACAAATATTTACACACATTAAGTTTACTGAAAGTAAAAACAGTTGAAAGTCAGAGAAGGTTTCTTTTTTTGCTGGGTTTATGTTGGAACCCTGGTTGCGTTAGGCTGTAAATTCAGCTGCTTTACTGCAAAAAACGATTTTCATTACTTGGCTCCATCACAGCTTCCTCTCCTGTATCAGTATTCGGATTCTCCACAGATGGAGTTGAAGTTCATACCAGGATAGTCCTCTTTATTTTGGGGGAAATAAAAATTGCAAACAGGACTTTACTTATTGCCAGTTCTATCCTTAATGTGTTTCACTACATCTAAGGTTCTTGATCCCTGGGACAGGTGGACGGAGTCACGTGTCGATGGCTGAGCAGGAGGAGGATGAGGCCGACGTATCGTTAATCACTGGAGCTCTGCGGAGTAAGAACCTCCTGACCAGCGAGCCTGTAGAGTCCTCGTTCGGGTCTTCTGTGGTGCTGAGGAACCAGAATATGACTGTAGCCAACACGAACTCCGCAGGTACAGAACCGTCAGAAACATCTGCTGCAGTTTTCCAATAAACGTATTCATTGTTGCATTTTTGTACAGCATATTCAAAGCTATGACATGATGGATTATTCCCTCCAGTTTTTTTTGTAAATCTGCTCATTTTCTCTGTTTTCTAGCATCTTTTCTGGCAGGTCGAAGCTGGCGAGGCCTGGAGCAGAAGGCGGGGGAGACTGCTGTGGTAAAGGCAGTGGAGGGCAGGAGAGGCGTTGCTATCGCCTATGAAGAGGAAGGAACATCTTGATGGTTTACTAAAAATCCTCGCAGCCACAAAGATAATTTATTCATCTATGAATGGCCTCAGTGTAAATGTATACGATTACACCACCAGGAGCTGAATTTTTATATAAATGTTTTTGGTTTTTTTTTTTTTTTTATATCGACACCATGACTTTGTATTTCAGTAATATTAATGAATAACTTGAATGTAATAAGACTTAAACCACTGATTACAATTATTTCTTATTTTCTGCCTCATGCACATAGAAAAACATCAGTTTACATAGTTATTGTTCAGTCACAGAAACTTCTTCTGCAAAAGATGCAGGAAATATACCAGTATTCCCATTGCACTGTCCTTCCAACCAATCCTGGTTTACTAAAGAAGAAGAAGAAGAGACTTGATTATACTTTCTTCGAATACTTTTTTTTTTTTTTTTTTACATTTTGCAACAGGTTGAAGTGACTTGAAACCTACCTCTAGAGAGCAATCTGATTTGATCTCCCTCCTTAAAACTCAGATCCTCTGGATTTGAAGATTCATAGGAATGAAGCGCCACCAAGTGGATCTCTTTCTGGGACTTTCCAGCACTTACCTGCGATCACAAAGCATACAAGGTTGTTTTTTTGTTTGTTTTTTAAGCAAAAGTCAGTAAAACGTGGGAATAACGGGAGACTCTAGTCTTGGTTTCTTTTTAGATTGTATTTGGATCTTGGGAGTACAAAAAGAAATACAGTCTGTATATTAAGTGTTCGATACCAACTTACAAAGAACGGAAAGGTCTGTTTGAGACAATCTTAAAAGAACATTCAGAAAATAGTGTGTGTGTATGTATTTGATGACCTACCAACCAACAGAAATTCTGGCTCTCACAAACCTGTTTGTTCGTCTTTAAGAAGCCCTCCTCCTCCTCCACTCATTACCTGTATTAATTGAACCTGTTTAAACTGCTTGTATGAAAGACACCTGTCCACATGTTCAACCAACCCGAATCCAACCTCTCCACCATAGGGGAGATCAAAGAGCTGTCTAAGGACACCAGGGACAAAATGGTCGACCTGCACAAGGCTGGGTCTAGGCTACAGGACAATAGGCAAACGGCTTGTTGAGAAGTCAACAAGTGTTGGCGCAACTATTAGGAAATGGAACAAACCCAAGATGACTGTCAATCTCCCTAGAACTGCCCCCTGCTTAAGCCAGCACATGTGCAGGCCCATCTGAAGTTTGCCAGTTACCATCTGGATGATCCAGAAAAGGTATGGAAAGTCATGTGGTCAGATGAGACCAATGTAGAACTTTTTGGTGTAAACCCCACTCGCTGTGTTTGAAGGAATTAAGAGGAAGAGTTAATCCCAAGAACACCATCTCACTGGTGAAGCATAGCGGTGGAAGCATCATACTCTGGGGGTGACTTTGCACCGTATTGAGGAGAGGATGGATTGGGCCGGTCATTTTGGGCAACAACCTTCCTCCTTCAGTAAGAGCATTGAAGGTGGGTCATTGTTGGATCTTCCAACATGACAATGACCCCGAAACACAAAGCCAGAGCAACTAAGGGGGTGGTTAGTTTAGGCCTAGCCAGTCTCCAGACCTAAACCCAGTAGAAAATCTTGAGAGCTGAAATTGTGTTACCTAGCAACAGCTCCAAAAACGAAAAGATCTGGAGAACTGTATAGAAGAGTGGATCAAAATCCCTGCTGCATTATGTGCAAACCTGGTCAAGAACTACAGGAAACGTCTTACCTATAATGGTAAAGGTTTCTGTACCAAATATTATGTTCCATTTTTCTATTGTATCGAATACTTATTTCATGCAATAAAATGCAAAATATTAAGATTTATGTTTTTTGATTCTGTGTCTCACAGCTGAAGTGTAGGCCTACCTGCAAAGAAATACGACAGACCTCGCCGTTCTTTGTAAGTGGGGAAACTTAAAAAATCGTTCGCGTATCAAAACACTCCCCCCCCCCCCCACCCTATTTTGGAAATGTTCAATGCCTGTCAAAAAACATTCCCCCTACCACAGCCAATCGATATTTTTTTCACTTTGCTTCATGTTATTTCATGATTCTTATGAGAGAAGGTTGCTCGTTGTAGAAATATCTGCTACAGATTTTTAGTGTGCAAGAACTCAGTTTATTTGCATTCTCTACACAAGTATAAAGACTGCATTCACATTATTCCCCCCCACAGATGTATTGATTGAAAACATACATGTGAGGTTAACCGCCATCACCACCTTACCTCTTTGGTAGTACACCACAAGGTGATGCGGCCACCCTGAGCACAGCTCCACACATCTTCCATCTCTGTGTTGTTATCAATGAGGTTTTTTCCTCGAGAGTCTGAGCTGAAAATAAACACATTTATCTATACGAGTATTAAAAACCTTCAGAATCACATAAGATGGCAATTGAAACGATCTTGTACCTCAAGGAGATGGCAGTAGAGGAGAGATTCAGCTTCTTACTGATTTTCTCTATCAGCACCACATAAGGAGACCCACATGGCACAGACACAGCAAAGTTGAAGGTGAAGCGGATTTTGACAAAACAGGAATTGTCCGTTGGCTGCGTGATCCGGTGATAACGAAAGGAGTAGAAATATATAAATGAAAACATCCAAATGCAAACATTGTGGTACCGGACAGGTTAGCACAGGGGATCTTCGAGGGCGCAATGAAATGAAGGGTTCCCCTCTTAGCGTACCTGCCGCTGAGTGTTCTCGCTGCTGCTGCTGCTGCTGCTGCTGCCAGGGGTAAGACCTTCCAAACACAGAATGAGAAAGAAGTGTTTACGCCTGGATCCAACGAGGCCTTTAAACCCAGGTTTGCTTAATCACAATATCTACCTTGGATACTCTCTGGTCTGCTTGGAGGATCTCGACTGTGAAGTCGGGACACACCCTGTTGATTCAAGTTGAAAATGCAGAAAAATAAAAAAATAAATTAGACTTGAGGCATGCTCAGAAATGTAAAATTTTGCCATTAAGTCAAATGTTTGAGCACGTGTCAGGTAAAGATGAATGAGTAAGCAGTAATGTGTCAAAAAGGTATAAACGGCGCAAGAAACTGTTCCTACCCTGACTTGTCTGGAACCCACGGAGATGTCCAAACGTTCCAGGTAGTTGTACGGAACCAGCCCCTTCTGCAATTTACATCATAGTGACTATTTATTCATTTATTGAGCTGAATTATGATAAAGCATTACTGTGCAAAAGTGTTTTTTAATAACATTTTCTCGGTGTAGCAAACTAAACCTGATTCCAACCTTGTTTGTATCAGTTTCAGTTTTTACATTTTTCACAGGGACGAAGTTTAACAACTAGCAGTTTGCTTGTAGACATTGGGTGATGTATGAAGATCAATACAGTGACCCTTTTCACAGTTGCCTTACAGCAAGAAGTTCCTGGGTATGACCTGGGGTCTTTCTGCCTGGAGTTTGCATGTCCTTCCTGTGGATGTGTGGGTTCTCTCTGGGTACTCCAGCTTCTTCCCACAGTCCAAAGACATGACTATGAGTTCAATTGGTCTCTCTAAATTGTCTTTTTGTGTCAGTGTGTGTGCCTGGTTGTTTTTTGGGGGTTTTTTTGTCCTGCCCTATGATGGGCTGGTGACCTGTCCAGGGTGTGTACCACCTCTCGTGACCCTGCACGGACAAGCGGGTGTTGACAATGGATGGATGAAGCTCAACATGCATCTACCTTGTTTAAATGGCATGTTCTCTTGTCTTTCCCATTTTTTTATGGGAGGTAAGGAGAACTGGGCCTCAGAAATTCATGGGCTACAAATCTCTTGTCATTCTGGTCAACTTGAAACTGGATTAAATCCTTCAGTTAGATTTATTCCACAAGTAACTCTCCCCAGGGGGATTCCCACTCACTGAACAAATGTACTCAAATGAAAGTTTCGATTTTTAACCTTTTTTCCTGAATAATCGTGTGAAGAACAATTTGTACTTTTTTTAACCAGGGGTGCTCACGGGGTGATGGGTATGCATTAAAAACAACAACAAATAAATACAAAAGCATATTCTGAACACAGACCGCCCTTACCCTTTCATTGAAGACCACGTATGCCCAGTTGTCGGCGCCCTTCTGCAACACAAATACAATGTTCCCCGGCACTACAGCCAACTCATTGCTGGTCTCGGGAACAAACTCGAACAGAACAGTGTGGGCCTCCCCTTCCAAAGCTCTGTCCACATGGCATCGAGAAAAATGTCACAATTCAACACGGAGTCATGTGATGTCACAGGAAAATGATGCTTTTTGTTGATTTTACACATATTACTTAAATGAAAAGCAGTTTTAACACATCATTATTCTTCTGAATTTGCTAGGAAGGGCAGTGGTCAAAGTTGGCAGCATCATGCTGTGGGAAATCAAATCTTTGATATGTCAAAAACCATGCCACGAATACATAATGTGTTGTGGGAACTGGATTGCTCCAAAGTGAGTTACATACCTCAGCACCTCTGGTTCTTTAGGAGCAGCTGGACCATCTCTAACCTTCAGCCAGAACACAGACAGTTCAGCCACACAGACTGGATACATCAGTGTCAACTAAATGTCACACTATACAGTCATATTCAGTAAATTATACAAATATATGTTCTGATAAGGCTCAATTGCCAGATTAGACCTTTCGAAAATGACAACTTTTAAGCAAGTATTAAAACTTACTTTTATATTAAGCCCACATTTCTGTATTAAAACAAGTTTTTTCTTGGTTTGATGTGATATGATAATCTTAAATGTCATAATTTAATCAGCTGTAAGCAGAAAATAATCATAATTAACAGAAATAAAGGTTTGAAAACATCCGTCTGGGTATAATGGATCAAAATAACGTGTTTCACATTCCTGACGGGGTTGCTGGAACAAATCCACTTTTCTATTCAAATAATTTTCTAATTTATTAAATACGTCAATTACAATGTCATATTTGAATATTAAATGAGCTGAATGCTGATTGGCTGGTTAGCCCAGATGGCTCTATGATGATAAGGTTAATTGTTCTGTAACAGTTACATACTGCTGACATTGAAGTGGGCGGGGACATGTACATTTAAGGGGGTGTGTCCATATGCCGATGATGCGTTATCAGAGCTTTGCCCAGACTGTCCCGTTTCTCCGTGGCAATTACAAAATTACAAATTTGCATTAAAAAAACAGGTCGGAGACGGCCCAGACATTTTGGTAGGGTACGCTTGACACCCCAAACTCCCTAAATTAAACAACAAGGTAAATGCAAGTGTGCAAATATGGTGATTCTATGAAACCATCGTTTTTTTACTCAAAGCTATCATACTGTGAGAGTCTGACACCAGCCCCCTAACTAATATCGCCCGTCATATTCAGGGAAGATTTTGGAGTATTAGTCCAGTTTTTAAGGATCTTTTCTAAAATAGATATCAGATTTAATTGACATAATAAACACAGATCTCTTTATCCTACATGAACTTGTGTTTCACCTGTGGCTGTAATGGGGCAAATCCAGAAAATTCGTCTTGTGGAACGACAGATGCAACAACCTGAGGATTTAAAAGAAATAGGCTCTTTTAGTATTTTGAACCAAATGATGTAAAAAAAAGAAAAAGGAAATGAGTGACTACTATGTAAAGACATGTCAATTACACAAAAATTCACAAAAAGCAGCAGTAGCTGAGGTTTTCTTTTGTTACTCAGCCATGTTATACCTTTGCTTTGCCCAGGTAGTCCTTCTTCTCCAGCTCTGCTACGTAGTGCTTGTTTGGTTTGAACAGCGTTTTTGAGGGGAACTCGACTAGTTTGAAAAGCTTTTGTTTCTGCAATTAAAAGAGAGCCATTTAAAATATTCCTTCAGCATTTCACGGTATTCTGAGGATATCAGTCTGAATGTACAGATCTTAATGTCATGAATATAACATCAGTTTAGTACGCCGAACAGTAAAAACAAAAAGGGGGGTTATTTGAAGGGCATTGTTTAAGAGTGCTTATAATACTGATAGCATGGTAACTGACCAGAGTTGCCTGCAGAGCATTGTCGATGAGGCTGAGCTTGGATTCGGCTTTGTAGTCGAGGGCCTTAGCCAGGTTTTCTTGGGCTTTTTCCCAGTTACCCAACTGAGCCTCAGAGAGGGCTATATTGTGGAGAACCTGTGGCATGACATATCAGTGTCATATTACACAAACAGATTGTTTTGAATCCTATTTCCAGAAAACAGAATAGAGCATAGATTTCTAACAGCATCTTCCTCTATAGGTGTGGATGTACTATACTGTACCTCGCAAAACAATTCTCTTGAACTTTATCACATTTTGTCATGCCATGACCACAAACCTTAATGTATTTTATATGTATTTTATGAGTTAGACTAACATGAAATAGACTATAATTGTGCAGGAACGTGACATTGTAGTTTCCAATGTGAAAAAAAAAATAAAAAATGAAAGTCTAAAAAGTGTGGCTTGCAATTTATTAGGCCCCACTGAGTCAATGCTTTGCAGATTCGCCTTGTGCTCCAACTGTGCTGCATGCCTCTTCCAGCTTAGCACATCTATGGATTGGCATCTTTGCCCATTCTTCTTTGCATAATACCTCAAGCTCAGTCAGATTGAATGTAGAGCATCTGTGGACATCAGTTTTCAAACCTTGCCACAGAGTGTTTTTTGTTGGATTAGATGGGGTCCATATTAACACATGGGTATACTTTGATCTAACTCATTTCACTGTTGCTCTGGCTGTATTTGGAGTCACTGTCCTGCTGGAAGACAAAAATCTCGACCGCAGTCTTAAGTGGCTTCCAACAGGCTATTTGTTCAGGATTGCCCTGTATTTGTTCTATCTATCTTCATTAACCAAGCTCACTCTCCCTGCTGCAGAAAAGAAGCTCCACAGCATAATGCTGCCCCTGCCAACTTTCAATTTAGTGGCGATGTGTGCATGTTGATGTGCAGTCGTCGTTTTTTCTGCCACGCATTACGTGTTGCATGGCTTGTGTCAAAGTTTAAATGGGTCAACATATTCCTTCACCTCAGCTGCGGGTCTCTGCAGCCCCTCCAGAGTTACCATGGGCCTTCTGGCTGCTTTTCTGCTCAATGCTCTCCTTGCCAAATGTGTGCATTTATGCGGATGGTCATGAAGTCAAAAGGAAAAATGAAGGTAGTGAAGGTAAGTCCCCTATAGGCTCAGCAGTATAGTCTGGACATTTTGATGGTTTCTCTCTTTGAAACCAAATTGGAAACAGCACAAAAAGTAATCTTGCTGGATGAAGCTGAATTTCTTCTGTACTGCATAAAATATGCAAAAAACAAAACAAAGCAAAAATCGAGGGAATTAAACCACGGCAGCTGAATCTATGAGGCCCAGATGGAATCCAGCTGAGGCAGAACGTCTCAGATGATGCTCAGTGTTTCTCAGCCTTGTTCGTCCCACACTCCTCCCTGACTCAGCCTTAGTCAACTCCCAGAAGTTAGTTACACAATACGATGTCATCGGGTGCTTGTCAGTGCACCAGGGGAGGATTTGGAGGCGTGTGTGTTCCTGGCACATTACACAATCAGTTTTTAAAACAGAATCTACTATTTATCAATTCCAGGTTTAGATCATAACAGCATCATGGTTATAAATATTGCAAGGGTCTAAGATGACAGCTGGGGGATCCAAGATTATTTCCGCTCAGGGCCTCGGTGGAAGTAACCATATGTGGGGCAAAAAAGGTCAAATCCGATTTTCATGGGGACCAATGTGTGACAAAATGTAAAGAAAAAGCTCAGGGGATGTGAATGCTTTTGCAAGGCACAATAAATCTCACTTATTTTACAATCACGGAAAGTCGGCTGAGCTCTTCTTGTATGTGTCTGACAAGAGTCGAGTGGAGAGACATATCAAAATAGAAATAAACTGCTTACCTCACATGCATATAGGATGTATCTGAGACCGAGTGGTTTGTAATCTATCAGCTGGTTGTTCCTGAGTGCTTTAAAAGCTCTCTGAAAATCCGCTGAGCTCTCCTCATACCTTTAAACAGAGTGGTGAAGTAAATAACACCTGATAGTTGACAGCTAAATCAATAAGTGGTGCTCAGGAATCAATCTGCAAGTTAAGCCAAGCCTTTTTCAGGGTTAGGCATAGAAAAAAAAACAGGGAGGAAGTTGGCATCTTATCGAAACTGATTTGCGTTACTTGCCTCTTCTTTTTGTAAAAGGTGATTCCTCTTTGAAAGAAGGCAACTGCCAAATGCTCATCCTTACGAATGCTGCAATCGAATGCCTAAGAAACAGTAGAAAGAAAAAAACTGTAACTTCCTCTAAAAGAAACAGAATGTTGAACTACTTCTTCTTTCAGGGTGACTTGGGACTTTCAGACACCACTGTATCGCTATGTTTCATCTCACACCTGCACCAGCAGAACCTGGATGATTTTACCCTCTGATGAGTGAACTGCACAGTGGGAGAAAAAAAGGTGACGAAACATGGCCGACATTTCACTTTGTAAATCCAGACGTACCTTTTCAGCAGCATCCAGGTCTTGATGGAGGAGATGGAGGCAGCCGATGTCGAAGCAAATCTTGGAGTTCGGTTGTTGAATAGACAGAAAGATGCTGAGGGCTTCTGACCAGTCCTGTTGGTCAGCACAGGTCACAGCCTCATCCCACTGCCGCAGAGTGTCCACAAAAGACATGTTCGCTTGGCTACAAGCACACTGACACCAAATTAGGGAAGCTCTTCTGATTTGTACCAGCGAGATGAGGAAGTGTGATGACATGTTTAGTGTTGAGTGTTTTCTTGCACCACAACAAGACCGGTGAAACCTTTATTTATACATATATGAAATATTCAGAGCATATCATTAAAGGTGTTTAAATCCAGGGCCGCTCCAATATTATTTGGGGTCCAATGAAGAATTGGATTTGACAATCCGAAAAATTCATGGAATAAATATGTAATATTAAAAATGTAAAATAAATAATACTAAAAATGTGAAAAAACAAACAAACAAAAAAGCTCTGTAAAGTGTTTCATTAAATCAGAGACACAATACGCTTGACAGTTAATATATGATTTATTTGTATGATATAACCGTACGTATTTCCTGTGCTACAGTCTATCGTGAAATAATTTAAACGGTCAGTGTTTTTTTGTCAAATAAATTCTGGGATCTGATTGGTTAACCTGCGCAGCAACTCTGCAGACAGATGTGAAGTTGTCCTTAGTGGTGTGAGCCCCTCCCACCGACTTTGACTCATAATTATACGTGCTTTTAACTTATATGCAATTCAAATTTTATTTAAAGATTTATAAAGTGTATTATGAAAAATAATATATTTCATAAGGTTTTGACACATTTATTAAATTCGTTTTTTATTTTTACATATTTATTTTATTGAACTGCAGCACTTTTAACCCATATTCTGCACTTCACACCATTTATTACATAAATAACAGTAAATGTTTTTCTCCAGTTTACTCATTTGGTCTAGCAGTCATGTCCAGGGTACAGCATTTCAATGCCAGTAAAGTTAGGAAGAAAGAGTAAATTGATTTAGCATAAAATAAAAAAAACATGGAAACTTGTTATCTATTAATTTATTGAAAATAGTAATATTTTCACCTTTATAATCGCATTTGTTAATTATTTCAAATTCTAAATATATTTTTAATTTAATTTGATTTTGCTATTCAGGAGCTCTGTAGGTTGCTCGTCCCTTCTCTATTTGAAAATCTTTCTTTTTTGTAAAACGTTTCTTAATGTGATATAGTCACATGCATGATTGAAAAAAGGCTTTTAAGGAGGATGTAATGTTATATTTTTAATGTCCACGAAGATGTATCTTATTTTGTTTTGTTTACAGCTACCATGGGTTTTCCCAGACAAGTCAGGGATAACCTCACTTATCTTTTTAATAATGAGATACAGTGGCAAACTTTACAACGGCACAAAGTACAACATCCGGTCTATACTTTTCAAATTAGATAACTTGTGAATAAGTCACAGGTTGCATTTAGAAAAATACTATGCCTTCCAGTATGGCATAGAGTTTAAAATATTTTTTTGATATTTCAATAGGTTTAAATTATTTTAAAGGATGTGAAAAAGGCTTCTCCTTTACATCTAAATAATCAATGCTCTTCTTTTGAAAGACCTAATACGCACATCCGCTAGCAGTCGCCAGCTAAACAAACATGGCTCTGCTACTTCTCCGGACAACGGACCTTTATGATACTTAGGCAAGTTGAAAAGGGGGAAACATGCAACAGATAAAACGCGACACGTTATTTGTTATACGACACCTTAGCTTAAGATAAATCGTATCTTTGTTTTGTTTGACCCAGAGAAGCCCTTCGTAGCCGTGTTTACATGCAGCTAGCTCCACAGTTGGCTAATGGAAGCTAGATGTAGCAAAATGGACCTTGGAACAATGTTGTACAACAATTTAAAAGATGTTACATGGAGCACGACGTCCCTACCTTTAGACCAGCTGGTCAGTGCATATAAGATGCCCCAGATTGTTAAACTGGACAACGGTGAGTAACCTAGTGTCTACACCGACTTCTCAAGCTCTTATGTTTTGTGTTGGTTAAATTAATCAGCCCTATAATTTACAATTAGTTGTATATAATACATTTTTAGATATTTTCTTTGGCAGTACGCAAATGGTGCATCGATCTGGTTGACAGCTCACACCATGTTAGGTGAAGATGGTAATCTAAATTTGTTTGTTTTAAAGCTGTGTGTGTGTGTGGGGGGGTGCTCGACGTTTTGAAATAATTTTTAAAGCACATAATGTAATTTCAGTGTAAATAAAGCACGCACTGACAATGGAAATAACTATCTGCTGCAAAATAATAAACAGATTGAAAATATAAGGCGACTATATCTGCTGTCTTAAGCTGGGTTTTAGTAGAACTGGGCTTACAAATTCGTCCAAGGTCTAATGTAACCTTATATCCTAACAGCTCATATTGCATTTTGTAGCCTTTTCTGAAAAGGCAAAACTTGTCTGATCTAAACATCCTTTGCACATTTTAATTTGTATACGTTTGTCACTCCATAATCTGTGCAGGTCAGTCAGTTGAAGGGCTTCGAGACAACGACTACCTCTTGATTCATTCCTGCCGTCAGTGGACGACTATTACTGCTCACAGTCTGGAGGAGGGACACTACGTGATCGGGCCCAAAATTGAGATCCCTGTACATTATGAAGGTAAGCTCCAGCACACAGGAATGTTTGCAAAAATGGCTCTATGTCAGTTTTCTAATTCATACCCTCAGTTTGTACCCACGTATTACCATTTTGTCCCAGCCTGCTTCCATTTCATAACCATTTCAAAGAATAATACCTATAGCACCTATATACTTGAAACAGAATGGCAATATTTTAGAAAATAATGCAAATGAGATATTGTTTAATATGATGATGAAATCAATGTGATTAACCAACATTTTCCTAATTTTTGTTTTTCTTTTCTCTCATAATTTTGTCCCCACAAAGCTCTGATGTTCAGTTTCTCTGGCGCTAAAATAAACAGCCGGTTTGGGCATATAGGGTTGTAAATATCCATCTAATTGATCATATATAATATCTGATGGCAGAACGTTAATGCATTGATTTTGAAATGTAGAATCCAACCAGATATTGCATCCCAGCCGTCCTTTGAAACTGCTGTTTTTCCATACACTGATACTGTGATAATAGCAGTTTCAAGCTGTAGTTTAAAACATTGCATTTTGTTTGTTGCTATTGGTAGTTAAGTATTTTGATGAATTAAGGAGACAAATAATTATAAATATACAAAACTCGAACGGTATTTAATTCAACTTAATCGTTTTTAAGAGTTGATAGTTTTTTAATTATTATAGATTACAAGCATTGTTCAAACCATATTGAAAGCTATTGACCACATACTGCTAGATATTATTTATGTCACGACAGTAGATCTTGCGTATCCCTTTCCGAAATCTAAGTATTTCCCTTAACAGGCTACACCAGCGCAGGGTTTATGCAGATTATTGGAAATTAGACTGGGTAAAGGTGGGTGCAAACTATATGGACAAAAGATCTTATAACAGGTGACACTTTTTGTATTTCAACGCTATAGCTTTGTCTCTTTCTGTACACAAAGCTGTACCAGTTTGTAGCTTTTTGAAAATCAAAGTGAAAAATGACTCCTGGACTTGATTGTATAGTTAACTGTTAAGCGCTCAGATAGTTTTTGCCAAAGTCTGATACCTAGGCTGACCTTTTTTTTGTGTTTTTGTTGTATTCGTTTGCTCTGTTTTAAACCTTAGGTCAGTTTAAGTTGCTGGAGCAGGACAGAGATGTCAAGGAGCCTGCGCAGTACTTCAACAGTGTGGAGGAGGTGGCCAAAGCTTTCCCTGAAAGGGTGTACGTCATGGAGGAAATCACTTTCAATGTTAAGGTACATTCAACCCATTCAACGGACACTGGCTAAAGCTGCTTTAAGTTAGAGTAAATAGTAAAGGTGGTTGATATCGTCTAAACAACATATCACCATATTCTAGCAACATGTAGAAAATTATGCTAATAAAACTATCAAAAGAAGCTAATGAATGATCCTGATCATACTAGCAGCATTTATTAACTCAGCAAATTAAGGGGTTTTAACCTTAAACTTCAACAACAGACACATTTAAGCTGAGTTCATCCTAAGTAATAGGATAAAATAGAATCATGCAAAAAAGAAAATGCACATTTAAATCCTGGCAGGTTTTTTTTTTGCTAACAGTGAAATAAGCTTGTTTTGTTTCTAGGATTAGTTGTAACAGCTTTGTTGCACATTTTGTAAGATAATGTGTATTATCTGTAATTTGCCTGCCTTTATTAAAGCACTTTTTCGGAACACTAATGATACGACGCATGAACTGATGATCAGACTCTGCTTTGCGCTTGGTGCCACGTGGGTTAATGGGTTAACGTGTAAATGGGCGAGATATGTTTTGTTGACGCGGTTCTTCTGTTGATTTTTAATTCCAACTGAATCACCAAATGAAAGACACATTGCAGCCAACAGCTGCACTAAGGCATAGACGGGAGTAGGGATTGGTAATATGGACATTAGATGCTAGCATATGTCATGGTATTTACTGCAAAACCGATAAAAGGTGATGGGGAAAAAAAGGATATAAAAAATTCCCTTTTAGCAATACTTTTGTTTTTGCATAAAGTTAAAGGCCCACAATCCCAAATACTGCTTTATTAAAAAAAATAACTTACTCATAAGAATATAAGCTAATTCAGTACATCAGCAACATTAAATTGTGCAGTTATACCACTATACAACACAATAATCGCATTCAATCATATTTCCTAATGTATACATTTTTAGAGGTTCTCATGATGCAAAGTGGAAAAAATTAGTTTAACCAGCAAAAAATAGCTATCAGCTTTTGAAGTTTGCTAATATTAATTAGAATTTGTCGTTAACATGTTAAATTGCAATACTTATAATCATTTCTTTTCCCCCCCAATAACAATAAACGATGCGATAGTTGTCCATAAAATGAATACTATTATTTTTTGCTGTTCTGCTCTTTATATATAACTATATAAGTTGAGTTTGGCTGATTAGGTAGTCAGGCTTTCTGCTCAGGTTCCAAACCTGCTGTGAGTTGCTAAACCGAAATGCCACTGGCAGGATGCTTATTTATCTTTTCAATAATGATATTTCCAAAAAGCCAACTAAGATTTTCATTTAAGAGAGGAAAGCATATAGGAGTATTCTTTCAGCCAGCTGACCCGCTGTGTGCAGCAACGGCTGGGGGAGGGGCAGCGCTACATTATAGTCCTCCGTATGGCATGAGAAAGCTCTAATCACTCCAGCACTTTTTACGTTCTCTCAATAAAAAGAATCTAAACTGTGAGAGCAGAGTGATAGAAAATATTTACTGTTTTGAAATGTACCTTTTTAAAGCCTTTGTTGGCCTTGATTTCGATAACCTGCCTATGCTTACTGGGAACTCTGAGGCTCCACAAAGGACAGCTTTCCTTTGAAAGCTTTTTTATGGTTGCATTGGCTCCAACAATAAAAGTGGAAGGAGTGTCTGGAAGGTAGACGAGCTAAAACCAACTCATAGCCATTCCCGATAATGCATGTCAGCTTTTTCGTTTAGTGTCTAGGTTACAGTAGGAAGCTATTCTGACATTCAGCCAGTTTCTACCGGATGTTTTTATAATAGCAAGTACTAAAGATAGGCATGTAGGATTAACTAGTCACCTTTTAGGAATCTTGACTGCACCAGTTATTGCATTCTTTATAGCTTGTCACGTTAGCAAAAAGGGGACATACCATTTGGACTGATTAAACTACACTTAAACGGTCCATAATGACCATTGTTACATTTGCAGGTTAAAGAGGGGAGCTTGCAAGCAACATCCCAGCTCTAATGTACAGTGGTGACAGTATCATGGTCTGGTGGTGCTTTCCTGCAGAATGGAGAGGTGGAGTTTACAAAACAGACATCATGGCATCATGAGGAAAACATTGAAGAAACAAGACAGCATTAGTCAGGGAGCTAAAGCTTGTCCACAGATGTGTGTCCTCCAAATGGACAGTGAATCTAATCACTGGTGTTGGCAAGCAAGGTGGTCTGTAAACCTGACTCAGTTACACCATTTCTGTCTGGAGGGGGGCTAAAACAGGGAAGTTACTGGTAGCTGTTAAGGAAATAAAGGTTTTCTTTTTAGTCAAAGTGGATAAACATCTGCTTTGAGCCCTGTTAATTTGGACCTCTTTGATTTCTCATCAGTAAGTGGAGTCCTCAAATGAAGACACCCTGATACAGCTGGGATGTTTAAATGAACAATCTGGGTGTTGCTAAAGTTTGTGTTTCTGCTGGATGTTTGTAAAAATCGGCTCTTAGTTTTAAGTTATCCGCCCTATTTGATATATTGCTCTCCTGTACTGTTAAATAGTTAATTTTGCTAATAATTTTGTTAATGCTACATTTTTGTCCACAGATGGCTTCAGGGGAATGCAACGAAGACACAGAAGTTTACAACATAACACTAAGCACTGGTGATGAACTGACATTGATGGGTCAGGCGGAGATCCTTTATGCCAAGAGCTCCAAAGAAAAATCGAGGTTCAATACCATTTTTAAGAAGATCGGCAAGCTCAACTCTATCAGCAAGATCGGCCGCGGGAAGATGCCCTGCTTGATTTGCATGAACCACCGCACCAACGAGAGCATCAGTCTGCCATTTCAGTGCAAAGGCCGGTTCAGCACCTGCAGCCCGCTGGAGCTCCAGATGCAGGACGGCGAGCACACCATCAGGAACATCGTGGCGAAAACCCGACTCCCGGTCAACGTGGCGGTGCCCAGCACTCCGCCCCGCAACCAGTACGACCTCCACCTCATCCGGGAGGGCCACCGCTACAAACTGGTCAATATCCAGACCAAAACAGTGGTCGTGTGCTGCATTCTGCGGAGCAACAAGATCGTCCCCTTCCATTTTCCCTTCCACATGGCCATGCCGAGATTCATTGTTCCGGAAGAACTGCTGCAGGGGGAGCTCTGGTTGGAAACCATGGTGCACCGCTGGTTTTCCTTCTGCCAGGAGCAGTTTGACATAGACGACTACTCCCGCGCCGTTCGGGACGTGCGGGGCGACTGGACCGACGACGGCAAAAGCCCGAAGAAAAGCAGCGGCAACGGCAGCTGCGGAGGGAGCAGCGGGAGCAGCGCCGGCTCCAACGAGTGTCCCGGCCATAAGCAGGTCCCCAGCTCTTTGACTTACGCGCGAGACGAGCTCACGCAGTCTTTCCACCGACTCTCTGTGTGCGTGTACGGCAGCAACCTGCACGGGAACAGCGAAGTCAACTTGCAGGGATGCATGACACTGTGCAGAGATTGGGCCCTCCTGCCTTCCGATGGCAGCCACTCAGAATCCGGAGAGAACGAACACTTGTTCCCTGAGCTGTTGGACTACACGGGCCAACATGCGAACCTCAACAAGCTGGACGTTCCCTATGAGGAGCTGTGGCTGGATCACCTGAAAGGGCAGAA
Source organism: Valencia hispanica (assembly GCA_963556495.2). NCBI lineage: Eukaryota > Metazoa > Chordata > Actinopteri > Cyprinodontiformes > Valenciidae > Valencia > Valencia hispanica. Next base: position 18,095,745 of record OY747716.1, read on the forward strand.
CCCAAAGCCCTCTTCGGGTGAAGGCGTAAGGGTCACCAACGACGACTGTGCCACAACAGCCGCGCCGTCGTTTCCGGTCACGTGCCCTGTTGGTGCCATTACCAGTTTAGATGTTCCACTTGCTCCACCACCTGTTCCACCGAAGTCTGAAGCTGTGAGTAGAACGCAATTCTTTAATGCACCTTCTGTTTAGAGTTTGACTCCTCACTGTGTTCATCACGTTGTGAGACAAATGTATGGAGTTAGTTTCTACTTCATAGCTACACTAGTAGTAGTGAGTATCCCAAAGCCACATATTCCCCGAGTTGTAGAAACGGACTCAGTACGGCTGCACCTGCTCAGGTTAACCATCTCGTCAACAGAGTTCTCATTCAGTAAAGCGGGTGGTTGTTTGATCTACCATAGCTCAGTGTAAGGGTCTGTTTTCACTCTACAACCACAAACATCAACGTATTTTATTGGGATTTTATGTCGTAGCACAACATAAAGTTGCAATAACATGTGTTTTTGGAGTATCTCTGTCTCTACCAGCTTTAGACATCTAGAGGTAACTCATGGTTTCTTTGAACATTCATTTTCAAGTCTTGCCCAAAATCCTCAATTGGATTTAGGTCTGGAGACTTTGACTGGGCCATCCTAATTCACAATCATGCTTTGATCTAAACCATTCCATCGTAGCTCCGACTGTATGTTTAGGGTCGTTGTCTTTTGTGAACCACTAACATGTTTTCTCCCAGTATTGCCCTGCATTTAGCTCCATCCAACTTCCCATCAACACTTGCATTACAGACTAGAGGTGTGCCATCTTGGGTGCCTCAGGATTCGATTCGATCATTAAATGATTATCACGCTTTTTGTTCCATCTTTTTTTTCTCCCCCCCATTTAGGGTTTTTTCTTCATTCCTTCCATGGCCGCCGCCGCCGCCGCTGCAGGATGTTTGTTGGCAGTAGAACCATAACTCACTACAACAAAGACGCTCCTTTCACAGCTAAAGGGCAAAGTAATTAGAAAAATAAAATGTTCTAATAGTACAAAAAACTTTGAAAGATGGAAGTTCACATTTTCAGGAAAAAAAGTTACACAACTTACATATGGACTAAGTCTTGTCCAGGCATTTTACATTCTTGTTCTCATAAAAACCAAGCGGTTTCCAAACGCTTGCCTTTAAACCCGCTGAGCCAAATTTCCCACTGCATGGCTGAAACGCTAGCTGCCACCATCATCTTTCCGCCGGTCCGTCCCCTAAAATGTCTGGGCTGTACGCCGGGCTTCTACTCGGCTGTTGTTTAATTATTATATAAAAGATTTTGAACACTTATGAGTCGCTATGGCACATTTCACTGTGCAATTAATTGATCAAATAGTGAATCAGCTCACCTCTATTACACACAAGCCGGGATTTAATGTTAACAGTCAGCAAATATTCGCACACATTTACCTCCGTTTTAAATCCAGTGGTAAATTTGAAATTACAACATTACATTTACAATAAAAATGTTTTAAAAGTACAGTCTAGTAAAATTAAAAAACTACTGTGTAGTAAGTACCTATAGCAGCCTGCTCAGATTAAGATGAGCCATGCAGCTGAGCAGGGCATTTGAAAAATCCGGGGTAAATACAACCAAAACGAACCACGCAACAACTAATATGACTCGTTCTCTGCTCGTGCTTCTGCTTCTGGTCCCCCGATCCAACCGAGTCTACCGGACTATTGGGTGTAAAAAAACACACACAAAAAAACGACCTAACAAATCTATCCTTTATGGAACAGCAGCGAGAAGACATGCATTGTTGACCTATACTGCAATACCTCATTTTGATGATGTCATCAAGCTGTCATCAAGGAGGATAAATACTGATGTTCAATGTTCGTCTTTACACTACATATTGCAAGTTTAAAATGTCTTGTTTTCCATTTAACAGAAAAAAAAACCCTGTTGAACTTGAAGCATTTTTAATTCAAGTGTGCAGGTTTATTTTAGTGCGTTATTAGATTTATAAATAAGTAACCAGGAAATAGAGAGAATTTTTAACTGAGTAAAAAAAACAAAACATTTAGCTTTTAATTTAAAATATCTTCATCTTTATGTTGTGAGAATTTTTGTGTTGCATTTTTCGGAAAAGAAAAAACTTTTAAATGTTTTTTAAATGCATTTTGAACAATACATGTTCTTTAAATGCTATTCTAAACTTTATCGAAGTTGTTCTGATGCAATGTATGTGGAAAGTGACAATGTTCATAAACTGTTATTTTGACCTAAAGAAAAGAAAATGGTAAATTGCGATAGATATCGTTACGGCACACGCTTTAGATTATATCGCAATATAGATTTGAGGCCATATCGCCCAGCCCTAATCCTAACACATATCAATGTTTGTGGTTGAGACGCTGTAGATGCATGTGTTGCGTTGCCTCCTGAAGTCAATCTTAAGCCAACATTTCACCTGGAATCCTGCTACAACTCAGGCAACCTAAAGGGAATTTTGGGCTTAAATGATCTATTTCAAATAGATGTGCTCTCCCTTCAGGTGAAGGAGGAATGTCGTCTTTTGAATGCTCCGCCCATTCCTCCCAGAAGCATGAAGCAGCTACCGTCCGTGCCCCTTCTGTCGAAGCCCCGGCAGCAGGACACCCGGTCTCCAAGCCCAACCCTTTCCTATTATTCATCTGGTCTCCATAACATGTAAGAGTTCCAAACATTCTGGGGTTTTCATATGAGTGACGGGGCTGCTTCTGAAACGGCAAATTGATCTTGTAACTTTCCGTCAGCAGCGGAGCAAGTGAGCAAGACGGAGCCGACCCGCAAGAGCAAAGTCACGTCTGCTACCCCTGCAGCTGGGGGAACGCCGGGGGCGCACAGACGGCCGCCACTTCGCCCAGGGGAAGCCTGGCGTTGGATGATGTGTCGTCCCGTTTGTCTTGGCCCAACAACTTCATGGGAGGGGACTCTCGCTGCACGGACGAGTTTGTGCCCGCGAGCTGCCGGAGCTACTTCAGCTACCCCAGAAAGAGGACCCCGAGTTCCATGAAAACCTGCACATCCAGCCTGGATGACTTCGAGGGCCGAGAGCGCGCGTGCTGCAGCGGGGAGTTCGCCTTGCAGAAGGAGCCCCTGAACCAGATCTGCACCAAATCTTCGAGTTACAACTCGGAAATGTATCGAGACAAGCCAATAGAACAATCAAACACCAAACAGAGCGTATCGTGCCCCATTTTACCGCCAAGAACACCTAAATCCAGCGCCATCAAGAAGTGCCCGGATTTCCCCTCAGAGTCTGTCTGTGACGCCCCACAGGGAACCGCCGTTCAACCTGAGCTGGGCGCAAATGAGATCTGCCCCACCTCCAGGTCCGCAACTCTAAACTGTCCCTCTGCTTCTCCCGCTGCACAGTGGCAGCCGCCTTCAAACTTGTCCGGCATCTCCATCGAAGAGGTGTCCAAATGTCTGAAGTTCATCGGCCTCCCGGACGACATAGTTTCTCTTTTTGTGTCCGAAAGGATCGACGGGAATCTCCTCCTGCAGCTCACCGAGGAGATCCTGTCTGAAGACTTCCAACTCAGCAAGCTGCAGGTGAAGAAACTCATGCAGTTCATAAATGGGTGGAGACCCAAAATATAACGCTGCGAAACATTCTGTCTGGTCGTAAAGCTGAGAACATAATGCCTTCGGTATACACGCTATGCACAGCAAGCCACAGACGGACTCTTCGGGTTTCTCTCTGACACATTGAACTTATTTCCGTTACGACGCTGGGGAACATGCTGCGGTTGGGTCGTTTCTACAAACCCTTCCACAGTCTGTGACTTTAACTGAGTGAAACAAATTGGCACTTTCATAAAGGGGCATATTCATGGCAGAATCTTACTATGTTTTCACTCACAACCCACAGATTAACGTTTCAGACTTTAAATTTTTTTAAATTTAAATCAATCAAATGCAAATGAAGGCAAATGTGAAGAAATTAAGGATGCTAGAATCTTAAACTATTAAGATTTTTTAAGAGCACAAACTACATAAAATCTGTCTATAAAGTAACGTAGTTTTTTTTATATATATATACACACACATATATATATATATATATATATATATATATATATATATATATATATATATATATATATACACACACACACACATATATATATATATATATATATATATATATACACATATATATAAACAATGGTATTTTAATTAAATCCAAAAATACACTATTCTCTAATTAAAGGGAAGGTTCAGGATTTTTCAAGAGGATTGGTTGAGATACTTTATAGTACTTTATAGGTGACCTGTAGTAGCTAACTCTTAGTGTCGTCATTTAGTATCATTTCAGTATTTCAGGTCACTGTATTTTATTGAAAAGGACAATGAACCCCGAATATAAAAAATAAAAAAAGTCGCTACCTAAGTTCCAGTTTAGTTGGTCGCCGAGTCAGAAGCTAATGGCTACCTGGAGAGGAGCTGAGACCAAAGCAGACAACAACCTTTTAAACAACTCCAATCCTAAAAATGTCCCAGCAGTTATGAGAAAATACATTTTATGAGCTCTTACATCATCCTCATGTTTGCATTATGTGGCTATTTATGATCTGTCACAAAGAAAAAAGGTGAGTTGAAGCTGAATGTTGTGGCTGAAGCATGCAGGAAGAACGCTTGGAGGAGGCGCCATTATTGATCTGAGACGAACTGAGGACACCACAGCAAACACATTGTGTTTTTTTTTTTTTACTTAAGTTGTATTTACTTTTGTTTTTATACTTTACGCTCACAAACAAAAGCTGCTGTTGCCTTGGTGGTCTGGCTGTTTACTCCCCACCTGTCCTAGCTCACCCACGTTGCTGTCGTATCCGCCCGTTGTTTTTCTACCACTAAGCGGTCATGCGTCCATTCAACATGTTCCGGTTGGAAGGGCTTTTTCAATCCGGAAAACGGTCCTTGTCCTATTTGCAACAGTAGTCTAACAGATGCTGCAGATCTATATATGGTGCTCACTTCCTGTTTTTAAGAGTGATGCTATTTGTTGCCAGAAAATGTGTTTGAAACTATTCATCTGTTTTAAAAACAGATTTTAATTTATATTTTTAAAATATTTTCAATAATAAATGTTCATAAAATAGTGATGACACAAACTTCTGACTCCATTGAAATAAGACTTTTTATTATGACTATAGAGGTCCGACACAAAAACCACTAAAGCTTCAGACTCCAGGTCCAACTAATCCGATTTTATTCTAAATGAAGAGCCCAAAGGAGTTATCTACTGTAGGTAGGATATTGACTGCTTTTAACCTCTCATCAGAAATCCTGAACTGTCTCTTTAATGTTGTTGGGGAAGCACTGTAGTGTTTAGGTGTGTGTGGTAGTTGTTTCGTAAGGACAGGGATGCGACAGGAAATGTTACTGTGCCAGTCAAAAACAAAACAATTTGATTTCTGTGAAGTGTTATTTTTTTTTAAATTTCATGGATTGTCCCTTTTTAACTCTGTTTTAGCAGCAGTGGCTTATTTTGTCTCCATGTCTAAAATACAGGGAGAGGTGGAACTCATCCTTTTAGCCTTTGGTACTATGATGGAGTTCAGGTTTCTTTAGAAAAACCATCAACTGTGGCATTAGTTATTTAAAAACATGTGTGAATAAATGCTAAATGAACAAAAACAGGCTTTAGAAAAGTATTATATGGAGGAATATTTGTTTATTCTTGGTTTTAAGAAGCTGAATTGTTTAGCGCATAAAACCCAACCTCACTTGTCTGTATGTGCACATCTTGTTTTCCATTTGACACAGTTTTAAGGTTAAAATGAATTCCACCGACTAAAGAGTCAAATTCTGTCCTAACTCCAAAGCTAAAATGGAGCTACGACGCGACGCGGTTTCATCATCAAATAAAGATTATGCATCATGCACTTTGGCAGAATATACTTTAAAAATGCAGTTGATTTATACGCCTATTGAAGTGTTTTTTTTTTTTTGTTGGTTTTTTTTTTTTGCGAGTAAATGCACTACATGTATTTTTCAAAACTGCAAGGGTACGTCTGCTTTCTCTTCATCGTTGTGTGTGTTTTCCAAAGTGTCCTCTAATGCAAGAAGTTTCTCAACGCCTTGACCCAACGCCCTTAAAGATGTTCAGCAGTTTTACTTCTGGCTCAATGTTCCGCCAGGTTTTTTTTTTTTTTTTTTTTTTCACAAGGTGATGTCGACAGACCTCTACAGGAAGTGAGGGAGTGATGTTATATCTTAACTCGCCCACCTTTTCCTTGAGCTCTGAGGGACATTGAAGCTAAAACTCAGAATGATCTGCTCTTCGGAAACATTTTGTAAATGTCTTTACATTTATTTATTCATGCTACATTGCTTTGCAAAAGTATTCACACCCCTTGTCACACCTCAGAGTAAAGGAGGCTAATTATTAATCCATGCCAAGGTATTCACTTCTTTTTTGCTTTGCTAAAAAGAATAATTTCCCTTCTGCATAACTAATAAGCACTACTTTGGGTTGGTCTAACATAAGATCTCCCCAAAATACTTTGAGATTTCTGTGAATACTTTTTGCAAGGCTGTAAATATGCAGACCAGTTCAGCATCGAGTCAGGACTGTTGAAACTCCCCCAGGATTGTTACAGCTTTTACTTGATTTATATATAGCTAAATATATTTTTTTCAATGTATGGATTTTCTTGAGGAAATAATTACTAATGTTGCAATTATTTTTACTGATACTTTGTGTGAATTGTTGTTTTTAACTGTAAAATATGGCTTCTTCTGTTTCCGATTGAAATAATTTTTTGATCATTGGGGATAATAAAAAAACCCCCTGCAAGAATCAGTCACACTACAAGTATATTAAAGCAATGAATAAGCTTTGATCTATTTTCAGATTCTGTCATAATATCCATATATGTGCATACAGTGTCCTATTAAAACAGTTATTATAGTGACTGTAAGGTCTGATGCAATAACCCGGGCTCAATAAGGACATAATGGGAAGGCAATAAAGACCTCCACCAATCTGATGTCTGGTTTTATAAGCCAAAGGATTTCCCAGTCAGATCTCTTCAATAATTCAGATACTTGACCTGATCTGGCCCAGTTCCCTTCATCCACAACACCGAACACTTCATACAGCAGGATATTTTTAGTGTTTGGGAACTGACGTCCGCATGAATTGTTGCCCTGTTTGTCAAAACCCAGTAAGGTTAATGACTGTGACCTTTGTTTGGACAGCATTCCTCTAATCTTACTGAACAGCTATTATTCAGTTTAACCTTTTTTTTTCCTATTTTTGATGATGTGAGCTATTAAAAATAGATTAACCGGTGCTTGTGTTTGTCTTTGTCGAGTAGCAGCACCGTTAGCGATTTGTGTACAATTTTTTTCCCCCCACAGATCAAAGAACGGAAAAATCTAAACAAATGTGAATACATAAATGATTTATATTGTAGAAAACCTTTTTAGTCACCAGCTAAACATTCTTGTGATTGTAAAACGTACTAATATGAATTTCAGGGTTGTTTTCTCTTCTGGTACAACTTTTTCAGGGTAGTTTCATGTCTGAAGCTTATCAGGAACGAGAACGTGCGTCAATAGTTCTGCTTTCCTGTGGACTTACAGCTGCCGTTTCCTGCCTTACACAAACCAGACTGACTATTGGCACTTCAAATATAAGAGTTCTGCTTTTCGTCTTTTAAGTGCTTTACACTTTAAAACCGTGTTAATAAAACCCTCGAGCAAAAATTGTTCATGGCTCCTAACAGTTCCATCTCTTGTGCAACCAGGGACGTGATGGCGGTGTAAGAAGGCACAATTATGAGGCCGGAGACTACATCATCTCAGGAGTGACGTAACCGTAGAACACGACCTCAAAAGGCCACAAGACTTTTAGCAAACTGTGGTTGTCACATTGAGACATGCGCCTGTTTTGTCAGACATTACCAAACCTGTTGTGAATTTGAGCTCTTCAATTCTCTTAAATTAAATAATCCTAATATCATCACCAGTCAGCCTCATTCATCAGCTAACATAGCACTCTGGTGTGAATTCTTTACTTGAGTATTGAACATTTCCTTTCACACATTTAAAAAGATCTCTTCGTATTCCTTGGTACTGGAATGTGTAGTCAATCATGTAAATACAGTGGGGTAAAAAAGTATTTAGTCAGCCAGCAATTGGGCAAGTTCTCCAACTTAAAAAGAAGAGAGAGGCCTGTCATTTTCATCATAGGTACAGGTCCTTCTCAAAAAATTAGCATATTGTGATAAAGTTCATTCTTTTCCATAATGTAATGATAAAAATTAAACTTTCATATATTTTAGATTCATTGCATACCAACTGAAATATTTCAGGTCTTTTATTGTTTTAAAACTGATGATTTTGGCATACAGCTCATGAAAACCCAAAATTCCTATCTCAAAAAATTAACATATTTCATCCAACCAATAAAAGAAGTGTTTTTAATACAAAAAAAGTCAACCTTCAAATAATTATGTTCAGTTATGCACTCAATACTTGGTCGGGAATACTTGCTTCAATGCGGCGTGGCATGAAGGCAATCAGCCTGTGGCACTGCTGAGGTGTTATGGAGGCCCAGGATGCTTCGATAGCGGCCTGAAGCTCATCCAGAGTGTTGGGTCTTGCGTCTCTCAACTTCCTCTTCACAATATCCCACAGATTCTCTATGGGGTTCAGGTCAGGAGAGTTGGCAGGCCAATTGAGCACAATAATACCATGGTCAGTAAACCATTTACCGGTGGTTTTGGCACTGTGAGCAGGTGCCAGGTCGTGCTGAAAAATGAAATCTTCATCTCCATAAAGCTTTTCAGCAGATGGAAGCATGAAGTGCTCCAAAATCTCCTGATAGCTAGCTGCATTGACCCTGCCCTTGATAAAACACAGTGGACCAACACCAGCAGCTGACATGGCACCCCAGCCCATCACTGACTGTGGGTACTTGACACTGGTTTCTGTTTCTGGTTCAAAAGTGGCTTGACCTGGGGAATGCGGCACCTGTAGCCCATTTCCTGCACACGCCTGTGCACGGTGGCTCTGGATGTTTCTACTCCAGACTCAGTCC
>OY747716.1:18109817-18152317 GCA_963556495.2 Valencia hispanica
ACAAGGATGGCTTGCTGTGGTATTGATTGCACTAACAGACAAGAAGTCTCTGCTCCTTTTATTTCGGTAAGTAAAATTATATTTCTGCTGTGCATTGAAGATAACGCTGCTTGGTCAAAAATGGGTTGAAATGATCACATTTCTTCTTTACATATTGATTATTAAAACTTGTTTTAATTAAAATTCACATAGCTTTAGTGAAAGTTATGGACCAACAAGGCTTTATGCTTTTATTTGAGAAAATTATTGACTCTGCCTAGAACCAACCACAGTTTTCTTGGCTAAAAGTGCCTGCTAACCACTGTTAGCTTCGGTTAGCTCAGTTAGCTCGAAGCTACATCAGCTCAGAATTTGATGGGTGTCAATCATCCACCCCCACCCTCACAACCCACTCTCAGCTCCACCTCTTTGCCCATTTTTTGTGTTTTCCGGGCATGACGAGACGCGTGATGCGGCCAAGATGGCGGTGGTGGGAACCGCCCATTGGGCTTCAATTCATCTGTTCAGAAACCTACGTTTGACGTCACGGAGGCTTCGTCCATCTTATATATTGGGCCTCAACACTTGCTTGCTATTCAGACTCCAACTCACTATAGAGGTGTGGCCGAGACTCGGCTGCTTTTATACCCCACAGCGGCAGTGCAGCGGACATCACACGTAGCGGCTAAGGTCACATGTCACCGCTTAGCCAATAGCGATGGCAGATTTCAAATTCAAATGTAGTGCAGACTTTTAACCTGAAGAGGGCGCCACACTGACTGGTCGATTTAGTCAGAAAATTCATATTTTAAATAAGATGCATTAAAATGCCTAAATAATGACCACATACGCAGACAGCACTATTAGACACTCATTTATATAGTTTATCAGCAAAAAAGGGAGTTGCTCTTTAAAAAAAAGAACAAGTTAGGTGCATTTTAGGGTCCAGATATCCCTGACTTCTTGTGAATAGTGTAACAGTGTCCCTCTATTTACACAGAGGTTTGTGCTTGTAACGTTTCAAAATGTAAATAAGGTTAGGGGGTATGAATGTTTTTGAGAGGTACTGTCTATCTACCACCCACATGAAATGCAATTTATTCAGAGGGAGGGCATTCCAATGGCAACATGTACTCATAATGAAACATTTAAAATCTACATTATAACATGTGCTTGGCCTTTTAACATGTACTCCTTAACTTCAGAGTAACTACCCCCCCCCCCCCCAAAAAAAAACAATGATTTGAAAGTACCTAGTTATTGTGGCTGGATTAGCGCCCTCTAGCTTCCTTCTGGCGAAGTTCACCTTCTGCAATGGAAACCAGTTGATTTCTTTGGTGTTTACACTCTCCGTCCATGTGCCTCCTTTCTTTAGTTGTTTCATCTCAAAGTTCTGCATAAAACCAAAAAGGAAAGCATTTCTTTTTAATGTCCCTGAAAAATAAAACCTTTTCATTTAGACTAATTCAAGCAAATTAAGACCGTGAAGAGCACAGCACAATGATCGGATTCTGAATTTGGAGGTTTATGGATTCTTTATATAGGAATAGAAACGATGCAGCAACTGAGGTGGTGCACAACAGTTCATCAGCATTCAGACATTATCCGAGATCTTCTCATTTACAAAACATCTTATGGATTTTTTTTATTTCTTTTCACAAATTACACAGAACAACCCAATACGACCCAACCCAGAACGATCTAAACCTATCTAAAACAATGCAGAAGGGAGCTGTAAACATATATACAATATTTTTCATTATATTTAAGGTTGCTCAAACAATTTTTCCAGCATGTGTCAAACACTGTTGAGCCCAATCCTAATTTTAAAGTCCAATGGATTAATGGAAAACTCAGCAGTCATTTTGGTTACCTTCCAGTCCAGCGAGGGTTCCTTTACAAACACATCCATGGTGTTGAGCAGCAGGTCCGGTTCAGCCCTGTACGCTCGCAGGGAGTGGACCATGGTGCTCTGGATCAAACCGGACTCCTTCAACGGTTGCATCAGGTTCACAAACTGCTGAGTCAGCCGGAAGGGCATGAGCTCCGGCACCGGGAGGAACTGGAAAAGAAGCACAACATCCCGGGGTGTGAGGAAGCATCGACTGGATCTAGAATCCCACTGTTCTATCATAATTAAGGTGTTTGACGTCATTAGTCATACCTGTGTAGCTGATCCAAACGCATGCCCGAAGTCGATGCCGATCATGCCGCCGGTTTCCATGTTGATCATGAAGTTGGAAAGATGGCGGTCTCCAATTCCCAGGACCCAGTGGCTCGCGCACAGCAAGGCATGAGAGCTGGTGAAGTGGGATCGCAGGGAGAGGAACGCCTCGGGACTGTTGCACATCTTCAGGAAAGCTCTCCTAAAAATAAAACATAAGAGAAAGCAATCTCCAGCAAGTAATCCCTAACAACCGTTACATTTATCTTGAGGTATTCGACGTACTTAAGCAGATCGCTGGGCACGTTCTGCAGGACTTTCAGGAAACTTCCCACCGCATCGGCACGTTTTGCTTTCCTTGTAAAGAGAAACATAAATTGATGAATATTTCCCATCTGATACAACAGCGACCCTTTCCCATGCCAGCCCCAAATGCACCTGTTCTAAGGCGTGATTGCACACGCAATGTTCAACCGACCTACCTGTAAGACAGTCCATACAGGGCCATATAAGGTGTAGAAGCTTCACCAGAGGTGGAGAGCCATTTATTATAGATTTCAGCACACCTAAAACAGTAAGAGACAGTTGATGACAGCTGAAATAAGTAAAGCAACGAAATTACTGTGCGGTAATACTTGAATAAGGTCTGATTTATTAAAAAAATTATAATTTGCTTTTTATGTCTCAGGGACGTTTCCACAGTACTGAACATTAAAGGCTAAACATTCATAACGATGATGCAACACATACTGTACCTCCCTGCCTTTTGCTGCTCCTCTTCCATCAGGCTGTTGTAGAGGAACTCTTTTAAAGTACACGTATTTTCCATCCATTCAATCAGACCAATTCTGGAAAGCAAATAAAAGCAGCTTATAGTCGTTTTACCCTTAAATATTAAATATATTTTTTTACTTCAATGGAGTTAATCAACCAAAGGTCAGTGCCAGGCAAAAGCATTCAGACCTCTTGAACTTTTCCACATTTTGTCATGTTGCAGCTGCAGACTTCAATGTATTTTACTGCAATGTTATGTGATAGACCAACACAAAGTAGTGGATGATTGTGAAGTGGAAATCTAAAGTAATGACACAGGATTTTCAACATTTTCTTTCGAATAATCTAAAAATGTCCCTGAATCAGTGTTTGTAGAACCACCTTTTCACTGCAGTTACAGCCGCAAATCCATTGGTAAATGGCCTGGACTTGTATAGCGCTTTATCTAGTTCTGAGGACCCCAAAGCGCTTCACACTACATTCAGTCATTTACCAATTCCAGACACACATTCACACACTGGTGAACTACATTGTAGCCACTGCTGACTAGCTCACTAATTAGTAACACCTTCCCATGTCCATGTATATAGCCTACAGTATGAGGCGATTAAGTTTGTAAAGTCGTTCTACCTTCACCCTCTAAAAGTCTATATAGTAAAAGGAGGGAAGAACAGAAAGGTCCAGTGCCTGGTGGTTATGGGAATGACTTGGTAAGTGCGGAGCTGCAAGCCTCGGCGCGTGCAGGAGGTGTCCTGGCTCAGCACGATGTTCATGACAGCAAACAGCTGCTCGATGCGCTGGTCCTGCCGCAAATCCTCCCCACCCTTAACCAGAAACGGGTGGTCCCGCTCATCGTCCCCGCGCAGGATCAGACGTTTCGGGCGGCGGATAGAAGACATCACCTTTACCTACGAGACATACAGTATCCTAAACCCAGGTTACTACTGGACATTTCAATGTGTGCTGGTTTAGAGTGGATTCGGGTAAATGCCTACCCTTTCATCAAAGCCAGTTATTTTTGCGTGATACTCCGGTAATGGTTTCGATCTCCCGTCATATTGTCCTGCATTCAGGAGAGACCTACTTATTTCAAAAAAGTGTGCTTCTCACATTTGAAACATTGGGATAACGATAATTACAGAGCATATGGCACAAAGCCACAGTCTGATCAGACATTACAACCACAAAATAACTTTCATTTCAATTTAAGGCAAAAAACACACAGAAAATCCCAGCATAGACAATAGACAAGTTCACTTCTAATTCAGCTGACACACCTGGAATCTCCAGCTCGTTGCTGAATAGGTCGGCTTTAAACCCACTCAACCAGGGTGAGTACTCCTTCAGGTTCCCCGGTTCCTTCTGAAATCTACGCATGGACTCTGTCAGCTCATTCACCTCTTGCAAAAAGCTTTTGTTTTTCCTCTTCTCAAAAATATTTTTCCCATTAGGTCCAAAGAGTTTCTCCACATCTTTGGAGAATTTCTGCAAATACAGAAAAGAGTCCACGGTCACCTTCTTTCTTTTTTGACATCTCAAGTCTAGTCAGCAAAGTGCAGTAGAATGTTTTTCAAACGGGTCAAACAATGCATGTAAGAAATCTAGCTAACTTGGACTGAAAATTGATCGGAGAGTGATCAAAATGGAGTGTTGTAGGGACATAAACATGCAAGTCTTGACATGCACTTTTGGTATGTTTATATGAAACTGATGGAAGTGCATATAGGTCTGTTAGTATGACTGAAATGGTGCTTAATCTAGCCATAAGGTGCACAGTTCCCATACTAGGTGCTGAACAAAAGTAAAATAAAAAAACTGAAGTAAGTAAAATAGGAACTTCAGCTAACATCAAACAACAAGAAATTTTACTAAAATTGTTAACTGGTTAAATAAATAAATAAGCAACCTAAAATATTCTAGGAAGGGGGTATATCATCACCTACTGTAACATAAATTGACTAACATAAGTCCGCACAGTGTTTTGACTCTAATCTTTGTAAATAAAATGACTGTGGTCCTTTTAAATAGAGTAGTTAGTTACAACTGTTGCTCTTGTGTTGAAAAAAAAATAAAGCACACATAAACTCTAAAAATAGTTGTTATAAATCCTAAAAAGAAAAATAATATACAGCACTGTGCAAAAGTTTTAGCCAGGTGTGAAAAAATTATGTAAACAAAGACTGCTTTCAGAAATGATAAATGATTGTTTATTATCCCTGCGATGGACTGGCGACCGGTCCACTGCGAACCCCGCCTCTCGCCCTGTGACTGCTGGAGATAGGCACCAGCCCCCCACCAACAACCCTGCATAGGATGGACGGGTACACATAATGGATGGATTATTTATTTTGATCAATTTACAAAATGCAAAGTGAGCAAACAAAAGAACAATCTAAATCAAATCAATATTTGGTGTTACTACCTTTTGCCTTCAAACCAGCATCAATTCTTTTAGGTACACTTGCATAGTCAGGGATTTTGTAGGATTATAGTCAGGTGTATGATCAACCAGTTATACCAAATAGATGCGAATGATCTTAAATGGCACATGTAAGTTGAAACACAGTCATTAACTGAAATAGAAACAGCTGTGTAAGAGGCTTAAAACTGGGTGAGGAACAGCCAAACTGCTACCAAAGGTGAGATTGTGGAAGATAGTTTTCATGTCATGGCAAGACTGAGCACAGCAAAAAGAGACACAAGGTAGTTATAATGCATCAGCAAGGTCTCTCCCAGACAAAGATTTCAAAGCAGACTGGGGTTTCTAGATGTGCTGTGACTTTTTTGAAGAAGCACAAAGAAACGGAGAAACGTTGAGGATTGTAGTCGGCCAAGGAAACTTTGTGCAGCAGATGAAAGACAGAACTGGCAGAAGCCAGTGGGACCCAGGTACACCCATCTACTGTCTGGAGAGGTCTGGCCAGAAGTGGTCTTCATAGAAGAGCTGCAGCCAAAAAGCCATACCACCGACGTGGAAACCAGGCCAAGCAACTCAATGGCAGCAGGTGGTCTGGACTGATGAGTCAAAATTCGGAACAACCTACCAGCCGAGTTCCTTCAAAAACTGTGTCCAAGCGTACCTAAAAGAATTGATGCTGTTTTGAAGGCAAATGGTCGTCACACCAAATATTGATTTAGATTACTCTTGTTCATTCACTGCTTTTTGTTGTTTGATGAAAACAAATGATTAACACTTACATTCTTTGTTTACAGCATTTTTTCTCCTCACCTGCCTAAAACGTTTGCACATTTGTATATATTTTATTGCTAAATATATTTTGTACTTTTACAAAAAAAAATCCTGTATCTGTGTTGTTACTAGCATAACTAAGACTAGCTAGCTTTCTCAGCTAGCTGGTAATTGCTATATTTTTTTTAATAATAAAGACTACACGCCAACACGCTGTTATTTCACACTTTATAGACTGAGGTATTTTAACTACAACATTTATTCTAAATTCAAATGAACAAGAAAATCTTATAAATAGTTTCAATATTCTACCTAGCAAGCTAATGCATTTAGTTTTTATTTTAGACGAGTAAAACCTTTCACTAGAGCTTTTGCGCTCCATGACTCTGCTTGTGTGTAAAATAAATTATTGGCTTTAGGTTAGAGGTGGTTGATATGACAAACTTAATGTAAAAATCATAATTTTATTAATTACATTTTTTATCACAATTAACCAACTTGACAGATTTTAATCACTTTGTGCCATTCTGTATCAAAAAACTAAGAACATTAATAAAGAAATGCCTAGAAATTCTCCCTAGAACTAAGAAATGTGTTCTTTTACATGAGGTGGGGTAAAACAAGAACAGAGGTTGGCCTGGCTAGGCATTTTGTACTTGACAAA
The DNA here is from genome assembly GCA_963556495.2 of Valencia hispanica. Taxonomy (NCBI): domain Eukaryota; kingdom Metazoa; phylum Chordata; class Actinopteri; order Cyprinodontiformes; family Valenciidae; genus Valencia; species Valencia hispanica. The sequence continues at coordinate 18,116,589 of OY747716.1, forward strand.
AACTTTAAGGATAGAACGTCCGGGAAAGCAGCTATTCGGTGACTAAAACTTCGGTAAAAGTTGCAAGATCACCTAAATTGCATATTCGTTCATTTGCTTGTAATTGTAATGGATGCTGTTGGAGAGGGCGAATAATGTGGGGGAGGATCAAAAATAAGGAAAAGCAGGACAGTAAAAATAATGAGTCTGTGTATAGAACAGCAATAAGCCGAATGTGCCTTGTGACAGTGAAGTAACCATACAAATGCAGAAAAGGTTTGGAAATTCAGATTATTATTATTATTATTAGAAACTAAATTTTTGAAGATCTTGTTTTAAATGAATATAAAATATATATGTAGAGGAACAAACTTGTATGAATTTCTTGCGAAACACTCCGTGGCCCTCGGCTTTTCGATCACAGAGCAAGGAGCGCATCTCCTCATACATGTCACCCATCTGCTTCATGTTGAAGGTAGGCTTTTCCATTTCATTTCTCACACTCTCCCACCAATCCTGTGAAAAGCAGCAAAAGACACTCGATGTCGAAAAACCCCCCAGGACCGAAACACTCGTTTTGATTCTTGGTTTTTGGTCTGGAAAATAACCTTAAAAATCATCTCAGGATTTGTGAGCTGCTGCAGGGCATCCACAAAGTTCTTCACACTTCCTCCTTTATCCAGCATGCTATTAAGCCTGTTGATGCATAAACATTCCCAAAAAGGATCAGGAATTATAAAAAGAGACTGACCATTGATTACATTTTTTTTTTTTATCCACCAGATGTCAGACTACCTGTTGACAAATTCCTGCTGCTGGTGTCCCGTTGCAGACTCTTCAAAGCTGTAACTCTCACTGCTGATCATGAGGGCGTAAACCAGCGCCTGGGGGTAGCACTTCGCTATCTGCTCAATGCAGTGCTGTACGGCTACAGATTCAGGCTTGTCCAGCAGAGCGACCATTTGGCTGATCCAGCTGATGAGTATCCAGCAGGGAACTGACGCCATCTGAATAAAAACGGGGAAGCGGTGAACTCATTAATGATTTGACATTCTTACTTTTTTGGGTTATTTGGCTAGCTTACGCAATTAGGTAGAAAAAAAAAAAGAAAAAAAGACTCAGAGTCCACATCTGAATCCAATTTCCAATACACTGTATGAACGAGTGAACAAACCTCTTTTGTCATGACGTCCAACGTTTCGGATGGATACAGCTCGATAATCTGCAGCAGACGTGCAAACCTGAGGCGGGCCTCCTCCGAGTTCATCTTCAGTGCTTTCAGCATCCTCTCCACCACATGCACAGGCAGTGCCAGAAGCTCCGGGAACTGACTAACTGCATTCAAACGCATGTACAGAAGAAATGACCGAAGACTCTACATAAATGAATTAAATAATTGTTTTATATACAGTGTCTTCGCATCATTTTTTCGTGCTACAGCGGCAAACGTCAAGGTATGTTATTGGGATTTAATGAGATCGATCTACACAAAGTGGTGCAAAATTGTGACGTAAAAAAAAAAGAAAGAAAAAGAGATGCCTAAATAAAATAAGAAAAGTTTGCCGTGCATTAGCATTCCACCCACTGAGTCAATGCCATCTTTAATTTCAATTACGTGACTCTCCAAGCTGTGCACATCTAGAGACTGAAGTGTTCGACCATCTTGCAAAAAATAGCTGAAGATTAGACCAGTAGCATCTTTGAACATAATTCTTTTAAGTCTCACAGCAGATTCTTAATTGGGTTAGGTCTGGACTTTGACTAGACCATTCTAACGCATCGTTAAGATCTGATCGACGGTAAACCTTGCATTGCAGTTCTGGCTGTGTGTTTAGAGTTGTTGTTGTCCTGCGGTGAGATGAACCTCTGTCCCAGAATCAAAGCCTTTTGGTTTTCTTCCAGCATCGCCCTGCAATTACAATCCAGCTTTCCCATCCACCATTTTATGGTTGGGATGCAATGTCACATCAATGTGCAGTATTATTTTTCATATAGGCTAAAAAGTTTATCTATATTGCTGAGATCAAACACTAATACAGTGCTGTTTAGTAGAGATTAAAGAGCGAAACACGAGCAGGCCTAGTTGACTAATTACCTGTCTTCTGACGGCATTAAGGTGCATTGAGTTTTGCTCAGAGGTATCAGAGTAAAGGGGGTTGAATATAAATGCAAGATGAGCTATTTATTACATGCAATCCCAATAAGATACAATGAAGTTCCCGGTTGCAACAAGACAAAAGTGGGAAAAAGTTAAAGGGGTATGAATAGTTGTTGCCGTTTTTGCCGTAAAAGCGCAGCACTCACTTGTGTCGTTCTGCTCCTCGTCTCGCAGCAGCTTGTCGCAGAAGTTAGCCAAAGCCATGTACGTCTCCGTGACGCCGCTGGCCTCCACAAAGTCCCGAGCAAAAGACTGAAGCTCCTCATCAGCCTTTCTGCTCGCTTCACGCAGCAACCTCAGTGCATGCAGCTGCAATCCCACCTCCACGTCCTGCAAAGAAACCCGACAACATAAAGTAAGACGTTTTCCAATTTCAAAAACAGGAATCATAAAATATGTCGCTATACTTTATGAGCATTATTTGCAAGGTTGAGAAGTACTGGACTAGCAGACGAGTACCTTTGGGTTTTCAGTGGGCCGTGCGGCTCCCGACAGCCCGACAACTCTCGCTTTTTTTTCTGCACCGAGTGCTCCCAGGACGGACGGACTTCTGGCTACAGCCGAGGCCAAGATGTTGAATGATGTGCCCTGGAGTATCTTCTGCCATCTGAACACTTTAGATGTGGCGCTCCGACAGTCTGCCTCAACCTCCTCTGCACAGGGAAAGGAGGCGACATGAAGCCTCACTCAAAAATGAAAATATTCCACACACATGTCAGGGGGAGTCGTTTTTTTTTTTTTTTATTATTACCAAGGAACGGGATGGTCTTCAGCATTGCGTCGATCTGCTCCACGGGCCCCTGCGCCTGGCTGCGCTTATGATTATAGCTACTGAAGCAGTGGACCCAGCGCAGCAGCCAGCCTCTGTCGGTTTTGGCTCCCCTTTTAAGTTCCTTCAGCAGCTTGGTGGCGACTGGGAAATTTTTCTGAAAAGATCCAAAGCTCAAGATGAGTTTGACAGGATATGATGGCTTAAAAAAAAAAATCACTTCCAACACCTAGCTGTATACCTGCTGACAGGCGCTGTCAGCCATGTGCAGCTTCATGGTGAACTTGCAGTCGTTCACGATCGTCTCGACGTTGCCCGCCGGGACTTGCGCCTCGTCCACCTCCATGCTGTCGCCGGGAGCCGCGCCCCTCAGCTTCTCTTTAATCTTGTCCAAAAAGAAACACCTGAAAAACAGGAAGCTGAGATGAGCCGGGTTCCATGGCCATCGCGACCAATCTCAGGTCACTTCCTTACCGAGATGTTATGATGTCATCCCAGACGACCACCGGATCCACTTTAGTGTCGGGATACCGATCTGTCCAAGATCTGATGAGGCGCTGGAGAGAGCCCACAGACACTAATAACAACAGATGAAATACAATGAGTGTTGGAATTATTGATTCTATTTTTTTTTTATTTCCCCATTATGTAATCTCACCATCTCCTTTAATGAAGAGCAGGAAGTCCTGGACCTCTGTCAGCGCCTGAACCGACTGCAGGATGGTCAGTCGGCTTTGGGTCAGAAGTGTATCTACACTGGAGTAGCTCTGAATGAGGCAAGCAGATTGTCTATAGAATATAGATCAATTGGATAAAATCCACCACAGATTCAAACTCCTTAACCCATTCCTTTATTTTGAAAACTGAAAGTTGAATCATATATATTCAGAAAATCATAAAAGCCTATTATACTTCCCGCCCTTGATAAGTGCATGTAAACGTCTGACAAGTGCCTACATTCTCTATTCAAAGAGATGACAAACCTCCATGAAGAGCTGCATGGCGTAGTTGGTGTAGTACTTGGCGCGGTCGTAGTCCTCCTGCAGGATGTAGAGCAGGCTCAGCTCCTGGCTGTGGCGACTCTCCAGCAGCTTTTTGCGCTCCTCCACCCTCATGGCTTTGTCGATGAAGCTGAGCAGAGTTTGGTCGCCCTCACCCAGCTGCAGCTGCTTCAACATGCTGCGAATCATGTGCTCCAGGTACATTTCCTGACAGAAAAGAGAGAGTTTCGGACCCATGGGCCAGCCATTTCTGTTAGAAATGCATAGCAGTATTTTACATGACCGCAAGTGACAGGAGAAAGAAAAATCGATTTGAAAACAAAAGTTAGGCGTATCGATTATTTTTAGGAATATTTTGTACCGGCTAATGCGAAGGTTAAAATGTAGAGTCACGGCCAAAACGTTTTAGCAGTCCTACAAGCATTTTTCTACGAGTTGTGGAAAACATCACCCTGAACACACCGTCGCCACTATGAAACATGGTGGTGATGGCGGCATCATGCTGTGGGGATATTTCCCCCCAGCAAGGATGGATGAAACTGATCAGTTGGTGGAAAGATTGACGGGGTTAAAACTGGGCATAAGATGAAAGTGAGGGGGAAGAAAGCGAGAAGCGGCCCAAAGAGTGGACCAAGAACAAATACGTAAGACTCATATCTGACTCATACCTAGATCTTAACCTGACAGAGAATATGTGGTAGGTTGAGATTAACTGCGAGCGTTGATAAAATCAGCTGTTGACCACAGTGCGGTACATAAGGCGGCGAAAAGGCAAAGAAATATTTAAAGCATTGCAACGACCCAATAAGGCCACAAAACTAGTAAAATCACAAGAGACGAGAAACAACATTTTTAATAATAAAATTGATCAATTTTCTAACTGATTAAAATGCTTGTGAAGAATTATGGGATTTTAGGTGTGATTTAAAAAAAAAAGGTCAATGCTGGAGCCAGTCTAACATCTAAAAGAAATAACAAGAAATAATAATAATGGGAAAGATCCCAGTAGTTTCGTGTGGCTTAAAACATAAATAATGTTCTTGTCTCTGGTTGTATGCTAAAGGATTTGTGTTGCGGGAATATTTCAATGTAATTAAGATTTAACTACTTATTCTCTGTCTTAGTGATTGCAGCTAGGGCAGGAGGTCAAGTTAGAGAAAAACAAGATTATTGTTCCAGCATAATGTTCCTGATAAAGATGTGACAGATCACCGTTGTTAGAGCACCAAGATATCTACTGGACATCCTAGCCTTGAGGGACTGCGGTCCTGCTTTACTATCAGACTGGCATGGACTGGTTCTCCAGGAGCTGAACAAGAAAACTGCAGATGTGCTGGGGAAGATGAACAGTGATTACTAAATACTATTTAAGGTGTCAGTCAGAAGGGTTGGGTAGGGAATGCGAGAGTAAGCTCTGTCCCGCCATGTTTTGGCCAGACTAATTAAATTAAATACCTCAAGGACTCAGTTTCATCTCTTTAAATAGAAGAGTTAAATTTTCAGCCATAACAGTGCCAAATAGTAACTTTTGCTACCTGATAGAGAGGCTCTGACCACATCTTCTCCAGGTTGGGGGGAGAGTTTTCATCAATGTTCACCGTGGAACAGTACTGAAGAGACTTCCACTCAGTCAGCTGGTTATACGCCTCCAAAGCTGCAATATCCCAGAAATCCTTCTCAGCGTCGGTGGGTTCGCCCTCCGGCCACTCCTCAGTGTTCAGAGCCTGCAGGAATGAAACGCAGCTCACACATTTATAACCCAGCTAAACACAAAACAAAAAAACAATCTCCAACTGGGTTAAAGTTTATTGTAGAAATACAGCGGGATTTCACCACCAGTACCTCATTGTAAAGTCTCACAGCTTCTGCAAAGTCCGTGTTAGCTTCGGCTTGAAGAGCAACAGAAGTGATCGACTTTGTGCCAACTTTTCCACCAAAGATGCCGCGCACAACATCATAATCCTCCAGTGCCCTGTAAAGTCTGCAAAAAAACAAACAAACTTTAGCCTTGGCAAAATCTATTACAGCTCAACTGAAAAAATATATAGATCCCATACAGCTCTATGTCATAAAGTATCCCTCTGATTATTTTAAAAATATTTAGAAAAAAAAACAAAGCAAAACATCAGTTTTTAAAAACTTGTTTTTATGTCTGGGTCCATTCGGGGCCTTCTCTGAATAGGTCCTGCTGGCTTGCCACTTGATCCACTGAGAGTGTGACCTGTAAACCTGTTGTCTCACCGTAAAACTAACTCCGTGCTTACCTCGCCAGGTGGATCCATTTGTTGGTGTCTGGGGGGATTTCTCTGCGTCCTCGCGACCGCTTAGCGGGACGTTCCTCTGGTCCGGCAGCGTGGAGCAGAGCCTCCTCCAGCAGCAGGATGCCCGACGGCTGCTGGAGACTCACCAGGCAGGTGGAGCTGATGGCGGCTGGATCGAGCTGCAGCAGCTCCCTCTGCTGGTAGCAGATGTCCTAGAAACGACAACAACAACAACCCCGTCAGCCTTCATAAAAAAAAAAGAAGAAATAAATTTAAAAAAAAGAAGGGTTTTTCCAGACTCCTCCTTATTGTTATGTTCTCACCTGCACGCATGCTATGAATGGTGGGAAGCAGAGAGTACTCTTGTTCAGGAATGTGTTCATGTTGCACCGTAGCTCCTCCTTGATTCTCCCACTATCCTGCGGACTGTGTGTTTTATCCATTTCTTGGAGGATGCCGGCAAAAAGGGAGCTGAAGAGTTGCTTGGCTAAAATTGGGTCTCTCTAAAGGACAAACAAAAATATTCATTGTCAGAAGCCATAATATTTAACATCCTTTTTTTTTCTACTGCAGTAGCAGTCTTACCTGAGCTAAAGCTTGAAGGGGAGCAATGAGGCTGCTGTACGGGATCTGGATATCCGGGAAGTCACCCACTCTGTAGTTCCGATACAGAGTCACCTGAGCCTCTCTTCGCAGCCTCTGGTCAGCTTTTTCTTCCTGTGGGAGAAATCCAGCCAATATTACCGAGAAAGGCCGTCAGCTATACAAATACTACATACACGCATCGGCTTGACTGTCAACAGCTTGGATCTCAGTCTGACCTTCTTCTGTCTCTGCTGTTGAATCTCTTTTAGGGCAAAGCCCAAACTGACTTTCTCCTGGTCTTTCAGGAATCTGCGTCGGAGTCTCAGGATGTTGCTCCGTTGCTCGTTTTCAGCTGGTGACAACAAAGAAGGAAACCATTGCAGCACAGTTCAGGGTTTCTGTAAAATTGTCATGTCAAAAAAACTTTGCAGATATTTACAGAACTTGTTTTTGGACTATTTCTTTCAGGTGTAAATACAAAAGTTCTACTGTGTGAGGATGGATGGAAATAACAATTGGGCAAATTTAGGGAAAAATTAATGTATGAATGAAAGAAGGATGGTCGGATGGACGAAGTGATGGATGGAAAACACATTTAGTCAAGAGGACAGATAATAAATCCTCTAAACACAAATATTCTTGCGTATTATTATTCACACCTGAAAAATAGTTACCGTGAAATCATTTTCCTGTTTTTCCCAGGATTTTTCTACACTGTACAGGAACTCAGCATTTCAAGACAAGAAATCACACCGGAGACTGGGGGGAATTTGGGTTTCACCTTTCCGAAATCAAAACGGTTAGCTGTTTCGGCAGATTCCTTTCAAACGAACCTCTGGTACGACTGTCCACCTCGTCTGTGGATGCAGTCAGACGCCTCAGGCCGAAACCTTCTCCCACTGGTCTTCTCGCTGCCGTCCGCCGCTCCGGTTTCTTATCAAACACAAGCAGTGAAGACAGAGACTCTGAGGCGGGGGAGTAGTCTGCGAGGGTATCCACGCTGCTGCCTGTCAGCCAGTTATAGGCCGTACGGCGGCCTAGGGAAGAAAAATAAACCACGATGTTGAATATATATATATATATATATATTGTTGCTTATTTCTTGGGTTGTTTTGCTACACATATGGGATGCCAGCAGTACCTGATGTTTGGGTTTGGCTAAACTCTAATGAAGTCTGAGTGGCTCTGAGCTTCCCCTTCATGGATCCCGACTGGGAGGCCCCTGAGCTCTCCGGGCCCTGAGAGCTTAGGGTCTCGACAAACATGGGTGTCATTACTGTGCTCCTGAAGCGCCAGTTTGAATCAATCACACAGTCCTGCAAAATAGAAATAAAAAATAAAGTAAAAAAAAAACATTGGGAGAGACTCTATTTGGACATTTTAAATGAAAATGTAAGAAAATTCAGGATGGACCTGGAAGGTGCACTCTGACAGAGGATACTCAAACATGTTCCTCTTGAAGTCGGGGCTCTGGCTGGTCATCTCCAGCAGCAGATTGGTGGCCAAGCTCAGAAAACACCGTTCTATCTGGCAGGAGTACAGGGAACGGAGCACCGTCAGCATTCGCTCCAGGGTCGCTGTGGGGAGGCGCTTCTCCTGACTCCAGAAGTTTCGGACGTAAAGCCTGGGGAAAATGGACAGAAGTTGAAAATCGTCGAATCTAAACTCAGACGAATAGAATAGTGACAACAATCGTAAATTAAATCTTAAAAGTTGGCTACTTACTGAAGGCCTTGGTTCTCCTCTGAAAGTCCTTGAAGTAACGTTTCTTTAGCTGCATCCAAAATCTCCAGAGAGGTTTGGTCTTTCATGCTTTCTTCATCCCTGCAAGGCCAAATAAAACACGAAACACCAAGAACACTCAAATTAGAGACCGTTTCTACCACTACCATATGATATAACACCTCCCACAGTTAATGGCTAAAAATGTGGAAAAAGTCTTAAACTGAGACAAATCCAACCTTTAATTCATTCAGCGAGAAAGAAATCCCACATCCAGAAATAATTACTTTTAACAAAATCCACCATGTCAGATGTATTAGAATCACTAAAATCCTGTGAAATGAATTTAACCGGAGCCTTTTTATTTATTTATGTATAATTTACCCTTTTAAGGTGATCAGAGTTTCTATTACAATGTTAAACAAAGGATGGATATGTAGTAAAGTACCTCACTGTTCAATGCGGAGGGTGATCTATGATGCTGTGGGCCTCTTTACCTTCCAAAACTTCTTGGAGCTTTGTTATTGTGCGTTTTCATATTTCTCTGCCCTGATCGACCAGATGGAAAATCAAAAATCCAATCTTTGTCTAGTCAGCGTTGCATTATGCTCAAGCAACACAAGGTGGTGCTATCCGCAATATTCCTCGGTATGGTTACCATTTCGTGGTGAAGAAGACTCGGAGTTCGCGATTATCAGTATCAGGCAGTCAGAAGAAGAACAGTTGAAGTCTGTGGTTCTATTTCAGCTGCAGGAGAGCGAGAGAGAGCCAGACTTCAAGCTGATAATAGGAAAGCCGGGGTAGGCCTTTGAGCTATCTATCCATTAGGAACAGGCTGGATTTAGAAATGCAGACAGCCTTTTAAAAATATCTTAGTCACAGTAAGGATATACACCCTCTTGAAATACAGGAGGACCCTGACGCTAACCATGCATATAGTCCTAACATAGGATTAATTTTTTAACTTTTCATTTTATAGTTCTTAAAGTAAAATCAGAATCGACTAAAATCAATATATGCAAAGCTTTAGAGCAGATGAGCCCAATCCTGGTCCTCGAGATCTACCATCCTACAAATCATAGATGTATCCCAGCTCCAACACACCTGTCTCAAATTGTTAAATTCCCTTATCAGTCCCTTATATGTCTGTCAGCTCTGCAGAGGCCTGTTAACAAGGCCTTCATTTGATTCAGCTGTGATGAGAAGGGATGCACCTAAAAGTTGCTAGATGGTAGATCTCGAGGACCAGGGTTGGGTACCCCTGCTTTAGAGAGACTAGAAATTAAAATTCATGATCCACCCATGTGTGGAGTTACCCAAACTCTACTGCAACTCTAACTGGAATTGTGTGCTTTGGTAGAATGAACACTCCAGTTGGGTTAAGTGTTAAACAAAGGATGATACGTGAAAAAGGTCCCTTACAATAATGATCCAAACGGGATGGCCAAATCAACATAACAATAGGTTACCGGACACAATATCAACCTTCCATGACTGTCTCAGTCCCCAGAACTAGAAGTTACAGAAGCATGTGCGCTGAACTGAAAAGAAGGAACTAGACTGTGGATAATCAAGAGAGATTGTGAAAACAGAAAGGGTCAAATATGTGAAATGTGATAGGGGTAGACCAAACCATGTCCTACAGACAGAAATGGGTTCAACAAACTATTAGCAGCAACTTTCAGCATGAGATTATACCATAGTAGTAAAAGCTCCATCTATTTTAAGGCTTTTCCCACATTTTAACCGGGGCTGCCAACAAGTAAGAAGGGAGCCGAGTGATTATGATCCGTCTGTCGAATTGCACCCTAGAAGACAGACCTGTAGTTGTCCTGGATCCACATGAGGATCTCGTACATCCTCTCTCTGCAAATGGGTGAAGGATGAGAGACGAACGCCGTCACAGCTCCCAGGAGCTCCTGCAGCTCCACCGGAGTCAGGCGGGGAATTATCTTGTGGATGATATCTAGACACACCCTCTGTCTCGCTTCATCCCTGAAAAATTTGTAAAGCAGAGTCAAAAATGACACATAAGGGCCTTTATTTGCAGTAGTGAGAAAGAGAGAGAAGTTTCCACAAAACTAATCGCAATCAAGGCTACACATTTTCTTCCTACTTTACGTTTTAGGGGAAAAGCAACAATTCCCAAGTTTGAAATGGACCAGTCATGAAGGGAAAGGTTTAGGACTCACCTGTGGCTCATCATCTGAATGAAACCTGAGCTCTTCAGGTGCAGAAAGATGTCAGGGATCACATCGGATCGGCTCAGCACGCACTCCAGACAGTGAGTCTTTAATATGCCGTGAAGCTTCGGGAGCAGGAAAAATACATGATTGACGAACCTGACAGAAAACAGAAGAATATATGGCTGTGGTTATCTTGATATGTATAACACTCCGACAAGAATCATTTATATTAAAGAGGAAAACAGAGATAGTGCTGTTCATTTATTCACCCACCGATCCATAAAGGGCGGGAAGTGTTTGGACACTTTGTTCAAGCTAATGATGAACTTATCATCCAGATCTTTTTTCTTCAGGTTTGTGATGTTGGTCGCAGCGAGACTGAAAAGTTCTTGCTGTTGCTGTGACACAACCCCCCAGAAAATTTCACAAATTAAAAAATAAGCTGAAATATTTTAATATGTCATCTACAGGAATAACTAATTAGGCAGAATAAGATAAGGTCAGTACATCGCCCCTTTCCGTCATGCTCTTCAGGACGAGGCCGATAATTTCAGCTGCAGCCGAGTAGACCTCCTTATATCGGATGAAGGACAGGTTGTTGCAGAGGGACTGGATGTACCTGAAAACGCAAAACACAGAGAGGAAAACAGACTTTTTAGCTCAGCATGCATTTAGGCCGAGAAGCACCGGTGAATTTAACTCCCTCCACAGCGCCTTAAAAGGCTCCTCTCAACTTCAGTTTCAACACATTTCTATTAGCGGATCAAATCAACATTCCACCTCTCGTATTCAATTCCACACGAAGCATCGTAGGCGGGCAGGTTGTTGGCCAGAATGATTCCCAGCAGCTGGAGGCCAACAGAGTTGTCTTTGCTCTTTGGGTCGGTGCCACGAAAGCGATCATATATTAGGCTAGGGAGGAATAGAGGAAAGAAAAACCAAAATGTATAAGATAATGAATGAAAAATCTTATCATTTTGAAAGTAACGTTTCATGTAGAATTACATAAATCTCTTATATGTATTTGTAAAATATCCAAGTATCAGGTTACATTTGACCAGAATTTAAGACCCAGCTGACTGTCGTAAAAAACATCTGGTGTTCGTGTGTAAAAACAGGTAAAAACGTACTTACTTGGAAGTATTCCTATGGGATATCCTCTCATATTGATCAACTTTTAGTTATTCTGGCCTAATCATACCATACAGTCCACCAACTAACCCTGGATTTCTTATCTTCCACCATTTTTTTAACACAGTAGTACAGCATTTATTTATGGAAAAAACACGAAACAGCATGTGACACATACAAAGTGTGCTCGGCGTGCCTTTGTGTTACCTGTAAGGCACATGCAGGCAGTCTTTCCAGCACTCTATCAGGGTGCGAATGATCTCCAGGTTGTGGCGGAAAACGGCCCTTTTGGGGTGGAAGCTGTGCTTCATAAGGAACTCTAACAGCCGATTGGCAAGGACTTCATCTCTCGGGTTTCCCTTTAACAGACATAGTTAGTGAGATACTAACCCAACAGACTGAGAGATGGCAACATCTCAAGTCCAAAAGCCATCAACAAATGTATCGTTTTTCGCCTTTATTGCCTTGGAAGCAATTAAATTATATATAAATATATATATTTTTTTTTTTTGGGGGGGGGGGGGCATATGCATGTTTAGTATGAACTGTAACAGTACCAAAAACTACAACAATCAGAAAACAATAAAAACTAAAGAATAAAAAAAATGCATGTAAAAACTCATGAAAAAGGCCATTTTGATGATGAAAAAATTAGCACACTGTAGTGAATGTGAAAGACATAATTCACCTTTGTTATAAGTATAGTTCAGTACACTGTTTTTCTGCATAACCGTTCAGGGATCGCGGTCCCTTTAAGATGTTGGGAAGACGTGATGACGTGGGACGCTGTTCAGCGCCATCTTGTTAGTTTTTGTTTTGTCTTGAAAAATAAACGACACGCATTCGTGTGCTCAAAGTGAGAAGTTGTCTCTTGCAAATTACTGCAATTTCCACAACACCTCCATATTTCTTCCTACTGAAACAGGATACAATTAGACAATAGTGCACCAAAACAAGTGGCATGCGGGAGAAACAACCTTATTTAGCACTTTGAAGTAACACTCAGTTTAAACCTCAGACATTTAGTTTGGTGTTAGTTCCTGACTGTTGATGTGAGAGAGAAGACCATGGCGAGAACGAGCTGCCTGAGGTCCTCAGAAAGAAGATTATAGCAGTTTATGAGACTGTAAAGGATTTAAAGAGGTTTGAAAATAATTCAAAACCAGCCACTCCTCTGTTCAGAAAATAGTCCACAAGTGGAAGACGTGCCCTGGTCTGGCCATACAATGTAGTTCAACCTGAGAGCAGACCGCAATATGCTAAAAGAAGTCCCCCCCAATCCAAAAAAAAAAAAAAGAGACCTACAGCAGCTTTTGTTGCTGTTCATGAGACTGCATGCCTATACAGAGAGAGACCATACAAGTTTGCTGTCTAGGAAGAACATGAAGACAGGTTTAAAGACAGGTGTTTTAGGGGAAAATGAAGTAGACAAAGCTGTTCTATGGACAGATAACTCTAGCTTTTAGAGGGAAGGTTGTCCCATCTGTTTCCTTGGCTAGTAACCAGATTTATGATTAGTAAAACCCAAGGGTGGTTTTGGTCGTTTACCTGTAATTCACCTTCTTCTTCAGAGAATTAATAAAATGCCAACATTTCTTTTAAATAAAACAAAAAGCAACATCTTTTCACATCTGTATGAGTTTTAAAAACGAACCACTTTAAAGTACTTAATTTGTATTCATCATAGTCGTCCGGTGGTTTAAATATTATACAATGATGATAGTAGTATGTTTTCTCTTAAATCTTTCGCTAACCTTCGGCGTGACCAGACTCGTCCAGGACAGGACGGTGACCACAATATCCACCACCATGAAATGGATCCCCACCCCTCCATTGTTTCCAGACACAACGAGCTGCAGCAGGGGCCCAAGCCAGTGCTTGGCGTACGGCCGAAAGACCTGGAAAATAAAGAATAAACCCCCGGATAATAAATGGAGAGGTTTGGGTGCTGCTACAGTGAAATACCAAAGTATTCATACCCCCTGAGTTTTTACACATATTATGTTACAACCACAAACTTTAATGCATTCTATTAGGGTAATTAAATGTTGTTGCAATTCAAACGAGGTATCTTCAAAGAGTCGTCAGGGATGGGGATGCTGCAGTCAGTCTTGCAACAAATCTGAAGAGGCCTCTGAGTTAATAATACAGGATTAAAGTTTGAGGTTGTGATGTGATAAAATGTAAAAAAAAACAAAAAAAAAACAATAAAAAGGATCAAGAGGTGTGAATATTTTTGCCACAGAAAGCCTGAGAGGCATTCACCTCCTCCGTGTTGATGATCAGCTTTGAGATGAACAGTCGAATGTTCAGAGGCGTTGCTGGATTCGCCAGCTTTCCGTGCAGGAACTTCATCCATGGAGGAAGCTCATTAGGCAGAATTCCCTGTTTCACATGGAGCGGAACAGTTACACATAATAAACACACAATCTGCTGGGATTCCTTTAAATAGCAAACTTTAAAACTGATTGGAATGTATGTACAATTGAATTGAAATGAGTTTTCCTGTAACGTGCCTTGAGATGGTTAGTTATGAATTGGCGCTACATAAATAAACTGAATTGGATTGAATTAAACACAAAGTTCTGGTCTTGATTTTTTTTAAGGTAATTTATGTGATATTCTGATTCAAGGCCAAGGACTTCAGCTAAGCCTGGGCAGGCTGACTAAAACGAAGCCGACCTGCTCGATTTTAGGCGTTATGTTGCTCCTCTGCATGTGTTGTATCAAAGCCGTCATGGTCGCCATGGATTCATGCTGGTTTAGCTCATCCATTTCCAGATCTACCGTCCCATCCTGGGAAGGACTTCTGTCCTCAGTTTCCTTGACACACAAGAATTCAAGACAACCGCAGTTCAGCATTTCTGAAGATCTGACCTAAAACTGGACCTGTACTTAGGAACATAAGGGACTTTTAATAAAATATTTAGACCATCAAGAGCTACTGAGATATGTTTATTGGACAATGAGATGAGGAAAGCGGCAAACCTTTTTCACTGTCGTGCGTTTTGGTCCCTCTGGGTTCTGGGAGCTGAAGGAGAAGCTTTGGACCCCCGTGGAGAAATCAAACTGACTCATCTCCTCACTCAGGCTGCTGTCGGCCATGTAGGACTGGGAGGAAAGATACACAGGCGCCTCTGTGGAAACCACAGCGTCAATCACATTTAGTGACCCAATCAGTGGGCCAGGCGCTTTTAGGATGTATTGATTGATGTAGTTCTTGGAAAACTAATGTAGCGTGAATTTAAACAACTGTTGATAAAAACTAGAAAAGTTCAGAAACACTGATGGGAGCTAGCTATACCTCCAGTCTCGTCACTGACTTCCTTTCGAATCATAAAATATTTCTTCTTCCTCTCAAGTGGGACCTAGAACAAGATGAAAAACGCATTACATGAACTTGTATCTGACACTGAACACATTTTGTTAAATCGTTTCAAAAATAACCTACCTCAATTTCAACGGGAAAGTTGTAGGTGCGTTGAACATCAATGATGTTTTCAAGAATGAACTGATTCTGAAGAAGAAAAAAAAAAAAATCTAGATGAGAAAGTTCCTTTACAATCCCACCGTTCTCCCCAGAAAAATTTCGATCACATTTCAAAAAGTTGATAGACAGTACGAAAGTACAAATAACTTTAACCACACACATGATGAGATGTTTAAAATGATAAATGCTGACTTTAAAAATTACCATTCAAAAGGCAAAAGATAAACATAAAGATTTAGGCCCTTTTGTCTTTATGAGGACAGATTTGGACTCGAAATGCTGTGGAGAGAACGGAGCAATATGAACACGCCGAGCTGTTTTTGTTGCTTTTCTAGTTTTTATTTGATTCATGAACATTAGTCAGAACCCCAGCCATGTTTATATAGTTCTGAGCAAACTGAAGCCTACTTTTCTTGTGCTTTTGGGTCGGTAGTTGTTTCTGTCTTGGAGCTCAGGCACGGAAGCCCTTCAGTCTAGTGCAGGATAGCGGTGTGCCGATTTGCAATTTAATCGATTAGTTGCGAAATGAAATGTGCCAAATCGATAGCGATTCATAAGGGTTCAAAACCAGTTATGCTTCATAATAGTTAAATGACAGGAACATAAACGTCCGACGTGCCGCCCAGATACTTGAGGGGACGGACCGGCGAAAACATGGTTTTGGCAGCTAGCGTTTCAAATGCTCGCCTTCAAACCAGCAGAGTATATTTCACACTGCATGGCTGAAACGCTAGCTGCCACCGTCATGTTTTCGCCGGTCCGTCCCCTAAAAAAGTCCAGGCGGCGAGCCGGACTTTTATGTTCCTGTCATTTAACTATTATGAAACATAATCAGTTTTGAACACTTATGAATCGCTATCAAATTGGCACGTTTTACATCGCAACTATATTTTAGAGTGAGTTAAATAGTGAGCGGCAAATGCAAGCATTAGCAGTTTCTCATTTTCATGGAATAATTTGATTGGATTTTCATAACAAAATGGCACTAAAAGCACCAGTAAGATATTTTAGGATATTTTGTTCTTGTCATCACGTTGGAAACCATTCGTTTTTGTTATCTTTCACAACATCCCATAGATGAAAATCTTTCCATACTCATTTTTCTAAAGTTTTATGTTTTTCTCTATTTAAAACCTTATATTGGAAGTCCAAATTTATTTCTTCAAAAATGACAGCAAATTTCTGATATCAAAAACTTTTCATTTTCAAAGGTCATGTACTATTTGCGGCTCTAAATGAGTTTATTTAGCTGGACTTGAGGTCAAAAATGGCTCTTTGGATTGCAAGTGTTGACCCCTGGTCTAGTGTTTAGCGGAAACAGACTCCTCAGTTGCTGCCGCCACCAAGTCTTTTGCAGAGTCGAGGCGTTTAAACCCACCACATCAGATGTGTGTTCAATTATTTTGAGGGTGCAGCAGTCACTAAAAGAATGATTTGGAATTATGATAAAATCTTCCTAAAATTAGTTTTATTCACCTCTTTTGGACTAATTTCAATAACAAATATTTTAGACTTTGATCTGATTAACCTAATTTGCGGTGACGGTTGTATATTAAGTGCAACGGTGTATAAGGTGAAGCTGCCCAACTGCTATACTAAATTTTAGTTCAACCTGGATTTTAAATGAACTTCTTAGAGCTGCTTGGTGTTATTTCTCAAGTCTTACACAACACAGGGTTACAGTGGAGCGCAGCAGTACCTTCTCTGGTTTCTCGCTGAAGAGGAACCCCTGGTAGAACTTGGGCTCGCTGAAGCTGCAGCTGATGACTGCGATGGCGCAGTTGTACGCAGCGCAGTGATAGCTTCGTCTGAGTTCAAGGAGCTGTGTCTCACCGGCCATGTTCTCCGTGAAGGCTTCGAAACATGATCTGTGTTGCACGAAAACATATTAATGGAGAAAACGAAAAACCCCAACAACGAGACAAGTCTGAAAGAACTTTCAGTCGAGACGTACTTGATCAACGTTTTAGACAACTCGTTCCCCTCGGTTTTTTCCAAGCGACAGTAGGCCTGATTGATGCGGGACTCCTTTGAGTAAACTTCGTCTTTAGGGAGGCGGGAATACAGGAGCTCCATCATCTTGTAGCAGCCATTCTTCTTCAGCAGCTGGATCTCAAAGGTGCTTTCACTTGACTTGAATGAACAAATACATACATACATTCAAATGTACCAACTGCCTGATTGATGTTTATATATAGGGATTTAGAAAAAATTTCAGAGTTGTTCAAATATGAACAACAGCTCACCTTTGTGAAACGACTTTGCAGGAAGGCAATTATGTCAAAGACGGTTGTCACAAAGAAGTCGTTCAGGGCCTTGGTGCTGCAGTGGGAGGCCAGAGGCAGCAGGACCCTCTCCATCATGGCCTGCAGCATGGAGCTCACCGGCACATCACCCTGCTGAATCGCCTCGTACACCACACAGAGCAGCTGCCGGTCGCTGTTCGCTCTAATAACACAGGGACGAACACACGGATCAGGATCAGTTCAGTTGTTTTCATGTAAAATTAAGTTTTCCAGACTGGAATATCAACAGTTCCTATTCTTTTACACCCACTCCTACCATTTAAAACACAACTGTGAATCACTCTGGTCAGGTTTTAAAATGTGGGACCAGCAAAAAACTGAAAAAAGGCCTGAAAGGATGCGAGGAAGGAAAGACAAAAAGGGCAGAAGGAAGGAAGGAAAAAAGGGAGAACAAAAGGAGGGTGTGAAGCAAATGGAACAAGGACTGAAGGGATGTAGGAGACAAAAAAGAAAGGAATGACACAAGTAAGGAAAGACAAAAAGAGAACAAGGAGGGAACAAAAGAAGAGAAAGAAAGAAAGAAGAGAAAGAAAGAAAGAAAGAAAGAAGAGAAAGAAAGAAGAGAAAGAAAGAAAGAAAGAAAGAAAGAAAGAAAGAAAGAAAGAAAGAAAGAAAGAAAGAAAGAAAGAAAGAAAGAAAGAAAGAAAGAAAGAAAGAAAGAAAGAAAGAAAGAAAGAAAGAAAGAAAGAAAGAAAGAAAGAAAGAAAGAAAGAAAGAAAGAAAGAAAGAAAGAAAGAAAGAAAGAAAGAAAGAAAGAAAGAAAGAAAGAAAAAGAAAGAAAGAAAGAAGAAAGAAAGAAAGAAAGAAAGAAAGAAAGAAAGAAAGAAAGAAAGAAAGAAAGAAAGAAAGAAAGAAAGAAAGAAAGAAAGAAAGAAAGAAAGAAAGAAAGAAAGAAAGAAAGAAAGAAAGAAAGAAAGAAAGAAAGAAAGAAAGAAAGAAAGAAAGAAAGAAAGAAAGAAAGAAAGAAAGAAAGAAAGAAAGAAAGAAAGAAAGAAAGAAAGAAAGAAAGAAAGAAAGAAAGAAAGAAAGAAAGAAAGAAAGAAAGAAAGAAAGAAAGAAAGAAAGAAAGAAAGAAAGAAAGAAAGAAAGAAAGAAAGAAAGAAAGAAAGAAAGAAAGAAAGAAAGAAAGAAAGAAAGAAAGAAAGAAAGAAAGAAAGAAAGAAAGAAAGAAAGAAAGAAAGAAAGAAAGAAAGAAAGAAAGAAAGAAAGAAAGAAAGAAAGAAAGAAAGAAAGAAAGAAAGAAAGAAAGAAAGAAAGAAAGAAAGAAAGAAAGAAAGAAAGAAAGAAAGAAAGAAAGAAAGAAAGAAAGAAAGAAAAAGAAAGAAAGAAAGAAGCCCACAGCATAAGGAACAGCTGTTTGAGGAAACCTTTATTTGTATTGAATTGATGGACACCTGGAGGGAAAGAAAGACAGAAGCTAAGAAGGAAGACATAAGAAAGGAACAAAGGAAGAAAAGAAAACAAGCTTTTGACAATTGGATGGGAAATAAAGTCTGGAAATGCACATTTTCTTCCCAAAATGTTATTTTCTTTACCCTTACATATCCAGAACTGGAAAATACAGAAATCAAATTCAACACTTTTTCATAATTGTACAGGAAACCTGAGGGATGTTATATAATTCATTTCAGGATAATCCACCCACGTAGCGCCTAAGAGAAGGCCACTAGGTGGACATCTGAAACTTTTACTAACCTCTTAGCGATTCTTTGAAAACAGGTCTGAAACTGTTCCTCCATGATGTGCTTCCCATCCCGACACAGAACTCCTGCCATCAGTCGGAGCAGGAGAGGACTCTGGGAAAGCTCCAGGGCATCCAGCAACTAAAACATGGACGTTCACCTTTTTTATTTCCACCCCATTCTGTTATGTTTGGGGCTCAAACTTTGAGCACACTGAAATCACACTTGGATTTGGTCAGCTGTTGGCCTTCCTAGGTAGAACTCTGTCAAGAAATCATCTGGGTACGTTTAGCGCCCTCTCTCCTATTTTTTTTTACAGAATGTCCACCTTTTGAGTGGAAACTACAATACGAGTGGAGAGGGTTATGGGATGGATCAGTATTTAAAGAAAGCTCCTCAGAGAGAAGAGATTAAATAAAAAACAGGTTTCTTCTGTGACACGTTGACATCAAAACAACTGAACAACCTTCCCAGTCGACACTTTGTGGTTTATTGTATTATACTAATTCCACTGTGAAGCTGCTGTCAGTGTTCCCTAGTTTGCTGAAAAACATTTTTAATGGGTCCAAATGTGAGAAAATGAATGGGATTTTGTGGAACATCAAGTCAAGTATACATAAATGAACAAAAAAAGACACAAAACTTTTGTATTCTCACTCTCTGACCTTAAATCAGACTTAACCTTTCTTGTTTAAGGTAATATAGGGTTCCCAAAATTATCTAATTTGCCAATTGCCAGAATGATTCCTTTTTTTTTACTCTCTTCAAAATCAAACTTTTACATACATGATACTTTAGGGTCTGCTACAATCGTATTTTAAACTGTAGAGTGAGAAATAGAGGAAAGGCATGAGACTCATGCCAGAAGAGTGAAAAGTGGCAACCCTGCTTTTTATCATGTGTCTTTAGATCTGTCTCTTGAAATGGCAGAGATTTCAAAAATGGTTTTTCTAATTATAAAACATCAATAGTAAAAAAAATAATGTTTCAGGATAAAAAACATGAAAATATAAGAATGATAATTGTTGTGGTTAAAAAGAAGAAACATTCTCAAAACATTATTGATATAGCCGTGCATGGTTAAACAAAATGGCAACTTTTACACTACTGTCATTTATCTCCAAACTTTAGCTTTACCTTCCGGATACAGTCCATGTAGTTGTTGCGGTGAAGCGAGCCCTTAGCGAACTCATCGGACTGCATGGGGAAGTGGGAGGCGACCAGAGCGTCGAGAGCTTTCTGGAGCTCAGCCAGCGGCTCACCTTGGAGCGTTGTGAAGAAAGGCAACACCAACAGGGCCTGACTCTGACGCCATGAGAAGGTTTAAACAATTACACAGCGCCTGTAGGCTTTAATAAAGGTGCGGGGTGAAAAAGAAAAGGTAAACATGTGATACCTTGAGATTCAGAGGCAAATTCGTGTCGACCAGCAGCAGAGAGAAAGTGGAAAACACCTGCTGGAAAGCTTTGTGGTCAACATCAGAGCAAACGGACGAGTCGATCTAATTAGAGAGAAGATGGTCTTCATTAGGCTAAAGTCGAACGAGTTGGTCTCGTCACACTGGACTAAGTTATTTGCTGTTTTTCTTCCACCTGCAGGAGCTTGGAGAGCAGGAGGAGAGTTGCGGTTTTACTCTCCGAAGTGGATGAGGGTCCCTCCCACCATGACCGCAGACTCATCCACCTCCTCAGAACTTCTTCCACCAGCTTCTGGCCCTGAGTTTTCCTCACAGACCGCTCTCTGAAGCTGTGGTCCAGCATGCCGTTCAGCAACACGCTCACCTGAAGGACAAAGAGAACCATTTACACAAGCACAACCAGGACTGTAGGATGTGAAGATTATGGCGTTCCTACAAAATTTTAGGTCAGATTTTGATCTTCCTTTCCCCCCCCAAAGCCGTCAGCCCCTTTATTACAAATATTAGGGTAGTAACAAAAGCTGGACAATAGAGATCTCTTTTCAGTGGCCTGGATGGATGGATGAACAGAATGATGAGTGGATGGACAGATGGACAGAATGAGAGATGGGTGGACGGATGGACAGAATGATGAGTGGATGGATTGACAGAATGATGGATGGACAAATGGATGGATGGACGGACAGATGGACAGAAAGATGAATGGATGGATAGAAAATGGGTGGAATGACGGATGGACAGAATGGTGGATGGATTGATGGATGGACGGACAGAATGATGGATGGATTGACGGATAGAGAGAATGAATGATGGATGAATGGATGGATGGATGGATGGACAGAATGATAGATAGATGGACGGATGGAGAGAATGATGGATGGATGGACGGATGGAGAGAATGATGGATGGATGGATGGACAGAATGAGGGATGGATGGACAGATGGACAGAATGATGGTTGGTTGGATGGATGAATGGATGGATGGAGAGAATGATAGATGGATGAACGGATGGACAGAATGATGGATGGATGAACGGATGGACAGAATGATGGATAGACAGACAGAATGATGGATGGACAGAATGAGGGATGGATCGACGGCTGGACAGAATGATGGTTGGTAGGATGGATGGATGGATGGATGGATGGATGGATGGATGGACAGACCACATGATCCATGGATGATAGATGGATGGACAGAATGATGGATGGATGGACAGAATGATGGATGGATGGATATATGGACAGAATGATGGTTGGTTGGATGGATGGACAGAATAAGGGATGGATATAAGGATGGATAGAGTGATGGATGGATGGAAGGATGGATAGAAAGATGGATGGATGAACAGGCAGATAGATGGAGAGATAGACGGGATAGAAGACAAAATAAAATCTTTTCCATACTCTTATTTTCGTTTTCCGGACTGGAAATTCTACAATCAAACTCCAGAGAACATCCTTTCTAACCATAGACAGTGGAGGGAGTCAAACATGAACTACCATGCTGGGTTTCTCAGAGGAGGCCATCATGAGGCGTGGCACTGCAGTTTCCAGATTCTTGAGCAGCTCGCCGTTGATGGTTGTCTGGAAGAGGCTGTAGAAGTACTCGCCGTGGGAGAAGCTCAGGAAGTTGTGGCTGCAACCGCCAGATATCGGCACAGAAAGCATGATGGTGTTCAACAGCAACTCCACCAGTTGCTCACTCTGCAGAAAACCACATGCCGTACAAATTATTTCTGATGTATGCATATAATATATAGTTGAGTCGTGTAGTGTTGCTACCCAACGATGTTCCACTGTTTGCTTTGAGCCAAAAACTAGAGCCACCAACCTGCTGGCTTATAGAAAAGGCGAGCTGAAGCAGTCCATCCGCGAGCCGCCTGGTGTTTACGTCCAAAGATGGAAGCGCCTTCCTGTCTCCTCCTGGCGCTATGCCTTTATACACCGTCATCAGAAGCTTGGAGCCAAGAGAGCTGCCGTAGGCTGAATCCTTCAAGAGAAACACACAGGGTATTGGCTCATTTCCTATCATTATTTCCTAAATCTGCAGCTTTTTTCCCCATCCCCTGCTCTCTTCTAAGGTTTCTCTGGACATCGAACCCAAGCTTTGGGTTTGTGCTTAATATCAGGATCACAGCATCGAGCTCAACATTTGGCACCCGGTGGAAAAGATGCTTGCAAAATCCTAAATGTAAATGTGAAATTGTATCAAGAAACATGCTTTCCACAGCGCCCCGCAAAAGTATTCATACCCCCTTGAACAACCACCATAAACAACGTGTTTTTTGGGGGGGATTTTATGTGACAGACCAAACACAAAGTGGTGCACAAACGTGAATTGGGGAGAAAAAAAAGAAGACAAAATGCATTTCTACATTTAAAAAAAAGGGGAAATCTGAAAAGTGAGATGTGCATTTGTCTTCAGCCCCCCTCAGCGAACATTCTGTAAACCACTTTTCATGGCAATTACAGCTGCATGTTTTTAGGGGGTCTCCACCAGATTGTCAGATCTGGAGATTTTTTTTCTCCCAACACTCTTCTTTACAAAATAGCTCAAACTCTGGCTGGAGATTAAATTATATTTTAGATTTTCCCTGAGGAAAATCAGCTCCACAGCATCATGCAGCCACCACCATGCTTTCCCTATGGGGATGGTATGTTCAAGGTGATGAGCAGCGTTAGCTTTGTGCCACACAATATTTTGCATGCAGGCCACGACGTTATATTTTTTACCTCATTTAATCAAGCCTCATAAGTAGGGCTTGGCACTATATCGATTCTATTGATTATATCGAATTTTCCATTTATAAAGATTGAATTTTTGGAATATTGGAAAAATAAATAAATCCAAAAATGCATCTCTTGGATTTCCATAGTTCAAATGCCTTCCATCTTGTTTTACAAGCATGTTTTACAGAGTGTTTTCATTTGGACTTTGAATTCAGGTCAACTCCAAGAAGGAATGATTGAAATAAGAGCAAGTTAAAAAAATATATTTTCTGTCATTTGTAATTTTATTTTAGAATAAAGAATTTAAAAAAAATCCATATAAAGAATCAAATTTGGCATGAAAAAAAGAGGATCTTTTAAAAATCCATTCTTGCCCAGCACTGACCTTTCATTTTTCCAAAACAATTGTATAATGTCCGATGACGTGTTCGACTTTTGAAAATAATCTTTAAATTAAAAAATAACCTTCTGATATCTTCAAATAGCACCAGGAAATATTAAATATTGACCAAAATTCTGATTTGTTTTATATTGTGATATATATTGATATCAACCATTAAGAGAAATATTATCATGATAGAATATTTTTCCATATCGCCGAGCCCTACACATAAGGCTTTCACAGAATAGAGATTAAATTAAGCCCAGTTAAATTCTATTCACTTTTTCAAAGACTTAAGAAATTGGCTGCAGTTGATTTTATTTAAGCGTATATTGATAAAGGGGCTGAATACATAAACACCTTTTTTTATTTTTTATTTAGAAAACGGTATAATTTCCTTCTACTTCATAACCATGTGCCACTTTGCGTCACATGAAACAAAAACAAAAAAAAACCAAAAAAACAACTTAAGGGTTAATTAAGTATAACTAAGAGGATCCAACTGTAAATAGGTTTTTAGAAAAACACGAAAAATACACCTTTCTATGGAGATAAAATAGGCTAAAAACATCTTCATGTGCGTAATACTTGATTTGTAACTTGCATCATCCTGTTTGTGTGTAACTCTGGGTACTTGTATCTGTAAAACATGATTTGTAAACCGTAAAGTACATTTTGTGCCTAACTCCAGGTACTTGCAATTCTGTGTTCAAATGTACACAAAAATGTCTATAAATTACGAGTACAAAATATATTTACACACGCACATTTTCAACTTACACTAACTTGCAACTAGCTATGGATTCAAAACGACTCCTACGCATACAAAACGTTAAATACGTATGCACCAATCCCCTGATACAGACAGACAAAACCACATTTATGCACAGATCAGGGTTACAATTGCAGGAGGGGTTTAGAGACTCATTTCATGTCTCCAGATTTGTGCGTACATGATGCTTTTAAATGCTGGGAGAATGCTGGGTCATCTGAGTTTTCTTATCTCTGCATACATGTGGTTTTGTCTTGTGTGTATCAGGTGACTGGTGCCTACGTATTTAACCATTTGTATGCATAGGAGCCGTTTTGAATTCATAGCTTTAAGTTAAGTGTAATATGAAATTGTGCGTGTGTAAATGTACTTTGTACTCTTGATATTTGTATGCACATTTTAACACACAATTACAAGTACCCGAAGTTACGAACAAAACGTATTTTACGGTTTACAAATCATATTTTACACATACTAGTACTCAAAGCTACACACAAGCAGGCTGACACAAGTTGCAAATCAAGTATTGCGCACACGCAGATGTTTTGAGACCATTTTCTCTCCATCCCTTCCGGTATCTTTAATGGAGAACACAGAGTTCTTACCTGGCTGTGCAGAATGGAGCCGAGGAAGCCAGCTCTGTGGATCTGCTTACAGGAAGAAAGCACCATTTCCATTTGCTCGTGGCGGCTGAGAGTCCCCGAGTGGTACAGATCTACCTCACACAACTCCTCCACACTATCGTAGCCACAAGGCAAATAAACGTTTCATTGATTAAACAGAATCCAACACCTATAGATCTTCCCTGTAATCGGGGCGCTTCATCGCAGTGGAACGAACCGTTTGCGAGAGATCTTTGCCCGCAGGCCGCTTTCGAGGCGGCCGCTGTAAGGCGAAGCCATCAGAGCCTTGAGTAAAGGCACGCACACCTCCGGGAGGTTCCTCATCACCTCCACGTCGGCCATGTTGAACCCCACGGCGGACGGCTCACACACCACCGCTGCGGTTAACTCAAAGAATGCCGCGCAGAAGACGTCCTGCTCGAGCAGCTGCAAACAACATCACAAATGTCTCGTTTAGAACTTTGATGACGGAAGGCGTTTTTTTTCCAACCCCGTGACCAAATGGTACCTTCCAGAATCCTTGGCCTCCTTTGACGAGAATCATGGAGGCGAACTCCAGCAGACGGACGGTGATGGTGCACTTGCTGTAGTTGTACTGGTCCACCTCTCTCGGGCTGAAGTGAGACGTCCTCTCGCCGAGGGGGAAACAGCTCTCTGCGGCCGTCAGTCCACGGGCCGCAAGCTCCGTCAGGAAGAAGTGCGTGGCTCTCAGGAAGCTAGATCTGTCTTTTGAGCCTTTGGAGTATAGCAAAAAATAAAAATAAAAAAATCAATTAAACTGATGAAAACAATAAAATTATATATTGTCCCATATATCCACAAACAGAAATTACTGAGAATGTGCTGAGGCTTGATGATGTGTAAGCCAATGAAGGTGTTGTAGCAGTCCAGAACGGCCAGTAGCAGGTCCATCCACTGCAGGGTGGCTCGTACGCTGAAGGGGCCCGTGAGGTCCCTGAGCGTTGGTTGAGAGAGGAGACCCCCGCCCTCAAACCGGGAGATCAGGAAAGCGATGCCATGATCCTCCAGCATGCCCTCTAACCACTGCGGCGGAGATTTCTTTCCTGATTCACACACCCCGATTAAGGTCAGCTTGTTAACAAAATGGCTTTCTTTTTATTCCGATTTTTTTTTCTACTGCAGGGATGGTTCCAAATGTCCTGTACTCGCCTGGGAGGAGAGGAATAAATTCATAGAGGAGCTCCATGCATTTGTGGCGACACTCAGTCTGAGGCCGGCCACACTGCTCCAGCAGCCAGACAACCACATCGGACAGGCACGGCTTCTCTTCAGGCGGGAAACCCCTATAAGAGATGCAAACAGTGTAGATGAACTCTAACACTTTTAACAGTTAAGTCTGTCAAGTCTACAGGCGGCAGAGTAGTGCGCGCACAGATGACCAACCTTGGGGTGCGTCTCTTTGCGTTGTGCAGATTGAGACTGGGGGCTTTGTGTTTGATTATTCTCTTCAGATGGTCAATGGCACTGCCACACTGCTGCACAGTACCTGCAGACAAAAGCAAGAGATCTTTAAATTACTTCAACCGTTAAGGATCGTTACCAAAGTGTTCCACAATAGAAAACCCTTTACTTTTGCAAACTCGAATTTCAAAGCTTTTCCAGATATCCGAGTACAGTTATAATGTTGTATTGGTCGTGAAACAGAACAATTCTTTTTTTAAAGGTTTTGTGGCCACAGTGGCCTTTATTTGACATTGGATAGGATGCAGAAAGGGGATAGATGTGGGGGACAGACACTCTGCAAATGACCTCGGGCCGGCGTTGAACCAGGGAGGACCGCATCGAGGGCTAAGGCCTCTGAACATGGGGCGCCCGTCTAGACCACTGCGCCACGCGACGCCCGGAAACAGAACAATTCTTAAGTTCCTGTCCAATCCAAGAGTATGCTGAAGCCACAATGGTTTGAGAATATTATTCTTTTGGGCAATTTAAATAATCTCTACTGTCAATCCTATAAAAACCGCAAGTGAATTAATTAACACTAAATACAAATTATTTTAACCACACTGTGTCAGTTTAAAAAAATGTTTTTGTACTGCTTGCAAAAAGTTCAGAAATCAAGAGTTTCACTGTCTGGTTTAGGCGCCATAAACCGAGCAGCTTTTAAAACCACACACAGGTCTGGTCTAAAACGGCGCTCAAAAAGCCGGAAATGGTCCTTTACATTTTTTTTGGGTAGTTTGTTTTAAGTACGAGTTCCTTCACTCAGTAACCCAAAACAGAGTATTAAGTTGGATACAATTTCAATATATATATATATATATATAAATAAATAACGGTAAGAAACCGTTTTAATCTGTAACAGTTCATATTTTTAATCAAAACTGCAAAAGTCAGACCTGGGAAATGATAAAAGCAAATTACTGAATTTTCCAGACGGCATAGCAACAATGATAAAACCTTAATATCTTGACCAAAAAAATAGACAGTACAGAAATATGGGGATTTGAAATAAAAAGTAGTAAGTTATCTGCATACAGTGAAACTCTCGAAATGCTCTGAATGCGCTTACAGCATCGTAGGGATGTTACCAGGGGTTTTGATAACTAAACCCAATTTGTGCCTCGTTAAAAATGAAAAAAAAGATGGTTTCTGATTGTTAGTATAATTTGAGGCAACAATTGATTTTAAGTACAAAATAAGATTTGAAGCGAAACCAAATCCTCCTTATTCAGCAAACAGGTAATTCCATTCCATGTGACCAAAGGGTTTCTCTGAAAAAAGATAAAGAAGACATTGTTCCTTGATATCAGAAGGGACGTACAGAACATTGAAAACGGCCAAATATTAAACTTGAGATAATCGTCTTTTACAAATTAACATGGAACTTCAGCTACTTTTGTTGGCAGACTTTTTCTAACTTGTGGGCAGATAGCAGCTTTCACCAATACTTGCCTTTGTAGCTGTCATTTTCTCTTTGGAAATAGTCTCTTGTCTTTTTATTTGGATTTTAGAGAAAAAAAAAGTGATTTCCATTCATTATTCTTTCAAAAAAAATAAAACATTCTGAGATCTCATTTCATATTTGAACATGGTGTTTCAGTACCATTCCATTCGATATGATGGACTGTTCCTAACAGTGTTTTAAATAATACTATTTGTGACTGAAAATTATCATTGCACACCATCCTGAACACACCATCCCTACAGTGACAAAAGCTGGTGGCAGCGTCATTCCCTGGGGATGGTTTTCTTCAACAGGGATAAGGATGTTGTTCATAGTAAATGCAAAGGTGGATGAAGCTAAATACAAGGCAATCCTAGAGGAAAACCTGTTAGAGGCTACAAAAGATTCGAGACCTTGAGAGGGTTTAAGGGGTAGAACTATTTTTGCAAGGCACTGTATATGTGTAGCAGATGAGGGGGAAAATACCCATGGATCGCTCGTCTGAGTGCGCCAGAGCCAGACTTTCAACAAATATGACGAGAACCTCGAAGACGAACTGTTCCACCAAGGAGCTTTCCTCTCTGAAAGTTCAGAAAGAATTTGGGGATTAACAACAAACTGACGTGTCAGAAATAAGATCAGTTTCTGATATTTTTTTTTAGATTAGTGAACCAAAAGCAATAAAACTGAAACCTTCGAAGGATCTACCTGAACTGTCTGTAGATGCTGTTGAAAGCCAGGGCGGCGCCGAGTCTTTTAAAGCCGTTGGGGTGCAGAGCCAGGCTGTAAATGCGCTTAAACAGGGACTTCATGTTGGTGGGGCTCTTCTCCTGCTGCCTGGGGGTGGTCTGTTTAATCGACCACTTGACGAACTCTTCGATGCATTGCCCGCAGAAGTCTCTGAGAGTGCTGTCGCTCTGGTCAATCACGCCGTCCTGAACACAAGCTGACTTAGGATGCAGCACACAAAACCTACTGGTGCCAAACGGCTGAGTCACTTACCAGAATGGCCTCTAGAACAGCTACTGTGTCTTGGCTCTCGAACTTCTTGTTGTTTGTGAACCAGTGAATCAGCTGCATGACCAGGGGTTCAAAGAGCTGCCTGGTTACCTGCGCAAAATATCAGAAATTCACAATGAAAATGGTTGAATTAAACATAAACCTCGAAGAGAATTAGGCTTTAGGCATTCTAGAATTTCTCCAAATGAGTCCTTAAACACATCCAATGACTAAAATTGTTTTCTCATGACGCGCGGAAGTGTGCACCTGATCAACATCGCAGGCCAGGCGCAGCAGCACGGGAAAAAGCTTTTTGTGCAGCTTGTACATAGGAGGCACTCTGTTCTCCCCTTCCACCATCTGAACGCTCTTCCCGATCATGTAGACCACCAAGCTGTGGAGCAGCTCACAGGCCGCCACCTGAGAAGGCAAACGAGAGGACGGTGAAGATCTGTTTCTCCGTAAGCGATAGGAGTATCTAAGACGACATACTTTGGTCTGTCTATCGGTTGTGGACAGAGCCAGTTCGCTGATGCGAGGCAGAAAGGGATCCAGGTAGATCACCGGCTTCATGTCGGCGAACGGCACGCCGAAGCTGAGTCTTTTTTCCGAATCCCAGGCAACGAATTTCTTCATCATTTCTTCCGATGAGACCACTGCGAGCCAGATTGAGAATGAGATTGAGAAGGCGATACAAAAAGTTGGTCTCGGCTAGCCATTACAGCGCTCTCCACCTTTATTGGCGCCGAGAACTAAATAAATCTTTAATTGCAGTAGCTTTCTCTCTCACTAAAAAAAACTGTAAGTGAAAAGAAATTCAGCCTTTAACGATACGTTATCTGTGGGAATACCAGCACAACAGCTTCACAAACTTAAACGTGTAGAGCTATCTAAACTCTGTTGTTATTTCAATAGTGCTGTGTTTAAAACTGAAAAACCGATTCTGAATCGATTCTTATAGAAATTCCAAAAATTGATTTAATCGTAAAGTTTCCCTTGGTGAACTGCAACCCCACCCAGTGATGCATCACTGAATTACAGGCATATAATTAAGGTAATAGTTCAAAAAAACCTTTTCAATAGCACTGACCCATATCATTATCGGATTGGAACAGATTGGATTGGATGATGATAATAGATTCTAACTCTTGAGAATCAGAATCGAATCTTGACAGTTGAATCGATGCCCAGCTCTATATTTCAACAGAAACCATCTGCTTTGTTGAAATTAAGAAACCTACACTTTTTTAAATTTAGTTTAATCCTTCTCCAGGCTTAAAATTTCAGTTTTCACATTCCTTTTAGCCTCATTGTTATGAATATTATTTAACAGATTTCTGAATCAGTCACGTTTTAAATGAGGAACCCGCAAAAACTACAAAAAAAGAGGGAGGTATAAAAAGAAGGACACAAATGAGGAAGGAAGGGAGGATGAAGGAATAATTGGCAGCAATAAAAAAAATGTTTCATGATCCATTTTCATGCTTTTCCAGACTAGGATAAGAGATTAAGCTTTCCATCACCAAACATTTAAGCTGGATTTGGAGTAAAGCCAAGGATCGAGTCCTGAATTGTGTCTCCTCCAGAATGCCCTGGGAACCCTTGTTAGATTCATTGGCATCCCATAATAAATGCGTGGAAGACAGTGGGGCTAAGACCCTTAAAGGTACACTAGGTGTGTGAATCTCTACCAGTAACAAGGTTCCTGTTCAGCTTTCCTCCGAGATGACCGAGCAACTTCACCACCCTGAGCCTCAGCGTGACGAGAGGAGCATCTTCCTGCACAGAGAAAGCAGTTAAAGGACGTTGGATTATGGGATTTCCATTTTTATTGCACATCGCTAATAAGTTCATGACTTTTTGGACCAGAAAAAACAATCGAATCAGTAGCAGTTTTTCCCTCCTCGTGTCTTACCATGGAAAGCTGGTTGGATTTCTTCAGGAGCCTGGTCATCACTCTGCTGTATCCTTTGTCACGTCTTGAAGACAAAGAGGACATCACTTCCCAGTTGCTCTCGTCTTTGTCTAAAGCAAAAAAGAAAAAAGAAATCTGATTTAGATCTTCTCTTACTATGAAGTGCCAAACGAGCCCCGATCCCCCCCCCTTCCTTAGCGCTTCTTACCGCTGGAGGAGGTGGTTTTCAGGTATCCATCCAGGAGAGGCAGGATGTCGGTGTAGCAGGGCTGCATGGTGTCCGGCGGGAGGCGGGAGGACCAGTCCTCCAGAGCGTCCAAGGCTGCGTTCGCCAGAGGAACGTGACTCAGACCCAACCTCAGAGCCGTCTGCAACGATTCAGGAACGAAAGAGAACAGCTTTAAAGGCAGACGCTTTATTAAACTGCTGACTTTGCGTTCGTTCAAAAGCAGCTGGACATTTTCATCATTCATCCTCCCACATTAGAGAACTTTGTAAACTGTTTGGCTTTAACAGTGAGCCACCAATTTTGACTGATTCAATTATAACTTAACTCTGATTTTTTTAGCCGTTTTAATATTAAATATTACATAAAAAAAAAGCCAAATATAAAATATTCAAACAATTCAGTTGCTGCATTCCTGCAAATTGTGGCTTATTCTTATGCAAGTATATTCAATTCTTTTGAGCACAAGAGTAATTATGAGTAATTATTAAAATGCCCAGCAGTCCAGGGTTGCATTATATAAACATATAATTACAATAAATATAACCAGGGATAACAAAAATAAAGGTCATTTAAATAAACCCATATTAATTTTACAAAAACTAATAAAAATAAATAAATTAAAGAAACAAATGCAATACAAAACCAGAAGAAATTTTAAACGTTATATTAAAACAAAAAATGCTGATAAATTTGCATTTAAAATAATGAAAAACAAAATAAAAACTCAATGAAGCAAAATAAATAAATAATAAAATGCAAACAAAGCAAAACCAAATAGAGTTATATATTAAGGACAAAAACTATGCTCAAAGACATTTTGCGAGAGACGCCCAGATGGTTCTAAATGATCAGAACACACAAGGTTTCCACTTTTGACTTGCGCCTTCACTTCGAGTTCTCCTAACCCCCGATTAGTTACCTCCCTACACAGACCCAATCTGAGAACAGTTTTACCTCCAGAGCTGGACAGTAGGCCTTCATGTCCAGAGCAACAATGTTGTGGTGCAGCGAGAGGACAAACGTCAAGCAGGAAGCCAGCAGCTCATCCTTGTACTGCTTCATTCGGACACACACCTGGAGAGAAACGCACAGGGCGCAGCAAAGCGTCTTAGGAAAATGCTCTCTGAACGATGAAGAGCTCCAGAAAACCATTAGATACCTCTTTTCCGAACTTTGAGAAGAGAGCAAAGCAGGCACTTCTGACTGTGTCATCCTGAGGGGGTGCAGAGCTTCTCGGACCCACACCCTGATCAAAAGCACATTTTTAATCAATCGTTTATACAGTGTAAATAAAAGCATATATGGTGTGATGTTAAATAAACGTTTTCATTTTTTTACATTTTTTTTATTTCTATTATTGTTAAAGCAAAACTAAAGGAAATATGACCTGGTAGTACTTGATCTTCTTGGCGATTTTCATGGCGACTGACAGCAGCTTATAGAAGCCGCTGACGAGCGGGTTTCGAATAGAGTGCAGGACCAGCTCGTGGCTGAGGGGATACATCCAGCAGTGGAAGTACTCCACGTGTTTGTTCAGCATCAGCTCACTGCACACAAGGAGAAAACTGAAGTCCTCGCCTGTTTATGGGTAAATGAGTATCCGGCGGTCAGAAGGTGCTCTTGACCGCGTCTCTGTACCTGCAGAAGTCGACCAGGTTGATGAAAGCGGTGAAGTCTTTGATCTTATTGGGCAACAGGTGAGCCGTGGGGTCCGACGAGGGCAGGACGTGGGCTGCGTCGTCGGGGGCCTGTTCAACACGAAGACGAGCTCCGAAGGATTACGGTCAGGATCACGAGAGATTTTCGGCGTAAACGAGTCATGATGCAGATACATAAAGGACGGGCGCTCACCTCCTCTCCTGTTGCTATTTTCTGCACGGATAAGTCCAACTTTTCCACAACACGCAGAACCGACTTGACCAACTCGTCGTACAGGAGGCGACTCAAAGAGCCGAGAGCCGCGTTCTGACTTTCGAAAGCTCCGTCTAAAAATCCTGAATCCTGCAGGAGGTGAAACGACAGCAAACAGCGAGTTCTGATGAGTAAATCTTCCCTCGCTTCCACCAACAAGGAGATATCTGGAGAATAGTGTCAAAAACGTCCGGCCAATACATTTAACTAGAATGTGACACCTTAACAGGTCAGATAAACCTTTGGTAGCTCATTTCTGAACTGGAACTGAATTAAAACAGAACTCCACCTTCAGCTGATCACAGTCCAGAAGCCCCTTATAAAGGGGGAGATAATTGGCACTGGAAGGAACTTTCCATTTTCCAGTCCGAACCTCCGAGGACTCAGAGGAACTGTCCTACAAAATAAAAATGAAAAGAAACAGAAAAAAAACACTCTTGTTTTTGCAGCGAAAAGAAGAGTTCAGTAATTCTGTGTGAACCGTGTGAGAACAGCACGACTGACCTCAGACAGCACGATGGGTTTTGAACAGACTCGAATCAAACCCTGGTGCACTGAAATAGAAGAAGCGAGAAGAAGAAGGAAGAGAAGGAGTAGGCGGAGAAGAAGAGAAACAGAGAGTCGATATAATGGGATAACAGACAGAAAGATGGACAAACGTTTTAAAAGGATGATTGATAGATGGATGGGTAGATGGACGTATTATTTGAGTCGATGTGTGAATAGATATACGGATGGATGATGACGATGGGAGATTATTGCCCTGTTTATCTAAATCAAATCAACTGTTTTAGTTGTCTGGCACTGGATTAAAATGTCTGGTGGCTCAACATACCCACAGAGCTGATAAAACTCCACAGCACTGGTCCTTTGGAGGCCACGGCCACAAAGACCTTCAAGATTGACCTGCTGCAGGCAAACTGCATCCTCTCGCTGTACTGAGGGAAGCTGTCAATCTGCACCACAAGGAGGCGCTCCAGAAGTGGAGTGTGAACCTCTGGAATCTGAACACAGAGCAGAATAATCCTTTATTGTCCCACGGGAGGGGGGGGGGGGGGGTTCAGCTGTAACAGGAGCAAGCATTCAGATTCACACGAGAAAAGTATAAAAACAATAATATATGTGCATTAAGGACAAAATTACAAAACCAAAGTAATGTGCGGTTATTAAAAATAAAGTGGCATAGTCAGAGAAGGCAGTAGTTAAATCAACAGACCTTTCCCTCTCACTTCGTGTAAAGTGTCCTCATTTCTCTACCTTGTCCAGATGAATAAGGACGCTGGCTATGGAGTCCAGGAAGCTGGGCAGCTGGTAGAAGTTGTCGTCTTCCCCGTCAGACTCAGTCAGATACATCTGCTTGCAGCGCTGAATTAACTCCGTGTACATCAGGTCCACGTCCTGGGGGCACACCTTCTTGCACGGCTGCGGAAATAAGGCAGGTGTTAGGCTCACAGGACAGACAATCGCAGCCGCTGTAGGATGAGACGTGAACTAAAATTGCAGTAAATTCAAGCGATTGCATATATTCAAGTAAAAAACAACAACTATGTTTTATAAATTAACGGTTACAAACAGACACACAGCTGCAAAGAAGCCGTATCCACGTATGGCTATGGACAGCTCCTTATGTGTCGATTCCATGGTTTTGATGATGCTGCAGAACTTTTGCATGAAGAACTTCAACTTGCTCTTGTGCTCCTCAATGTTGTCTGCCACCAGCAAGGCGACCTGGGAGAAATTCAGCGATGGCACAGGACATCAGCTATAACAGCCATGAAATAAAGGAAGTTTACACATGCCACAAGCAGGTGAGTAAGGTTCTTCTTTTTGAAAAAAAAACCTGTTTGAGAAAAGCTTCGAGCGCGCAGTAACTCGTCTTCTTCATCTCGGCGTTGATGTGTCCGCAGAGCTTACACATGGTCTCGAACAGGGCCCTGTAGTGGTCCATGAGGCAGCCGCTGAACTGGGACGCATGTCTGGCAAACAACCGGAGCCCGGCTGTCAGAGAAGGACGCACGCGCGCAGAGACACTTTATTCCGATTTAGTCGTGTTTAAACACCGTTTTGCTTTAAAAAGATAAAGGCAAGGCTCACCAAACGTGACAGCGTAACGGTTCATTTCCATCTGCAAAAGAGCAACAATCACGTTTTAAACAATGCTAACTACAAAGCTCTAGAAAGGTATTCATACCCCTTAAATCTTCTCACATCTAGTCATGTTACAACCACAAACAAATGTTGTTGGGTTTTTTTCCCCTTGTGATGTGACCAACACAAATAGCACATAATTGTGAAGATACAAAAACATAGGCTTATTTTTTGCAATAAAAGATAGCCAGAGAAAGCGGTGGCAGTATTATGCTGCGGGAATGCTTTTCTTCAGCAGTGGGGATCCAGAGGCAGTTTTTCCATATGCTTATATACAATATCTATGTAGAACATAACAGGACACCTACGACGGAAGGCTGTTCAATTATTTTAATGCTTTTTTTCCAGCATCAAACTATATATATATATATATATATATATATATTATATTTTTAGGTGGGCTACATATCTTTCATTCTCCA
>OY747716.1:19444817-19552317 GCA_963556495.2 Valencia hispanica
ATCATGATGATTTGTTTGTAGAGGTGTAGCGGTACACAAAATTCATAGTTCAGTAGTCATGTTTCTGTATGTGTTTGGTAAGCTTCAGTAAAGAGAAAACAAATTACATGTATTTTGCTGTACTTAGCAGTGAGCAAGAACGTCTACACAGAGATTAGCTTTCTTTGTTGTAGAACTTCAAAGACTTGCCAGTATTCAGTTTGATAGAAGGCATGGCCAATGCCTGAATATAGATAGGTTATGCAACAAAACAAAAACACACTTGAAAAAGATCAACGCTGTTGTGTACACATTTTTGAATAAGATTGTGCCATCATTTTAAGACAAAAAATATGTTAAAACATTTGGGAGTAGTTTTGATATACAGTGGACCTCCAATATGTGAGGGGGTTAGGGACCACAGCCACCCGTGAATACTTCAGAGCCCTCTAAAAAATCTTAGAACGCCCTATTTTTATAGTTAACTCGCCATATATACCTTAATATGCTCAGTGAACAACATCTCACCACTACCACAGAAACTAATGTCTACAGTCTTTCTTGTTTCCGCTCTTGGCCAATCAGCACCAGGGGAAAATAAAAGGCGCTCCTAGATTGGATGCTTTGCAAACACCAGACAAAGGTAAGTCAAGTAGCGTTGCACCTAGATATCCCGGCTACCCAAACGGTATATTCTTTCGAATATATTTGATATGCTCTACAAAAAAGTTTGTTCCGCAAATAACTTAGTCGTGTCCCCCAGAAAAATCTGGGTGAATCCACGAATACTGAACCACAAATAGACGGGGCCCACTGCATAGACAATTCGGTCTACAAGTTGTACCTTATTGCAGTTGAAAAACCTTGACCAAAAGACTTGGTTCGGGCCAACGTTCTATCTCCAACGTCACTGTAGCTGAGTAAGAAACCTTAATTTAGTGATAGATGGGAGTCCTCTTATGCATGATGAATCATACCTTTAGGCTTTTAGTTAAGCTTTAAACATTCTACATGTGTTCAAGCTTTACTGAATTTTTTTAGTGTGTATTCATGTACTCTTACACCCCTATTTGTTAGTTATTAGAAATTCTATTCCAAGATGTTCTTCCAGTAGTGGCATATGCACATCATGGAAAGACTAGCAGAAGTAGAGCTGACTGAGTATTGTAGACTGTGAGGAAACCTTCAGGGTGACAGCCCCTCCATGTGATGGAAATCTAACATCACCACCTTCGGTCTGTATGCACTAGGTATAACACCTTGGATTGGGTCTATTTTCAGCTGCATCCCAACCTGAAACCTAATAAGGCCAATGTCCTGGTAGAGGAGTTAGTACTAAGAAAACTTTTCAATGTAACAGATCTGTAAAATGGACTGCACAAAGACACAATTGGAAGCACTGTTGTTTTGCAGAAAGAAGGTCCTGGGTTCAAATCCCAGTCAGGGGTCTTTGTGCATGGAGTTTGCATTTCCTTCTCGTGCATGTGTGGATTCTCTCCAGGTACTCAGTCTTCCTCTCAAAGTCCAAAAACATGACTATGAAGTTAAATGGTTTCTATAAGTTACCCTAAGAGTGTGTGCATGGTTGTTTGTCCTGTTTCTCTCTGTGTTGTCCTGTGATGGATTGGTGACCTATACAGGGTGTACCACACCTCTCGCCCAACGATCACTGGAGATAAGCACCAGCCAACATGGACAAGCTGGTATAGACAATGAATGGATGGTCATATGTAAGATTTTTGAAACCTCTTTTGTGCCATTCACTGTCCAATTTTTTAAACTGCTTTGTGTTTCGATATAATACCAATAAAAAATATTTTTGTGCATTCACTTTCAAGTCTTAACAGTAAAATTGCCCTTAAAATGCCAGAAATCTGATTCAAGTGCTAACACAATATGGCACAATGTTAAGCATACAGCCATACCATAAAGCGGGATATATTACAAGGAAGTCTCTAAGGTATCACAAAAATTGATACCAGCCAGCAGTGCTATCAATAATGTACATGCAAATTTGATGGGAATGTGTTGATGTATTTTCTGCTCAATGCATTCATAACTAAATCCACATATTGCCTTAACAAGTGGATGTTGGTGCTTTTGATTCAAGTGTGTTCTTCCAAAGAGAGCAAGGTAATGTTTGGCAGAGCTAAACTTTCAATGACCTCTTTCAGAAATCAATTTGATTTCGGAAACAGAAAAAAAATTTTCTTCCTTATAAAATTATTTGAGAGCTAAACCAATTCTGTGACCAGCAACCTTAAAGCCAGGAGGCCCAGTGCCCTGAGTGATTGTCAGCAAGCCGTGATTTTGAATGGTCAGTGTATATGTGCATTAATGCTAGTGTGTTTTCTTTCACACATGGACAAACCTGCGTGTGATTTTTCTAGTGGAAGCAGCTGACATGTAGCCACTGGAAGCCCATGAATTTCAGCACAGTGGCTTTGCAACCAGTTCTGACAAACAGTTTTGAGTTGAATTTAAAGCAAATTGAAGTAGAGGTTAAGTGAAGCATCACAGACCAGTCAGACAAAGAAGTGAAGAAAAAAAAAGAATTTCAAATATTTTACCACTGCTGTGCTATTCTAATGAAAACCTTCTAACAGCAAAAAAAAAAAAAAAAAGGCTGTTGGGACTACTTACCCGAAACATCTGAGATAACATGACGAATCAAGTTGCCCTACAACAACAAATATGCAGCATAGATTTCAAGCAGAGATGTTCACAAGTATATCTTAAAGACCCACTCCGATGAAAATCATGTTTTTCTAGGTGTTAACATGTCCTGCATTTTTCTGATGCTAGATGACATATCTTGAGAAAATTAAGCTCAAAGTTGTATTTCTGCATTCAAATGGCTGTGAATCAGTAGAAGACGTTAAAATGCCGGCTAAAATAGACTGGAGTTGTTACGTAGTAACTCCACTGGGCGGGGCTACAAGCTCCTACTGCGCTCCGCTCCGCCCGCTCAGATTCTGAGGAGTGGAGAACACGATGGCGGATCAACACATGTGTGCTGTAGCGGGTTGCAATACATTGCTGAATAAAACAGCCTCTTTCTTTAAATCTACTGCCTTGTGCTGTTACTGCTTGGTACTGATAGATGTCCGCTACATGTAGCTTCAATACTGGCGTCATTTGTGGGGATGTTTCTATGAAAAAAATCGGAGAAAAAAAGGTTTGAAACCCAACACCAGGTGTCACGAGCCCAGCTGCTGAGCGCGAGATGCAGCTGAGCGCGAGCGAGAGAGGAGAGAAAAGCAATAGAGACGGATAGAGAGACAGATAGCGATTTTTATAACCAAAAATAAAATGCCCAGATGACTTTACAGTGCGGATGAGGTGCGTGCACTGATCTTTGCTGATCATGATTCAGAAGGGGACGATTTGCCCTCTGATTCGTGCCAACGGCTCCGCCCACAAACCAGAGGCGAATTGCTAATGAGCTACTGAAGCGAAGTCCCAGAAAACGGCACAGGTTTTGTGATTTTGGCTAAAAAGCGGCATAATCATAATTTAAAGACCACTGAGAATGTTTTAAAAATAGCTCAAAATATGATCGGAGTGGGACTTTAATGAGTCCGAGTCAAATCTTAAGTCTTTAATGACCAAAACTTACATTCTCTCATTAAGTCATCAAGTTTGCCTAATACACAGAATTGACCTAGGTAGAATAAAATCATTATCCTAAAGCCTAATTTAACACATGCACATTGAACATCTTTAGTTATCAGAACACCCACTTCAACATGTAAAAGAAATTAACTTGTTGTGCATTAAGTTGAAAATGAATATATTATAATGTTTATCCACCTAAAAATGTACATAGCCATTTCTGATCAAAGTTCAATTGTCGAATGCATCAAACAGGAAATGTTTATATTATTGCAGTGTCACAAAATGTCTACACCTTTAGTATAAAGTGCAGTATAACTAGTTCAGGGACTTTTTGACTTCCTATATTAAGTCAGAGGCTTTGCTGTAGACATAGATACTCGGTTCTGTTTGAGAGACATACCGCTGGTCGTTTTTATGAAGCTACAACAAAAACGAGCAGATTGAACACAGCGCACAGTCCACAAACAAACAAATCAAACGCACCCTTTACCATTAGAATATATGACCTCT
Source organism: Valencia hispanica (assembly GCA_963556495.2). NCBI lineage: Eukaryota > Metazoa > Chordata > Actinopteri > Cyprinodontiformes > Valenciidae > Valencia > Valencia hispanica. The sequence continues at coordinate 19,448,925 of OY747716.1, forward strand.
GTCAGAGCTGCATTCTGGTGCTTATTCAGTGGTAGCACAGGTTTTGAGCCCTGATTACATGAGGTTGTTCATGAGGCACGAGTCTCAGGCCTCAAGTCTGAGTCAAGTCTAAAGTCTAGAGAGCAATGGAAGTGAAATCTCAAGTCTTTGTTTTGCATCTTGACTTTAAAGCTACATTGTGTATTTTTTAAGTTAATTCTTAGCAAAAAACCCTTTGTTCGTTCAAAAATATGTGCTCATTCATGTGTAATTACTTCCACCTACTAATGAAAGTATTCTCGTAAGCGTAGAATCTGCTATTCAGAATACATACGCGCGAGTCGCGCGAATGGCTGAATCCATGTTGAGCCTCCATCTTTGAAATACATTCGCCAACGAGGGACATTCCTGGAAATTCTAGCTCCGCCTTTCGTGCTTTGGCTAAACTCAGTTGCACCGTGACGAATGCCAGAGGGAGATTGTCTACTCGCGACGCGGCAGACGTCTGACTATATAACTAATTGCAATGCAGTTTTCTAAAGTAACCTCATCACTGGAAGGAACACTGGACGAAGTTGTAGTACTGGAAGCCATGTTAACCTTGGCATGAAGCGGCCACCGTAGGAGTTAAAACGCGCTCGGAATGAGGTGGGGCTAGAACGTAATATTCAGTTGGTTGTTTCACCGCTAGATGGGAGAAGTTCTACACAATGTAGCTTTAAGTCACAGACTTTAGTCGAAATGTATGATTTCCATTGTTTCAATAAACAATAGTACACTTTTACTTGTTCTCCCACATTCTGTTTTATTATCACACAACTTGTATTTAATTAGAAAATACACTTTTAGCGTGTATTCCTGCAACTAATACCTAGCTGGGAGTGTAGAATCTGTCGCCAAAATCTGATTGGACAAGTAACGCTTTGCTTTAAAGCCCATTCTAATCAAGACAATCGCAGGTGGGTTACAGCTCCATAAGTCGGGCAATTTAATTGTAGGTTTAAGAGACAGACGCCTACAAAGTTAAATAGTGAGAACTCCCACACCAAGCTGTAAAAGGTATTTCTGGTTATACTCTATATTCTGCTCCATTGCAATAATAATTACCTACTTTTGTAAATCAAAGGGCAAGATCAGCCAATATGTATATGTCATGCTAAATTCAGCTTTTAAAATGTTCCTTTAAAGTCAGAGTGGAACACTGGTCCTGCAGTTTAGCTCTACAGTGTGAAGATCAACTCAGAGTATCCATTAGCAAATAGCAGACACATGATATCTACCCAAACAGATCTGCTGCAGAGAGCACAGCTGAAGGACAATGGAAAGAGACAGAGGGGGGAGAAATAAAAGGGGGGATGGTCAGCAGATGAATCAGCCTTTAGTGGATTTCCACTTAAATTTATCACAGATGACTGAGGAAGAAGACACCTATCAGTAACCTCTCTCACTTCTGCTTTCCTTTAAACATCACCCCCCCCAAACACACACGCGCACGCACACACTTTAAAAAGAAAACAAAAATTAATCTTATGCCACTTTAAAGTTTGGAAAGTGGTGGCATGCTTGCAGATATCTTGCTCTACCTAAATGAACTCTCACCTACTATCTATATCTGGTGATACATAAATGAAATAAATGAGTCGGCTGCCAAAACAACTTCCCACACTAAATTCTTATCAGTAGATGATTTACATTCTACACAGTTGAAAACACACAGGTGGCATCTTTTGGACCAGTTAAAGGAAGCTGTGGCATAAAAAGAATTTGCATGGCCTTCAATGGCATACTAAGAGGTGAATCAAAGCGACTTCACCAGACAGTAACTGCTCCAATGTCTAATGCAAATTCTATCCTACTTGCATGTGCTTTTACGTATTAAACTGCTCTATCGTGCTTGATGAGTTTATTTATTCTCTTAACGTTGCCTTGCAACGTTAAGAGAATGAAACTATGTGATCCATTATCCAGCATTTGTTTATTTTATTTCATAAAAAAAAGAAAAAGAAACAGCATAATTTTGTCCAGATGGTTGCAAAAACCAAAGCACTCCTTGAGCTCAAGTTGTCATCCGGTTTTCTTCACCTTTAAATCTGACAATAATGAATCATTTTTCTTAAGCACAGGAAAACTGTCCATCATATGACAGAGAGAATGGACAGCTCATGTCAGCACTTTGGTTCTATTTTAAAACAAGCTGGACATTGCAGGAAAAAGGGAATGGAGACACTTAGTCACTCACTGTCAGAAAATGTGACTACACTGGATTTTTCACTGGATGTCACAACCATGTATGAATTTTAGATTTCTCACATGGGGTCTGTTTAAACTTTTGCTGACATATGTGTGTGGCATTGTAGAAGTTAGAATTATGTTCCACAATTCAACTTTATACACCAAAACACAAAAACATATTTAAATTTCACTATTTAAACATCACGCAAATATAATGCCATATCAATATTTAACTATATTTAAAAACACATGTCCAATTAGACAACCCTAAGTATGTAAAGAATATGGTTCATGAGACAGGACTGTACAAGATATTGGGTTCACAAGAAAGACGAGATGTAAGCAATATTTTTTATACTAAGAATCACCATCTTTTGTTTTCACAACAAGTTTCACAAACCACAAACTTTATTAAAGAATCTGTAATCCAATGAGAATAATCCAATCCAGGTTGAACCTCAATATAGCGGTTTTCATAGTGGTCTAACTCTAAGGTGACCCTAATTAAAAAAATATAATAATAAGTATACCAGTTAGGGCAGATGTTCAGGTTTTGAATAAGAAAGTATTAGCAACAATAGAAGGCTAAGAACTAGCAGCTAGCAGTTAGCCATTCAGAGCACAAGCAGTAGTTTAAAAGTGGTGGAGGCTTCATCGCTGTTGCTTTTGTTAACAACTATTCACGACACAAACTTCACTTTGACAATATCGTGGCGTTTTCAGATCATGTTATGCCCCGTTTCCAAGCAAACTTCACCCACCTCAATTTTTCCATTACTAAATAATTGATTAAAAAAACTATTAAATACAACTGTTTTGTGAAGTACAAAGTACTTTTTTATCTTTAAAACATATGTAATTTTGTACAAATTACATATTGGCATAAATAAATGTCATTAGGTTAGGGGAAAAAAGGGATGAGATTTGTACGTATTGAGATTATGTCCCAGACTGTATCAATGCAGTTTATCTTTTTACATAAGTTCAGCTTGTTTAAAGTGTAAAACCCCAAAATCAACTCCATTTTAAGTTGTACCCCATTTCGTACTCATGCATTTCATCCCTCCCAACTTCAATTTTGTACCTCTAAACAAATCTTTATGTAGCCCATTAGCGTTTTTATGCTCCTTGGGGGGGGGCATAACGACTTGCGATTATTATTTTTTACGACACCCTTTCTACTTACATATATGTATTCTCCATCAATAGAAAGAAAATATCCTTGAAATTCCAATGATGTATGCCAATCAAGGATACAATTATAGCTGCAGACACAGTAAGCGCTTCTGTCAAACCACCCAGAAATGCAAAATAATGTCCAACCTACCATTTGAAGCCTCATATCGCTGTCAGAACAAAGCTATATGGAACAAAAACTTTGTTTACATCCACAAGGGTCCAATTAATGTCGTCCAATAAAAGAGTTGGTCCACAATCAGTCTTACATCCACAATCCAACATAATCCAACACTGAAAACCTTCAGAATTTTCTTTAAATGCATCTACTAAGCTTTCATCGTAACTTACATTAGCATAATCATTTTATTTTAAAACATTCTGGGTAAAAATTGGAGCAAATAGAAGTTGTTTTTTTGTAACTGAGTATTTTTGTGAATTATGGGGAAATTGTCATAACACAGTCAAATATCACATATCTGTAAAAAAAAAAATTGTTCAAAGGCTTTATATTGGACCCTGCTTTCACTTATCTCCGCCAAGGAGATTATGTTTTCGCCAGGGATTGTTTGTTTGTTACTTAGAGACATAACCCAAAAAGTTATAGGTGGATTTTGGTGTAATTCTCAGGAAATCTCTACAATCGGACCAGGAACAAGTGACTAGAATTTGGGGGTGACCTGAAAACCGGCATTACTGAAAAGGTGATTTTCGTCAATAACTACTGAACTAATTATATCAGTGTAAATCTAGCTGCTTATGGTATGTTTTCATGGTCAAGGAGTCTAAAAAAGTTACAATTAGATCACAACATTGGGTGCATCAAGTGCTTTTCTTGTAGCAACAATTAAGTTGTATGAATTGTGATTATGACCACAGATCAAACTAAAATACATCTAAATGGCCTCCGTCTAGTAAGCTGCACATTAAACTAAATTAAAAATGTGGTTATTAGAGTGGATGGGAAACCTACCCCCTGTTGGTTACAAACCGACTAATAATTGATCCGTAACAACCAACAGCAAACAGCTTCATTTAGTAACTAAACCGCAAAAGTACAAAATGGGAGAGAGGAGAATTTACCAGAACCATCCTTTTAACAGTGATGGTATAAAACTTGAAGAGCAAATCACTTTTTGTATGGAAAATATCTAAAGAGTTTCTAGATTACTTGTGCCAGACACCAAATACTCTCACAGACTTAAGACGTGTATTAATAATAATAACATCATCTGGCTTTTTTTGGGATCTAAATAGGTAGCGCCACATGTATGATGTTCTCCCACACATTCTCTTTCTGCCAGGTGTGGATTAGCGTGGGTCTAAATTTGCATGGCCTCCGAAGCCAATTCTCTCTTCGCCCTGAAGAACCCGAATCCCTGATGTGCCTACAAGACAGATGTGCAAACCAGATGTTTTGCACTGTGGCAACAGTTTACAGACCTGCTCCATTTGTCTTTATGTTCCCCTAATGCAGAGTAATGCAGCCACAGTTTCACTCGAGAACACTTCTAGGCTGTTATGCAGATGCATTAGTAACATCATGACTTTTTACCGCAAGCTCGATTTTTGAGCGTAATCATATTTAATAATCGCGCCTCCTTTGTTGTTCCTTTCTAAAGTGGAGAAGCCAAAACTCCATGATTAAACAGTTACTGTCACCACTGAAGCCAACATAAATTTCTATCACATTTCCTCAAACAGACTCTATCAAGGCTGTAAAACAAACAGGCACTGCTTATGTTTTATTCAATAGCAGTCCGGCAGCTATTTTTAAAACAAAAAGCCGAGGAAAAGGCACTGAATGGCAGTAGGGCTGACGGTGAATGGCAGCTTTGCCCATTCCCTCCTCTCCCCTCTCCATTAGCCTGTGCAGAACCAGCCGAGCGAGCATTACCAACAGGCGAGCGCTATGATTTCAGTATGTTGCATTCAGTTTGGGCAAATTGTCGAGTTTAAATCATCAATGTGCTCAGCAGCAGCCAAGTGAAACACAAAAACTCAAAATTTACCATTCAAAGTAAAATGGCTCAGAGAAACTGAAAACCACCGCTTTTTTGAAAACATTCAATCTCACATGATTTATTAAAAAGTGCCACACAAAAGTGCTGTGTGGATTTGTATTCATCCACCCCGAGTCAACAGTTTGTAGAGCTATACTTTCACCACAGTTAGAGCTAAAAGTCGTTTAGGTTTCCAACCAGGTGGCACATCGAGAACTGAAACTGTCTGTGAACAGAAATGTTCAGGTATTGCCACAGATTTTCAATTGTATTCTGATCTGAACTTTGACTGGGACGTATTGACCTATGAGTACGCTTTGGTCTAAACCATCCCGTTGTAGCTCTGGCTGCCTATTGAGTGAAATCGTCCTGTTGGAAGGTGAACCTCCCCCATAGTCTAAAGTGAAAGGTGCTCCAGTTGTCCTGCATCCTTTAGATGCACCCCTTCCCCAACACGCCTGAATCAAATGAATGACTAGTTACCAGGCCTATACAGAGCTGAATGAAATGCACACAGGGAATGCAGCCATTATAATTCAGCACACAAACTAATAGGTCCTGTCAACAGATTCCCCCACCTGAGCTGTAGGTCTCTGCAGCTACTCCATAAATACAGCGTTCCGCTTTGCTGGTTCTCTGATTAATGCTCTCCTTGTCATTTCAGGCGCTCTCAATGGTGCTCTGTGAGATGTGCAACGCTTTAAGATTTTGATTTATAAAAAGTTTTGAAAGCCATGTCATGTTTTTCACTTTAAAACTATGGGCTACTTTTGTTGCAGTATGTCCTGTTAAATTTTCAGATAAGTACATTTCACTTTGTAGCTGTAACATGACAAACAGTGAAAATGTTTGAGAGCCATTAAGTACTTTTGTTTAAATAGAACTGAACTGAATAGAAGGGAAGATCTCTTTTACCCATGCTAGTGCCTGGCTTGGTATTGTATCCAAAAGACTTAAACTAAGGAAGGTAACAAAAGGTAACAAAATAAATTTGCCTGTACCCCAAATTAGTAAAATGTTAAATTATTGAACTAAATAAAAACAATTCTGCCACAAAACCCTTATTCACTCATTAAAAACCTCAACCTATTGTTCTCCAGCTAGGCAATGCTAGCAGGCAAAACCTTTTCTGTTCAAATTAAGCACTTAGAAACATGAGACGAGCTATTATCTTCTCTAAAACAAAACACCAAACTCTGGCAGGAATTTAATTAGTAAAAAAATATGGAAAGACTAAACCATTACAATGGATAAAAATTGTAAAGCAACAAGAGGCAACGTTCTGTTTTGTGCATTTCCTCGAAAGCAGGGATAAAAATCCGTATATACATATTTTTCACTCAGCAACACAAAAAAAACGGAAGAAAAGAACATTGCCAGAGGTCCAAAAGTGTTTTAATTATAAATGACTTAATGAAAAGACGCCTTAATTCTCTCCGCTTCTCATTCAGCCATGTGCACCAATGGAGATAAAAATGTCCCACTGTCTGTGTCTAAAGCCTTCCCCGTTTCACTTCTTTATTCCTTCCAGAATTGTACTTTTAACGATCTATTCATTTTGCATTAGTAACGGTTGATAGAAATCATTTCATTAAGTCCTGTCACCTTTCATTAATCACATCAACCAAATGTTTAGTGTATCAGCCAGATTTTGGTTAATTAGTCATCTTACATTCTTAGTTAAACTGTGAGTCTTCCACACTGAAAAAAAACATGGTTTTGATCATCATGTTCCAACCAATTAGCTGAAAAATTTAAAAGCAGACACTGTTTCACAATGTTGGCCAATGAGTGTTGTCACTGAAAACGAAACAGTGCAACGGTTTCACAGGAGACACTGTTTCACAATGTTGGCCAATGAGTGTTGTCACTGAAAACGAAACAGAGCAACGGTTTCACAGGCCACCTTTACACAAGCTGATGTCTTTCATAAACTTTTCACTAGAACAGTGTTGTCACCTGACTTGCACATATGCTTTAAAGAAAAAGGAAGTTCAGTGACACAAAAGTAACTAACACGTACGCAAGTCATGCCGCTGCTTTAGATAAACAGATTTCTTTGCAAAGGAAAAATTTATTTTTTCAGCCGAATTTGTTTATCTCATGTGGCACTTGCTTAATGTCTCTAATTTATTAATTATAGAGGACATTTGAAATAGCAAGCATAATCTTTCGATTCACATTAAACATGGATGTTGGTTAGTGGGAATGAACATGAGGAAGCACAACGGGTTTTGTGGAACATCAAGTCCTGTCACATCTTTGAAGTATGTGCGGCTCTGAGTGTGCTCTCACTCTCAATAGTGCATCTATATAGGGTTTAAGGATGTGGAATTCAAAGTTTGAGTCCATCAGAAAAGGGCATGTTACTTTTGCTGTTATGTCACAGCTTCATCCTTTTTTTTCCACTTTAAGGATCTACTAACTATCAAGGAATAACATTTCACTGCTCTTTGAATATAATTATTAGCTTAAATAATCACAGGGGAATCAGTTAAACTAATTAAAGCAGAGCAAACCATCAATATCACTGTCAGTTTCAGGCGTCCGGCATTCCGAGGTGAGTGAAACATAGCATGGCATGAGGTAAAGTAATTTTTTTATTAGGTCTTTGCAGTGGTATTTGCTGCCTTTTTGTTTAAAAAATAGATTGAAGGTTTCATAAACACAACTGCAGTCCAAATTCCTTTCGACCTCTAAGCAGACAACCACTCAAGAACTACTTCTTGCCTTACTTCAAATTAAGAGTCTCAGACATAGAAACTGGAACCAGCATTACTTTGACAAAAAATGTTTACATTTTTTATGTCAAAAGTATTTACATTCGCAATTCTTTCTTTGGTTTAGAAAAAAAACACTACTATAGCTAAAAATGTAAAACAATTATTTTCTCATTTAAGACACGGTTAGATGGAAATGTATGTGGCACTAATAAATAAAAAAATATATGTTTAATGAATTTTCCTCTGTTCTGAGCATGCTGGCAACCAGTTGGGAACAGATTTTTTTTTCTGCATGCCATAGATAGATATTTAAAGTCATAGATACAGGAGACTGTTGTGTTCAACCATCCGCATCGGAGGTGCCTCAAGCATGTTATCTTAGCTAAAGGCTGCAATTTCTAATTAAACCTCTCGGGAACTTCTCGTGGCCAGTGTCAGGGCTGTCAGAGAGCAACAGACACTTTTGCAGCTCTGCAAACCGAGGATAAGAGCCCTTTACAAGTAATGAACCAGAGGCCCCACTTTTAAACCCTTGTAAAGCCAGCATGCTTAGGCAGTTTCACTTTAATGAGAGGAAGCGATTGAACTGAAGGTCATGCTGCTGCTTTCTCAGCTTTCGGATAAACGTTCAGGTGTGGAGAAACCGCTGCAATATGACCTTTGACAATGTCTAGTGATAGAAGTAAGGAACACTGAATGTCACTATTGAATAAATATGATGCTAAAGCATTATAGGAAGCCCGAATTACATAGATGTTGGCAAAACAAGAATATAAGATATATTTTTAAACATCAATACTTTCACTGTAATTTTAAATCTGCTTTTCTGTTTCCACAGCAGAGCGAGAGTCCACATAAAGGCTCATTTGTCTTATTCAGTACATCTTTGGGGACAGCTGGCATGCACGGCGGGGAAGGATGCAGCCTTCATTTACCAAAAACCAAGCCAAAATGTCACTGTATCACTGCCGGCAAGTGCCTTTCCTTACCTTGCCAAAGTTCCTGACATCAAAAAGGTCAAAGGCGTCAAACAGTTCGCTCTTCTTCATTCCAAATGAGTCGCTGCACGCCACCAGGAAGGTCCGGATATTCTTCAGGCACAGGAACTGCATTTGGACGACAAAAATGGTTAATTTCTGTGGCTCACAATCAACAAAGGAGTCGCATGGCATTAATAAATAATGCAGCCCATTATTATTCTATTATATCTTACTCTCTTCTCTAATTGGTATTCACATGTGGTGGAGCTGCTCTGCTAGTTTGCCTGTGAACTTCAATCCGACTGTCTAATTAAGACAATGTAGCCTCTAAAAGCTCTTAGATTATCAACATGAGAGCAATTTATTTTATTAAAATATGGTTAATTGCACTTCAGTGGTGTGTTATTGTAAAAGTAGTCTAAATACGATCAAATGTTTTACACAAAAACCCAATTTCAAGTTGCAAAGATTCAAATGTGCTTCCTCTGTGTCCCTGACTATTTTTCATAACTAGAAATACTTGTAATAGCTTTATTAAAGCAGCGTAAAGTTTCCAACTAGTACTGCAACCGAGTATTAAGCAGGTAGTTAAGACAGGAAATTGTTTATGATTGACTTGGCTTGATCCGTAACCAGCAGTCAAAAATTTTGCAAATGCACCACAGCAAAGGAGTAAATTCACAGTTGTAATAACGCATCTTATAATATGATAAATAATAAATACAAAGCTGTTTTAAAAGTCTTTGCCTACAGTAATTTATTCATTTATATATATATTTTTTTTTTTTTTCTCAGAGGTTCCAAGGAAATATACAATAATATGTATTCCGCACAAGGGGAACAGCAACGACATCAACAACATGAAATCTGAAAAAGCCCTGAGCGTCGCTTGGCTACAGGGCAACGTGCATCTTTAACACATACTGTACGTATCATGCAAAGGAAGCACAGATTACTGGACTTTATTTGGCTACCAAACAAGACGGCACCGCTGCTGTTTTATATATATATATATATATATATATATATATATATATATATATATATATATATATATATATATATTTTATTTATTTATTTATTTTTTTTTTATAAACGTGTCCTGTTTGGCAGTGTGGAGCTCAGAATTGGTGTCTGAGTACCAAGTAGAAGCCCAACAGATTTACTTTCACAAGCGGAGCAGTACAGCTTTTGCTATAGTACTCCACTTGATTTATGTGTGAAAAATCTTTATTATGAATTGTTGGGGTTTTTATTTCCTGATGTTATGGACACGGAGACGGAAAATTAAGGAGAAGAAAGAAGGAAGATGAAGAAGAGAGGTAGGAAACAAAATGTCATGAGAGAGGGTGAGTTGAAAATACAAGAGAGGAAGGGGAACAAAGAAAACACAGGAAAACATTGAAGTCTGCCTCCATACCCACAGGACGGCAGAGAGAGGGGGAAAAACAAAACACGAAAAAGGAACATCGACAAAACCAACCAAACATTGTGAACTAAGAATTACACAACCACATCACACAAAAATAGATATAAAAATACAACAACAATGTCACAGAGAAACTCATGGTACCGATTAATCAAGCTCTAGTAATGATAACCTCAGCCCAAGAATATATCCTTAAACACCAGAGACCCCACATCAATGTGTGTGTGTTAGCATGCTGGTGCATATAAGGTTTCTCCATAAGAGTGTTCGATAGTTGGTGTGAGCAGGCATCAATCCGTCTCCCAGGAATCGATGCAGACATGAAGGAGATCGGAGCAAAGATGTCCAAAGGACCGCCAGAGCCCCAGGCGGACCCGGGCGGGGCCGACCGCATCCCCCAAGAGAGGAGAAAAGGAGAACCCCAGGGGAACATCCAGCGGCCACTATGCAGGGGCCCGGGGGGCAGCAGTGACGAGCCCACGGGCTCCGCCGGCAACCGGCCGCGCCGGGGCGGGCCGGTCAACGGACCGGGGGAGCCGGGGCCCAGGGGCACCCCACTGCCCAGCAGGGACCCGACAAGGGACCGGCCGACGAGGGGCCTCCGGCACTGCAGGGGCCGCCAGCCGCCACGCAACGCCTCCACCCTAGGCCAATCCCCACCGCCAACATCCCAGCGCCCCACCAATAGCCGCAGGGGACGGACAGCATCACCAGGCCGGGCTCAGTCAGCATCTGGACGCCAAGTTGTACCAGCTCCCGGGTCCTGATCCCGCGCAACGCAGGGCGCCGAGACCAGGCATCCAACGAGGGCCAGGGCCGGTCCAACCCGCCAATGAACCGGCCACGCACGGTGCGCACAGAACAGGTGATCAGACGAGCAGAGACGCCGGATCCGCATCCTGCCGAGCCACCGAGCAGGCACCACCCAACAATTCCAAACCTGGCACCTCTAAAAGAGGTGCCCCAACCAACCAAAGGAAGATATCGGCCCAGCGCATCGGCCGACCGATACACCGGCCCCCCCAGGCCCGGCCAGGCACGCACCAGGTCCGAACCGGATTGACCACCGGCGCACCGGCAGGCAGGGGCCCCCGTCACCGGCGGGGAGTGACGGAGGGGAAATAGACCCCCCATTAAGTGTAAGGCCTGAGGTGCGCCAGGCAAGGGGGCAGACAAAGGATCCAACCTGACAGGTAGACCAGACCGCCTGTCCTCCTCCGGACCCCAACCCCTGATGGCCCGTAGCGAACAGGGGTGGGAAAAGACCCCTAGCCTCCATCCTCCCGCTCGAGTATGGTGTTGATGCGTGTTGTTATAATGTGCATTTAAAACAGAGGGGTGGGATGTGGGGGAGGCAGCCACACATCCCCCAACCCCCACCCCGAGCCCTCAGTGTCTACATGTGGTATAACAGTGGGCACCAGAGGTGAAGCTGATTGTACAGCTCCCCCTCTGGATGCCGAAAAGTGTGCCCACCCCAAAGTCCCTACATATGTGTCGTGTGAAAATGTTATAAGTGGGAGTGTCTAAGTTGTATATTAAAATTGGGACCCAGGACACCACGGGACAGCGAGGAGGGAAGCCCCTCCTCGCACCCCAGTGATGTGCCCATGCCCCAAGACCCTATATGAGTGGTAAAGTGATGGAGCGGGTGGACAGAGGTGTCCAGGGATGGGGAGGGAAGGACTGGGAGACAAAATGTCTTCCCAGGGAGCCAGCTCCCCCACTGACCCCAATAGGCACCGCTGTTCACCGGGATCCACCAGGGGAGGGAGGCCATGGCATGTCCGACCCGGGGCCCACGGCCACAGCACCACAAAGCCCCACAGACCCCAAGGCAGTCCCCCCAGCCCCATCCCAGAAGGGGAACTAAACCCACCCTGACATTCGCTCTACTCTCAAAACACAAAAGACACTAGACACCCAAGTTGAGTTCGCCCCCCCCCTCCCGCACACCCCTCCCCCCCGTCCAAGTGCCCTTGTAGGGGGAGAGCACCTGTTGCCACACAGCAGCAGCCTCCCCGCCAGCAAAGGAGGCCCCCAGCGCCACCCGCACACCGGAGGCCCCCGTAGCCCGAACCACGTCGACGTACCTGCCCAGACCAGGAGCAAACCGATGAGCCGGGCGGCCGACCCCCCAGGCCGACATCCACCAGCCTCATTCTTTGTGGAGCAACCACTGTTGCACAACGGCCCGGCAGGAGACCAAACCCAGCGCCCCACCCACCTGCCCTGCACGCCCACCACCCGGCCAGTCCACCCGGCCAGTCCACCCGCAAGTCCGACCGATCCCGGCCAAATGCCCAACCCCAGCGCCCCACACAAAGACCAAGACCCAGGAGCCAAGTCCAGTGCAAAAAAGGACTGATCCGGCCCAGAAACGCCACCCAGCCGCCGCGACCAGCAGCCAGGCACCCCAACCAGCAAACAAGGCGAGACGCCATACAGGGACTGGCGATGACAATCGGCCCAGAGAAACAGAGAGAGGCGGCCACCGGCCGGCCACGACCCCCACAGCCAACAGAGACCCCACGCCGGCCGATCCCCAGCAAGGACCACAGCTAGGGGGCGCGGCGCCCCCGAGCCCCGAATCCCCAGGCCCACCCCAGACCCTACCCAGGCGCAGCCCGGCCACCAGGCCAGTAACCCATGTCCGCCAGTGCAACCCCCCCAAGGCACCGCATGTAGCCATCAGGAGTCACCACCCAAAGCCCAACCCCAGGCCGGCCACTACGTCCAGCGCCCCATCCGCCCAGGGATCCCACCCCCCGGGGTCCCCCCCAGACGCCTCCAACCCCAAAACCCCCACATCAGCAACAGTGTCCCAAACGACAAAACCAAGTGCCCCCCACCCCCACTAGGTGATGGAGCCGATCAAAGGAGCCCAGAGAGATTGATCAGATATGGAGCCAGAGGCCGTCTCAAGACCAATATGGTCCAACAAGAGATTTCTATACTGATTAATATTAAGAGCTTTTTTATTTTTCCAGTTCAGTTTTTTATATTTAATGGCCTCTGGATTCCCATTAAACATTTTAAATATTCTTCTTCCTCTGATGATTTTTTCCCATTTCTTTTGCGACAAGGGAGAAAAAGCAAACTAATTAGTCCAGGAAATTGTTGCATCATTAGAGGAGAAATTCATTGTAATAAAATAAATTACTCTAATTTATGATATTTATCATAATGTTTAATGTAACAACTGACAGTATTGTTAATTTTGATAGAATCCAATTAGTTTGAGCAGTTCAGTAGAACATTTAACAATTTAATGTAACTGAAGAAAATAAGGTAGTTTATAATAGTGAGCTTTATTTTTAGATGAGTGTTGGTGTGTGAAGGGCTCTGACTATAGTACAAAAGTATTGCTAAAAATAAAATAAAAAAATGTTTTAACATAAAAATCGCAATAAATACCACAAAAGATTTGTGATAACGTTTTCGCCCACCCCTCCACTACATCACTCTAAATCCAGTCAACGTGACACCTTAATCTGTCTCCAAAAACAAGAGGTCGGAGCACCAGAAAATCTCAGTATGGAAAATATCAGAGTAGAAAGGGAAAGGTGTCAAGGAAAACGTATCGTGCAGATTGTTGTACAGGTAATGCAATGTACTCTGTTTCCACTCTGATTCGATGTCCTACAAGGACCTTATGGTACAGTTTGATTTTAAATGTAGCCAGATTATTGAGAGGAGGAAACTGGAAATATTTTATAATCGAACAAAATCAAAAAATCTGAATCAGCAAATAAAAAAAGTGTAGCCTGTGAATCTGTACTAAAAGCAATAAAAACTATTCAGCTGTAATTACAATACTGTGCAAAGGTTTTAAGCAGATGTGAAAAAATGCTGGAAACCAAGAATGCTTCCAGAAATATAAATAAATAACATTTAGAAAATGCAAAGTGAGCAAACAAAAGAAAAATCTAAATTAAATCAATATTTAATGTTACTACCTTTTGCCTTCAAACCAGCATCAAGTCTCTTGCACAAAGTCAGGGATTTTTGTAGGATTATAGTCATGTGTATGATCAACTAATTATACCAAACAGGTGCTAATGATCATCAATGTCACAAGTAGGTATAAAGTCATTAACTGAAACAGAAACAGCTGTGTAGGAGGCTTAAAACTGGGTGAGGAACAGCCAAACTCTACTACCAAGGTGAGGTTGTGGAAGATGGTTTCATGTCATAGCAAGATTGAGCACAGCAACAAGACACAAGGTAGTTGCACTGCATCAGCAAGGGCTCTCCCAGACAAAGATATCAAAGCAGACTGTGGTTTCTTGATGAGCTGTACAAGCTCTTTTGAGGAAGCACAAAGAAACGGGCAACATTGATGATCATAGACGCGGTGGTTGGCCAAGAAAACTTAGTGCAGCAGATGAAAGACACATCAAGCTTATTACCCTTCGAAATAGGAAGATGTCCAGCAGTGCTATCAGCTGAGAACTGGCAGAAACCAGTGGGACCCAGGTACAGACATCTACTGTCTGGAGAAGTCTGGCCAGAAGTAGTCTTAATGGATGAGTTGCAGCCAAAAAGTCATACCTCCGATGTGGAAACAAGGCCAGTTGACTCAAGAACGCACAAAAACTTAGGAACTGGGGTGCAGAAAAATGGCCGCAGGTGCTCTGAACTTATGAGTCAAAGTTTGAAATATTTGGCTGTAGGGAGTTTGTTTGTTGAAAGACTGGAGAGTGGTACAATAATTAGTGTCTGCAGGCAACAGTGAAGCATGGTGGAGGTTCCTTGAATGTTTGGGGCTGCATTTTTACAAATGGAGTTGGAGATTTGGTCAGGATTAATGGTGTTCTCAATGCTGAGAAATACAGGCAGATACTTATCCATCATGTAATACTATCAGGGAAGGCGTATGATTGGCCCTAAATTTATTCTGCAGCCGGACAACGACCCCAAACATACAGCCAAAGTCATTAGGAACAATTGTCAGCATAAAGAAGAACAAGAAGTCCTGGAAGTGATGGTATGGCCCCCACAGAACCCTGATCTCAACGTAATCGAGTGTGTCTGGGATTACATGAACAGACAGAAGGATGTAAGGAAGCCTACATCCACAGAAGATTTGTGGTTAGTTCTCCAAGATGTTTGCAACAACCTACCAGCCACGTTCCTTGAAAAACTGTGTGCAAGTGTACCTAGAAGAAATGATGCTGTTTTGAAGGCAAAGGGTGGTCACAACAAATATTGATTTGATTTAGATTTCTCTTTTGTTCATTCGCTGCTTTTTGTTGAATGATGAAAATTACTGAGCCACACTTCCATTTTTGAAAGCATTCTTTGTTTACAGCATTTTTTCACATCTTCCTAAAACTTTTGCACAGTACTGTACATCTAAAGGTCCACGCTAAGCTGTTAACATCAAAAAAAATATTTAGCTCTAACAAAGAGAAGGCGTCTCAGTGCAGATGCTTCCCCTCTGCAACCTAAAACCTTCACCATAAACAGGGCTGAGAGCTGGCCATGTCAAACCACATCACATGCCAAAGCATCAGAACTAAAAGCAAGCAAACGCAGCCCTAAATCCATGCTCTCTGAGCTAATTCACATTCTTCAATAGTTGTGAGCTGCAGGCGGGGTTAACAGGAATGTAGCATCACTGTCTAGTTAGCCAACGTGCCGCATCTGCGACTTCCCGTAAAATAAAAGACAGAAGCGTAGTTCTGCTGAAAGATTTGTTGGATGAGGAGTCGTGTTTTTTTGGCCACTTCGCTGTCTGCTGGGATCGCCTTCGACAGATGACTTCATCGTTGGGTGTAACCAATGTGTTATGCCGGTTTCACCCATGCTCGACATCTTCACGTTTGCTCTAATGCTCTAATAAAACAGAGCAGAGTGGGGAGCAAAGAGACAGGAGAAGGATGTTGCTGTAAAGTCCTAGAGCTTATCAGCTGTATTTTTCTGGCTCTACACTGTACCTCAGATAACCTAGTAGTTTAATGACAGATATCTGAGTGAGGACTTGCTGTTCTGGCCACCTCTTGCTGTTTAAATGCAGATATTTAAGCAATTTAACATTTGATTAAAAGCTGAAGCAGTCCGGCTCCAAATTAGGTGCTTTAAAATGTGATTAGGGACTACTTTTAGAGTCCAGGTGGCTTTTAGATAGTCGCAAGTATTGAAGGAAATATCCCCCTCCTCCTACACACCCCTACTTCTTCTGTTCTTATATCATTATACCAATCCTGAGAGAGTTCCGCCTGTATGGCCATCATTAAGATAATTTCTCTCAGTAGAAGCTCTCCGATTAGAGTTCAGTTCTTCAGGATTGTTTTCTTCTGTTTTTCTTCAGCAAGAAAAAAAGGCTTCCAGGAAATAGATTTCATTGGCAGTTTCCTGTTTCTCAAGCAAGAGTTCATGCTGAGGTGTCCGTATTTAGAGAACTTATTAGGTTTGACTGTTTAGGAGGAATATAAGTCAGCAAGTGTCATCTCAGGAAGCAGCCACGCCTATTTTGGGGAGGGTTGTTTTTTTTCCCCCTATAATGACTGACAAATGCATGCCCAGGCACCAAATGTAAAATATCTCAGAAGAAACAATTGAATTACACTTTTACAGATGACTTCACACAACAGATAGAAACCCCCCTAGCCACGCAGATCCCGATAAGAGTGAATCAGCAAACAAAAGTCAAGCGGATCTTATTGAATGTTTACACTTGTAAACATCACTTGCTTTTATCAGACAAGCACATCTTGTCTGCCCGGAGCCTCCGGAGCGTCCCAAAGGACCCCGGTTGTATTATCTGAGGGAAGCAGCTTCTGAGAGCACCAATGAGAGACGGCGTGTCATCTGCACCGAGCCGAAGACTGAAGAGGGGGAATCTTATTAAAAAGGGATGTTGCAGTGTGAGGCAACCCTCTAACTGTTCCACATGAAGCTTTTCTTTGACATGAAGGACTCTCTGGGGCTCACCAGCTGTGAATGGCTGGCTGAGTAATATGCATGTGTGAGTGCGCTGTTGGTACAAACCAAATCTGTCTGAAGTCGAATCTAATTATGAAGGATTCCTGATCGCACTTTTTCTCAAAGAAAAAAATAACATTTTGGGTAGCAGCTGGAACATAGTTAACAAGAGCACAAAAATGGACTGCTGGAAACACTGCTCATTTCTTGGATTTTCTAGATTAGATGGTTATAGACATGACGGGGAATGTTCAACCATCGTACAGCTCAGGAAGCAGACAGGTTCCGCGTCCCAGAAAAGAACGTATTTTGGTCCAAAATGGCAAATCAACCCCAGAACAAAAACCAAAGCCCTTGTGAAGATGCTGGCTGAAGCTGGTAAGACAGAGTTTTTACCCCCAGTGAAACAACATTGGCTAGAAGATCACTCAGCGAAGAGGAAACTATTACTCCCAAAGAAACATAATAAAGCCAGGTTGAAGAATGGAAACTCACACATGGACAAGTACCTTAATTTTTGGAGATATGTCCTATGGAAACTAAAGTGGAACTGTTTGGCCATAATGTCTGTCATTGCATTTGGAGCAAAAGGGTGACTCTAGTAAGCCTGAGAATACAATCCCGACTATGAAGTATGGAAGTGGCAGCATCATGTTGTGGAACTCTTTAGCTTCAGGAGGAACTGGTGAACTTCATAAAATAGATAGCATCATGAGGAAAGAACATTATGTGGACACGAAGCTTAAAAATTGGGTGCAAATGGGTTTTCCAAATGGACGATGACCTTAAGCATACAGCCAAAGTGGTTACAAAGTGGCTTAAGGACAACGAAGCAATGTTTTGATGTGGCCTTCACAAAGTCCTGATCTCAATCCTAGAGATTATTTTGGCAGATCTGAAAAGGAGTGTGCGAGCGAGGCGGCCAACAAACCTGATTCGGTTACATCAGTTCTGTCAAGAGGAATGGGCCAGAACTCCAGCAATCTATTGTAGAAAGCTTGTGGAGGGAAACCCAAAATACAGTTCAAAGGCAACGCTACCAAACACTGAGGTCAAGTATGTGAACGTATGTTAGACATTAACAAATACATTTCTTTCTTTTCATAATTGTGTGGCTCTAGTGGCTTTTATTATACAGTTAGTAGAGAGGAAATAAGGCAACTTCTGGTTTCCACTGTATTTTAGCTGTTGCATTAATGAATGTCGCTTTTCAGGTTCAACATTGGTGTTTGGAAAAACTAGTACAAAATACTTTAAATCCATTGAATCTTTACTGAAGGTTAGCATACCATGAGAATCTCAGAGCAGCCTGTGCTTATTAAGGTAAGATCAAAAACTAATGTGAGAAATATGGAAATGTTGCGAAGATTTGAGTGAAATCATGAAGGCCAAAAACTTGAGAACCTTTCCATTTTAAGAACACCACTGTCACACGTCATACTCTTTGTACAAAACCATCCTTGTAAGATTCAGTAATTGTGTTTGTAGACCTCAAAGTTGTTAACTAAAATTACAGGCCAATGAGCTAAAAAAAAGTCAATGTACAGCATCCAACGCAAATAGAGGCAGCAGTGTGAATGGACATATTCTGTCTTTCGATGCAACCAGCCAATTACTTCTTTGTGCATAAAGAGGAACTGAAAATTTAGATTTGATCTAGATTTCAGCTTCAACGTCACAGCCGGAGTCTGCAGAACACATGCTGATAAGTATTGAATAAAAAAGGAAAGGACCAATTATAGAAGAACCTATGCAAAACCTAAAATCTCACCTGCAGCACATTTCATTTTTCACATCCAACCATACAGAAACAGTCCTGTAAGTAGAGCTATCTCGCTGCTGCGTTGGATATGAGGTCCTGCTCTGTTTCCATAATAAACATCCAGTTTCTGCTTATGTATTCTTTGACACAAGTCAAAGCTCCATAGCAACAAGCTGGAAGCTTTTATGGCCCCAGCGTGTGTTGCAGGGCATAATGAAATCCTCTTCTCTCATAGATGTGCGCTCTGAAAGACAGTTTGGCCATCTCACTGTTTAAATCTCATTGAGCATTAATTCATGGATCTAAATGGATGCAAAGGGAGTCAAAGTCTGAGACTCAAATTTGATTTGGCGAGGCTTTCAGTTTCATTACAGATGCCAATGACATTGTGCACTAGCCATAATAGAAGTTGGATGTTTACATTCTACAGACACTAAACGTCATGAGCAACCTCCCTAAGCTCTGGACCTCCTTCCTAACCACTGGGTGACATATTGCAGTCCAAGTGAGCCGGTCACATCCATGTCATGTAAGAGCTTTTTTGTCAGCCGTGTAACCAGGAAACGGGAGGTGGAGGGTAAGTGAGGTTCCGCTGACGCCGGTGAAAACGCTGCCCTCTCCCCTCTCACTCAAGACACTCATCATCACACTTATCTTAATAGAATAATGTCAACATAAAGCAGCAGTCAGCAGTTTTTCGGTCCAAGAATATACTGTGGTAACTGATTTCAAGCGTCTTTTTTAGGAAAACCCCCAGACTTGATGCACAGCAGCAGCAGCACATGACTGGAAAACACTCAGCAGCTGCTTGTTTTAGTCATTTTTTCCATTCATTCACGACTGCTGGTGTGCACAGCTCATGACAACACCTTTTTCCTTTTTTTTAGCTTATCACAACTCCTTCAAGTGATTGTTTTTCTTGGGAGTGTCATGCTCTGCTTATTAGCGGCTTTAGGAAGGAGAATAATTGGCTCCAAAAGTCAATCTGTGTACAGTTAAGCTCAAAATTATTCATACCCTTGGAGGGTTTAGACTTTAAATGATTATGATTTCACCAGAAAATGATAATAAAACAGTGTCGAAGAAGTATAGGTTTTAAAAGCAATCATTTCTATTTTCATTTGTATTTTACTTTAAAATGGTATGTCGATAATTATTTAAACCCTTCTCAACAAAAAACTTTTACAAAAAAACTTTAATGGCATTATGTCCTCTTGCATAATCTAAACCATTAGGGCTGTCCAAAGAAAAATGATCAATGAATGCCTATCCAGATATTAGTATTTTGTTGTGGATGTGGAATACCCTGAGAGTAAAATGTTTTTTACCAGAAAACTGCACAACTGGTTGATTTATTTCCAAGCAACAGATAAACTTGCTTGGGTTACACAGGTATATCATAGGGAAGGATCCAATTAACTAATTTAATTCAGTTTTTTTTTTTTTAAGATTGAAATAAATGTTCTTTTTTCTCAGCAGAAGTGATGCACATGCAGCCAGCAACAAGATATTGATTTGCAAGACAGAAATCTCCTTGTTGGGAAATATTGTGGTGTTTTACTCCTATGCCAGAAGATCTTGTCACACACCAGTCAACAACAGTATAAAATGGGGAACATATTTTGTTATGTGCATCTATTGAAAGAAAAGAAAATTGAAAGAAAAATATAGATTTTCTTTTTTTTCTGAGGTGGTAAAATAAAATGCCAGAGGAAAAAAACTGTACTTAAAAAAATACATTTTAGAATTTGAATATTGTAGGTAACTGACTTTTTTTTTTAAAGTTACTTATATCAGACATATCATTTAGAAGCAGTTTTATTTTCCAATAAATCCCTCCTCCAGTATGCAAAATAGTCCTCGTTTTTTCAGACTGGATGGTCATGCCTGAGATATAATATCCAAAACAGGTTGCTCTTGACAACAAAATATCCTGATCCATTAGAAGAGGAAAGACATTTTCCACATTGACTCATCTAAAAGGCAGAAAGCAATATTAAGAATCAGCACTGCCTGATTAATAATGTTAAGGGATCAAAGCATCTGGGGGAGAGAGATCTCAAACAGGTTTGCCAAGTGTTGCTAATTAGCAGCACCAGCCACCAGCAGCCTTGTTTGCCAAAAGTTTTTTTTTTTTCTGTCACATTTGTTTTTATGCTCAAAATTTTCCTGCAGCCTTCTGGTTATTTAGCAAAAAGGAGACAGGGCCGCTGTCCTGCACTGGCAACAGCTCTGAATAATGATGAGGGAATGAATAGCATATTAGGTCTGACAGCTAACCTAAATTGATAATTAATAAGATGTTATCGATTTGATTGTTGTAATAGTGTGTCTGTAGCTAGCCAGCGTTATCAGCAGTGTTGAATCCTCTAATCAGCTAACGGGAAACATCCTCAGTCAATTGTAGTCAACAAAGTCCTTCATAACTAGATCTTCTTTCCGTTGTATGCATTACATTAAATGTCCTCCTGAATCTGCAAAAACGAGCACTATTAAACCATTAATCAGTCGGCCAGAGATCAGCACATTTCGCCTGATCAGCTCTGATTGGTTTCTTTTTCTATATTCAGGAAATTCATCATAACCCGAGAACTCCCACCATTTTCGGTCGGCAAATGCATCTCAACCAAACCCGATGCACTTCTTTTCTTTTAACTTGTACCTCCTAATCTTTTCGGTTGGATCCGTAACTACAACTTCCATCAGGAAACTGCAGCGCATTTTCTTTCTTTTATGTGTTTTAGGTTGGAAGAGAAAAAATATGAAGGGACTCAAATTGGAATCGACCTCAAAGAAACCCAGATTTCTGTCCGATTATTCATTTCTGATTATTTAAAAATGCAATGTTACCCATGCAAGATATCTGTTCATACTAAGATTTACTAAATCACTAAACCACACTAGGTGAATGGTTCCCAAACTATATGATCAGCTGTACTGACATTTAAGGTCCTGTTACCGTTTTATGCCTTGGTTTCTCCATCAACTCTTTCAGTCCTTTAAGGTGAAGGACAAAGGCACACATTTGTTACCCTTGCTTCATGTTCATCTCATGTTCTAACACTAAGTCAAAAAAAAAAAGGGGGGGGGGGGGGGGGTAAATCCTGTAGCTCCCCCATAACACCAATAAGTGTCCCAGGAGCCATTTTTTCCATTAAATCTTTAATTTACCCCTGGTGACCCCCTATATATACACAAAGCTTACTCCCCCCCCCCCTCTATATATGAGGATTGTATTAGTATTCCTGCACGAGATGTGAATTCTCCTAGCAATGGCAACACGGGTCAAGCTGTTTTGGCTGAACTATGGTTCAAAACGATGATTAGAGGAAGTTAGCATGGAGAGAAAGTGGCTTAATTGAATATCACTGAAACCAACCCTAAAATCAGTATCAAACAGTAGAGAGAGAGAGAGAGAGAGAGAAAGCCAGGCTTGTGAGCAAACAGCATCCTTCTCCCTCTCCTCCCCCTTCTGCTCTATTTGATGGCCTACCTCTTGAAAAAATTGTGTTAAAGGAGTGTGAATGATGGGGTTTTTTGTGCTAAAAGACAAAGAGGGGTCAAGTGCTGTCTAACCTCTATAAGTGTGTAATGTGTGTGGACACACGCTGATGTTCACTGGAACAGATTGAAGTACATAGGAGAAGGGTAAAAGAATACAAATAAACGATACGACTTTGTTTCTACTCATATTTAATGACAACATGACTTTTCTTTGTCCTCCTACTCTATAAAACTATACTATGTTCTATAAAAATACAACCGGAATGCGATATATGTAAATGCACCGAACCTTGACTGTATAGACGTCACTTAAAGGTATGCGATTATGCTACTTTCTAAAGCTGTCGACTCCAAATTAGTGCAAGAATGGCTGGTCGGAAGGACTGAGAATGTGGAATTTTTTACTGATTACTTTATACCAGGATACTATAACATTTTATCATCTTGTGAAAATCTCAATAAACTCTGACTGATAATGTTTTCAAACCTGCAATACTGGAGTTTTGAATGTAGTACTGCCCAATGAAAACAACTCTACTGTAGCTAATATAGCATAGTTTACAACGGATATAAACTTTTTTTTTATGCCATGCATTGTTTTAAAAACGCAAAATTAGCTAAAACAAAGGAAATGTCAGACTGACTGTTAGCCTCTGAGAATATCTTTGCTTTTCTACACACAACCATCTGTTTAATACAAAATTGTGTTTTAAATGGTTTTAATTTTAAAGTGAATACACCTGTACATGAATTCTGCCTTCTTTTTTTTTGTACGTAGCTTGCTACTATAGAGAGCCCCTCCAAAGCAAGGGTGGTTGATTTTTCTGTTTCTGGTTGCTGTGAGGGGTTTGTTTCCAATTAAGGAATCGGTGGAAAGAAAACCAGCATTTCTAGCGCTTCCATTTGTTTCATTTGGGCGTACCGAACGGTGACCCAAAAACCGAGGTACACACGGAACCATGGGTGAGGTGTCCTGTTACGCCTCTAAAAATCACATAGGCAAAAAATAGGTATGTCCTTGTCCTCATTCCTCATGCTGCACAATACATGGATCAGGTCACGGCTATCCATGCTCATTGCAGGGATTTCCATATTTTCTTATCACGCATTGAAAGCGCCTTCCCATTTCTAAACGGATAGCTGACTTGTTCAGGACGGGACACGTCACACATAAATGACCCAGCTGGAAAAGTCATGAACTCCATAATCTCCTGAACTGCACAGGGCCTTATCCGTGTCTATTCTGGGTCCAGGCGCAAAGAAATATGGGCCTCATTCACTCACAGGGTACCGCGTAGGCAGCGCCATTCATTTCTCTCCAGCCAGAGGAGGTTTAATTTGTCATCACTCCATGGGTCAGAGTTTATCGCTACTGTGGCTCTAACAGAAAAAAAAAAGAGACGCAGACAAATGCGGTTGATTATGAAGGGACCTGTGAAACCCTTCATAACCATGGATACAGTTTTTTTCTGTCTTCTATCATTTTAACTGAATATTAGTAAGTATTGGGTATACATCAAACTGACTGAGAAAAATCAAACAAATTTCATAGGCCCTAACGGCATTCAGGTTCTCCTCCGACGTCAGGAATCCGCTACCAACATGTCAGTTCTGATGAAGCTTGTTATCAGGAAAAATAACAAACAATATCGACTTTTTTAGAGCTTCATGGGCACTCAGCAGTGATTAACTGGAGTATCCAACAAAGTAACAAAATTAAAATTGATTAAAGGCATAATCTCCACCTCTCAATATCTCCTAATAAAATCAGCATATGCATAATCTATAATTTGCAGCATTTACTAGATGGCTGCGGTTCAGGGTTGTTACCTTAGTGACGGAACGAAAGGTCAGTTTGCCCCGTGCAAATGTGCACGAACGGCTCCGATGCAATATGGCCACAGCCTTGTCAGTGTACGCAAAAGCTGCTCGTGAATTAGCTGCGGTGACACGGTGGAACTAAGTACAGTTACTGCTTTATGCCACGCTGCAATCGTAAATTGGGAGGGCTGTGGAGCATGGCACCAGTGCGGGGCATGCATGGCTTGCGGTAACGTGGTGTTTACACGCTGACGGGTGCAATCCCTTCTACAAAATGAATCAAGAGGGCAGCGATGCTACTGCAGCTCTGACAGGCCGCGTCCCACACGCGTCCTACTGCATACCAATGGCCTGCAGCACATAGTCTGCATACAGTATACCGTAGAGGAAAATGATCAGTATGAGGTTTGGTAACTGAAGTCTGACCATGAATACTTAGCAGGCCTTCTTGATCCAGCAGAAGCCAACCAGGAGATAAAGGACGTGGCAGAGCAGCAAATGCAAGCAGCTGGGAGAGGTTTTAAGATTTTATGATGTCTCAGAAGCAAAATGGGTTAACTGGGAGGTTCCTGTAGTGCTCTGTAAAGCACAATAAGGCAGAGTCAAAAACCCTGAATGCATGAAGCTCTACAGTCTTCTGTAATTATACGTCAAGGAAAAGGGTAACAATGTAGATGAAATGTAGTTTAGGTAGAATGTATTTACTCTATTGCTCTTCTTCTGCAATTCCAGATTTGCAGCAGTATTAGCTAATGCCTCTATTATCTGTTAATTTGCTGCTGTTACAGCCAAATCCCCCTTTGTGGGACAATAAAGGATTATTCTATCTTCTATTGTTTGGGTAGGGTACTGGAATGTCATGACTAATGCACAGGTAGATTCTTGCAAGAGAATGTTAATTTAAAATTGTTGGCTGAATAGGAGAAGAAAGTTAAACCTCAATAAATTAGACAGTCTTGTATTTAGAAATCTGCTGGTGACCAGAATTGTGCAAGTTTGTAGCTTGAGCTAAACTGTGCGATGACTAACCAGAAACTCGATAAAAAACTGATGTTTTCCAGTGAATGCAACATACAAAGCGCTAAAATTTGTTACTAAAGAAAGAAGACTCTATGTTAGCAAATTTTCAGTAGTGTAAGATG
The DNA here is from genome assembly GCA_963556495.2 of Valencia hispanica. NCBI lineage: Eukaryota > Metazoa > Chordata > Actinopteri > Cyprinodontiformes > Valenciidae > Valencia > Valencia hispanica. Next base: position 19,474,606 of record OY747716.1, read on the forward strand.
CTTAAAATAATATAAGGGGATGCAAAGAGATGCACAAAGCTGTTTTAAAGGAAACAATTTTCAGTGAGTTGTCCAGACATGTCAGCTTATCTCTCTCTCTCGCTCAGAGAGAGAGAATACATACATATATATATATGTGTGTGTATGTGTATGTATATGTATATATGTGTATGTATACATATATATATATATATATATATATATATATATATATATGTGTGTGTGTATATATATATATATATATATATATATATATATATATATATATATGTGTGTGTGTATATGTATATATATATATAGTAGGTATATTGACCAAAATATACACAAAATAATCCTCTTCCATTATACCTAATTTAAACCCTAAATTGTACATGGTAAAACACTGACCTTAATTTAGAACTGTTTTTTTGTTTGTTTGTTTTTCTTATGCAGGAATCAGAATGTGTTTTACAAAGCCCACTCTGGCTTCCTGGGCGTTATATGACTTTCCTTCTTTACTAAACCCCAAAAAGCAAAATAAGTCATCTGCTCTTTGTATTTCTCATCCTCCCACACGTTCTCTAACTTTTGTGTCTCATCTGCAAGAGAATGACGAGCGAGTCTCTGAGCCTTTGAAGCTTGCTGTACGGAGTGCTCGCTCTGTGAAACTGGCTTTTCTCTTCTCAGTTTCACATCGCAAAATCTTAAGTCTCAGTTCAATAAAATTAAAACACGCGACTGTATAATGCAGAGCATTTGGAATACAGCTGCTTTGGCCTTCATGGCTCAATAAGGGGTCAGCTGAAATCACGTATTTGCGGCGAACGTCTCACAAAGGACAGTGGAAAACCAAAAGATGTATAAGTTGCTGATTAATTATTGGAGCAGAAACTAGAGGACTAAAGACAAGTTGCTTAAAGAACATATTTCAGCTTTGGTGCAGCTTTGAAAGAGTTCTGGAGGTTTTCAAGTCCCATCTGTGTTGAAATCTGTGCACCGAATTGCAATACCTGTGTCATTTGTCGCAGTTGTAAACACACAGCATTGTTACGTGTTTGAGACATGACTCTGACTCTTTCTCCCACTTTCACTTTCTAAAGATGCAGAAATCTTCAAGGCCGACTCGATAGAGCAAAGAGCAATGGTTGTATTATTTTTTTATTCTGACCTCTGATGATAGACATGGGGGTTTTTCTGGTTTCTTTTTCTCTTAATGGACCCTGACATATTAGCGCATTGGTCTGAATTTGATCGAGGGTAAGTTTAAGTTTCACTTCCTTCCTGTATTCCATTTCCTGATTTCCTGTTCTTGTTTAACCTCGAGGCTGCACTGTTCGAGAGGCGGGGGGGGGGGGGGGTTGTTCATTGCAGCGCTGTCCCCCTTTTTCCTGTGTCATGGAAAAACTAGATAACGGTTGGGTTAGGAAAGGATAGGGCTCTAACCCACCCGAATAAGTTCCCCTTGTGCATCCTTTCCCTTTGCAAACTATATTTACAAGCTGGAGTGTATTGAATCTCAGTTCCTATATAGGAATTGGTTTATTTGACAGAGACTTTGTACATTATTATGACTTCCACATATAAAAAAAAAAGGCGAACAAAGAAAAACTGCACGTATGCCTTTTGACTATGTGGTCTGCTAGTCGCACCATGACAAGCATTCCCCAATTCCTCCTAAAGCTAAACCTCTGGTTTTGACTCAGCTGAGACAAAAAGCAACTACTGATTATGTGGCGTTTTTTCGCTGCCAGCAAAGCAATGGCCTGCGCACGCTGTGGTCGAGCTTTGTCTAGACTTTGTAATTGGCTCATAACAGCCCTGTAAACGTCTGATCAAAGAGGCTGAATGAGGACTCTGCTTGAGCCCTACACTGGAACTTTGAGCTCCTTATTGCAAACAGCTGCAAGAAGTGTTCAAACAAAGTCAGGAATTTGCAAACATACAACGAGTGGTATTCAGTCAACTAATAAACAAGTTATGTATTAGGATCAATAAGAGAGCTGCAGCACATTCAATGCCTTCCTGAGCATGAAACGCGTGGAGGCAAACTAACTCAGCAGATCGCTCTGAAACGCACCAGCAACATGGTGAAACACGATGGTGGCCACATCATGCCGTGGGCATGTTTTTCTTTCGCAGTTGGTCAGAGTTCACTGGTAAGAGGCCACAGCTAAATTCGGGATAATCCCGGAAGAAACCCTGTCCGAAGGGTTTCTTCTACAATGAAAGAGAAATGCATGCCGCACTTTTCAGGGTTTTTCTTTTAATGCCTTGAATCGTTTTCTATTATGCACTACTTCATGTCGGCCTATCACATAAAATGGCACAAAAAAAAAAGAAGTTTGTGGTTATTGTGTGACAAAATGTGAGGAGTTTTGAACAATGTTGCAAGTCAATGTACAGAACAGATCAGCTCCTCTCCTTGGTAGATTTAAGTGATAATAACACACCTTTCTCCACCAACATACAGGCCCATTAAACCCAATCAATGCGGCAAGAATGAGTAGCAGCGCCACCTGATTCCAGCATTCCACGTGTGAACTCTCCAGAGCTTCTGATGCATTGTACTTTAATTAAGCAGCCCACCCCAGCGAAGCACACAAAAACCCCTCCAGGTCCCTTTATGTCTTCTGAGGTGCCTCAGTGGAGGGCCAGACAGACTCCTTTTTTTTTTTCACTGCCTTTGTCTTTTCCATCTCATCTCACGGGTCCCACGGGTGAGGCCAGCGTAGCGTCCCATGTGTTATTATCGGCCAATGATAAAGTAGCTGCCACGGCCCTCATGCATTATGCAGGATGAAAAAGGAAGGAACTCCTCCCCCAGTTATGTAAATCCAACTTATTTTGTAAAGGGGGGGGGGGGGGTTGTTCCGACACTAATTTTCTCCCCCCAGCCCACAATGATCTCCTGCATCACCCAGGCAGAGTGACTGTATGTGGAGAACGATAAGAGCAAATGTTAATCTACTGAGCCAGTGACACACATCTGACTTAACGACAGATACAAAATCATATGAGAAATCCTCCCAGGTTAGTGTAAAAGTTAAAGATTATATTTAAAAAATTGAATTGCTGTTGCATACTGTCTGATCTGTAGACTGCAGCTAGAAAAACTCAATGACGAGTCAACTTGCAACACTGACAGCAGAAGGCTTGTATATCCTCTTTTTAAAGCTATTCAAAAGTTCTCAGATCTTCTACTGATTCTCATATGTCTCTAACTGTAGCTTATTTATTGGCTCAATAATAGTATAACTTTATTATTTGAATGGAGCTTCCTATAGCAGTTATGAGCAGTTGATATCTTGCCTGCAATAGATAACTCTCTTTTGGCGAATAGCTAGTACGAGAAATGCCTAAAATCAAAGCGGACCTCTACCCTCTTAAAAAAACTCCAGTCTTAAAAAAGATATAGCGGTTTATGCAAACACTGTTTGCTCTATGAAACTTTAAACCGTTGTGATGTTTCCATTAAGTGGTTATATAAGCAGAAACAATGATTTTTGACGCTGGAATTGGAGGTTGGAGGCGGTGCGCCACCAGTGATCTTCCTGTGTGAAACATGTACTCCAGTCAAAGTAATGACTGATGTACAGTAAACGTATTGTGCTGAAATAGGAAATAAACTTAGCACAAATAGTAAGCCGGGTTTATTTCTTTGTTGTTAAAAAAAAAAAACTTTTTGGGAATAAATCTTGTAGTATTGGAAACCAATGGAATTTTACCAAATCCTCGAGATTTCAAAGCTAGACAACTTATTCTGCTATTGATTCTTGTTTGGTGCTGTTTATTGCATTGGATGATCGAAGTCTGAAGAAACAAGACATACTGGCAATTTAACAGTTTAATCATTTAACAAATTAAACTGCCTTAGCGTGAGGGAGAACTGTAGCCTGCTCCTCCCCATGGCTTGGTCAAACACTCCTGTGGGACAGCAACCCATTCTTCAATCAGCCTTTGTTGCAAGTCACCCGATGTGGTGGTGTTGGTCGGTGTGGCTCGAATGGCACGCTCCAGGCTGATTTCACCAGCGTTCGATGGTGTTTAGGTCAGGACTGCGAGCAGGCCACGGACGTAGAAGGTAATAATAATAGTAATGGCTTGCATTTATATAGCGCTTTTCAAGACTCTCAAAGCGCTTTACAACTCCATTATTCATTCACTCTCACATTCACACACTGGTGGAAGCAAGCTATGATTATAGCCACAGCTGCCCTGGGGCAGACTGACAGAAGCGAGGCTGCCATATCGCGCCATCGGCCCTTCTGGCCAACACCAGTAGGCAGGTAGGTGAAGTGTCTTGCCCAAGGACACAACGACATGTAGCAGGTGGAAGCTGGAATCAAACCCACAATTTCTGGGTTGCAGGCTGACAACTCTACCACTGAGCTACAGCCGCCCTAGGTGATGAGCCTCGCTCTGTGGGGGCGCACCGACATCTTGGAGCATAGAGTTCGGTCTCTAAAAGTGGCGATATGGGATTGCCACTAGTTGCACAATTTCATCTTGATATGTCTCTGCACCGAGATCGCCTCCAGTGACGACAGGTCTTGTTTTGTTAGTGAGGGAGATACAGTCTCAAACCATTCCATGGGATTTAACAAAAGCTGTTTACCATTGGTGGAAAGCACTTGGGAGGTTTTTAATGGGGACGATCCCACATACGTAACGCTGCTGAACCCATAAATGCCTTTTCCTTACAAATGTTTCACCCTCTGGGTCAAACAAACATGAATTCATGCTACATGAAGACTCTAAGAGAGTTATCTACTGCAGGTAAGAGAATATCAGCTTATGTTTCAGCATAACCTCCAAGTCTATGCCACCCAACCATGTAAGAAACAAAGTCTACCTATAAGTAATCCATTCTGAGCCCAATTAGACCATGCATTCAGCCTTGTTCATAAACCACGCAACCACTGACAATTCTATTGCATTTCCTGATGTCATGGTTGACACGAAACACCCAATGTCTCTTTATCGCCACAGATACTGCCTCTGTACTAACTTTTACATTACCACCAAATGGGCTTAAAAAGACTCCAACCTAGTTCTGACAGAAATCTCTGAGTAATCGTTCTCAGATAGATATAGACATCCACTTGCCCCCCCAATGACATTTAAAACCTCCGTGCAATCTTAAATTGCCCACTCAGCCAGCACGCTGGAGTCAAATAGCAGCCACCCAATTTGATTGTGAATGACCGTGCCATCGAGGTCGAAGTGCTTCTTTCCAGGAAACAAGCCAGATGCACCTCTTGATGAAGCAGGAGATACATCTCCGTGCTGTATTCATGATTTAATAAGCTGTTTTGAATAAGGTTTGCATATTACAAACCAATGGACCGTAGTCTGAGTGTGTCGGCGTGTTCCGCTGATACAGGGTAATACTCATACAGCAGGTCTGCAGGCTCAGTAGGTGAGTGTCTACCTCACTGTGTGCTGTCAGTGAGCCAGATGGACAGATTCACTGTTAGAAAGGCGAATATTAATCAGGTCCCGGCTCAGGCTGTCCTGATAGTGAAGCAGATGGTATCTGACAAACAGGATACACGTGGCCATGGCTCGCTCTATCTATCTATCTATCTATCTATCTATCTATCTATCTATCTATCTATCTATCTATCTATCTATCTATCTATCTATCTATCTATAATACTCATCAAAAAAATGTGATCTTGGTTGGGGCAGCAAATATTTGTCATTGTCCCCTGGTCCCACTTTGGAGGCACCACTTCCCAAAGTTTCTTGTCAACTATTGCTGTTTAATAAAAGTGCACCAACTCTCTACTAGTGACTTTAAACACCACGTTGATTGGAAAAAACAATCAGGGAAATTTAAATATTTAACGTGTTTGCTTGTGTTCTCACTTGGAGAATAGGGTAAGGGGGGGGGGGGGGGTTGATAAAGCCCCACCGTACTCCATGCAATTTTTCACAAATTCATGTTGTCCCGCTAACTGTAAGCAAGAATAAAATGAAAGGAGGAGAACTACTTGCTTGCAGTGATGTTTACGTGTCGGTGCTTACTTCGGGAATGGATTCCACACAAAAACCAAGTGCAATTAATCCAAAAAATCCTTCTAAGTAGTTTACATGCGGCTGTTTTTAGCGGGTTTTCCGGCAACAGACTGTGTGATGTAATAATTTGTAAAAGTGTGACTAGAAGGAAAAACTTTTGTCAGTTTTGGGGGGATTCATGAGCCGAATTCTATAAACAAACCAATTAAACTTCGATAGGTCGGGTTGCGCTTTTGTTTCACCGTCCTTAGTGCAGAAAATTGACAAAAGCAATAAAACAGCATAATTGATAGGGAGTCTGGACGGGTTGCAATCATAGTGGCTTCAGTGCATGTTTTGACGACCTGCGGAGGATCGGGGGACGTGTCTTTCTTTACCTGTGACATTTGAGGTCGGAGGTTGATCTCCTTCAGGTTGATGCACTGGGGCTTCAGGTTGTTGAGGAGATGGCACAGGAGGACTCCGTCCCGCAGGGTCTGAGCCAAGTCAAATACTTGCGCTGACTCCCATGTCACCCTGTGGCTAGCTGGGAGCACCTTGCAGTTTATCAGCCACAGCGCGCACTGCCTCCAGTACTCCATCATTATTCTGTCCTCAGTCGGGAGCGAGTTGTTGCAGGTCTGTCTATAGATTCCGACTGCTAACGGTTCGGGTGACACCTTTTAAAGCCTTCTAACAGATCGGACCCATGCCAGATCCGTCCGAGTGGAAACGCGACGAGCACAGGGGAGCGAAGAGAGCGGCGGAGAGCTTGTGGAGATCCTCCACGGATGACAGTCCGGCGTGGCGAGGCTGGAGAGAGAATGTGGATGGAGCGCGTCCTGCACCCTTCCTCTCTCTCTTACGCTCTCTCTCTCTCTCTCTCTCTCTCTCTCTCTGTTTCTCTTCCCTCCCCCTCACCCAGTTCCTCACCTTTTCCGCTTGCCACACGGGCTCATTGAACAGTACTATGACATTACAGCACAAGAAATAGCCCGATTTACGCTTTGCGAGCCCCAGAGTATGCAAATATTCCAGCAGCACGGATAAATTGCAGACAGTGATGATCAATTAATCGTTGAACAAACCAAGCGCCACTCTCCCTCATACCAACACTAGGCAATTGCATCTAAATAAGAACGTTATCAAAAAGAAGTTTCTTTTCTGTAGTACAATTTAAAAAGTTAGTCATATCTTAAATGCGAGCGTGAGTCACAACGTGACATATCTCAGTCAACTTGGAGGATAATGTTTTGCACCTAATGACAAGCCAAATTCAGTTTCTTGGGGGGGGGGGAAGTGAAATATCAGGCGATACACATACACGACCCATAAAAAGAAATGTTCTTCGACGGCCATAATCATGATTTCAGAAAGACTTAACAGCTGTCCAGCAGACAGTCACTGAGGCTCTTTACACGGAAGGTTAGCCACAACAAGTCTTGACAAAGAAGCAGTCTGTTAGGTTAACAGGGTGCTGTATCCAAATACATGACTGGAAAGTTGAGTGGAAGGAAAACGTGTTGTTGGAAAAGATCTTTGGTGCATATGTGTGAGGTTACTGAAACGCATATCGGCATGCTGTGCAGTGTATGCACACAATGCTTGGTTGGGATAGCGAAGAGTCTGTGGCTCAGCTGATATGTTAAGGAAACCCAGGTTGCTTTACTGGTGGGTCATCTTCATTGTTGGGTCTGGTATTTCTCAACTTATTCTTTATAAATAGATACTCTGCTTAATTATGGTAAGGCAATGTTGCAGGCTAATAAACCACAGTGATACCAGGGTTATAAAACCACATTGTGGAACTTTTGGCTGTTTGGGCAGGTGCTCATTCCAGCTGAAAAATGACATCAACGTGTCTATAAAGCTTGTCAGCAGAGTGAAATGAAATGTCCTCATTCTAATTAACCTATCACTTACAACACTGCTGTATGTGTGGGCTGACACATTTAGCAAAACTCTGTTATATATTCAAGAGCATGTCATTCACACTCTGGGTAAATATGTGTGAAAGTCTTGAACTAAATGAGTTCTTGATTGCAGCATCAAACTAACACGCTGTACACATTTTAAAAATCTGTTTTATTCGAGAGCATCTATGGACCTTAACTCCATCCACTGATTTTTTTGCATCTATATTAATCCATGCCTTAAAAACACACAAAGATTTTTTTTTTTTAATTCCCAGTACCAAATTTATTGGCCTGCTAACGATTCCTTTTCAAAACAATGTATCTAAAACATGTTGTCATTTAGCTTTTTAAATGGTCAGAAGGTCTTCTAACATGATAAAGAGGTCAATTTCTCTTAGTAACTCTTCAAAATAGTAAAGACAGGAAAACATGTCATTAAAGTGAGAAAAAGAAATGTTTTTCTTTAGAATTCAGGAAATGGTTAAGTGAATATGGATACTCGCGAAAACTCCTGCAGTCAATAATTGAACAACCGGTGACGGGGACCCTGCCTGCAGGTGCGCCAGTGGTCAATCCGGTTCGGACCTGGTGCGTGCCTGGCCGGGCCTGGGGGGGCCGGTGTGTCGGTCGGCCGATGCGCTGGGCCGATATCTTCCTTTGGTTGGTTGGGGCACCTCTTTTAGAGGTGCCAGGTTTGGGATTGTTGGGTGATGCCTGCTCGGTGGCTCGGTGGGATGCGGATCCGGCGTCTCTGCTCGTTTGATCACCTGTTCTGTGCGCACCGTGCGTGGCCGGTTCATTGGCGGGTTGGACCGGCCCTGGCCCTCGTTGGATGCCTGGTCTCGGCGCCCTGCGTTGCGCGGGATCAGGACCCGGGAGCTGGTACAACTTGGTGTCCAGATGCTGGCTGAGCCCGGCCTGGGGATGCTGTCCGTCCCCTGCGGCTATCGGTGGGGCGCTGGGATGTTGGCGGTGGGGATTGGCCTAGGGTGGAGGCGACGCGTGGCAGCCGGTGGCCGGCCGCGGCCCCTGCAGTGCCGGGGGCCCCTCGTCGGCCGGTCCCTTGTCGGGTCCCTGCTGGGGGGTGGGGTGCCCCTGGGCCCCGGCTACCCCGGTCCATTAACCGGCCCGCCCTGGCGTGGCCGGTTGCCAGCGGGGCCAGCGGGCTCGTCACTGCTGCCCCCCGGGCCCCTGCATAGTGGCCGCTGAATGTTCCCCTGGGGTTCTCCTGTGCTCCTCTCTTGGGGGATGCGGTCGGCCCCGCCCGGGTCCGCCTGGGGGTCCTTTGGACGTCTTTGCTCCGATCTCCTTCATGTCTGCATCGATTCCTGGGAGACGGATTGATGCCTGCTCACACCAGCTATCGAACACTCTTATGGAGAAACCTTATATGCACCAGCATGCTAACACACACACATAGATGTGGGGTCTCTGGTGTTTAAGGATATATTCTTGGGCTGAGGTTATCATTACTAGAGCTTGATTAATCGGTACCATGAGTTTTTCTGTGACATTGTTGTTGTATTTTTATATCTATTTTTGTGTGATGTGGTTGTGTAATTCTTAGTTCACAATGTTTGGTTTGTTTTGTCGATGTTCCTTTTTCATGTTTTGTTTTGTTTTTCCCCCTCTCTCTGCCGTCCTGTGGGTATGGAGGCAGACTTCAATGTCTTCCTGTGTTTTCTTTGTTCCCTTTCCTCTCTTGTATTTTCAACTCACCCTCTCTCTTGACTTTTTGTTTCCTACCTCTCTTCTTCATCTTCCTTCTTTCTTCTCCTTAATTTTCCGTCTCCGTGTCCATAACATCAGGAAATAAAAACCCCAACAATTCATAATAAAGATTTTTCACACACATATCAAGTGGAGTACTATAGCAAAAGCTGTACTGCTCCGCTTGTGAAAGTAAATCTGTTGGGCGTCTACTTGGTACTCAGACACCAATTCTGAGCTCCACACTGCCAAACAGGACACGTTTAAAAAATATATATAGAATAATTGAACAGTTTAAAACAGTTGGAACTGTGACAAAAAAGATGGATGAGTTTATCTCACCGTCACAATAAGCATCACCATAAGCAAAAATAAGCAAAAAATCCTAAAGACATTGTTGAAGAAGTGCAGCAAAGAGATGCAATCTTAAATGTTCTCAGGTGTCCATAAAAACTATTAGAGCTTATCAACAGGCAAATTTATTATAGGAGGTAATGGTAGTGACCATCCTTCTTTGTCCTACCATCACAAATGTCAACATGTGGAGTTTGTTGGGGTTTGACTGGAATTTTAAATGAAACTGTGTTCTCTTGTCAAATGAGACAAAGATTGAGCTTTTGAGGCCTAAAGTGCTGTACTAACATTTGTTATATTATAAAAACACAACCTTTTTTAAACAAAAAAATTAAACATGCATTACATTTAATTGCCGTGGTTAAAATGTCTGAATGTAGTTTGACTAGTAGTTCCACTGACTTGATTATTTTCAGGAAGACTATAAACAGTACAGTGGTATGATTTTGATTACTTTTTATTAGATATTTGACATTTGGTCATCCTTCCTCATTGTGTAGGAAATAAAGCCAACTTCAGTCAGCCTACCTTTATTGTTTTTCTTGTTTAAACTTTATTGCTTCCCCAGCTTTATAGAATGTAAAAGCAATGACTTCTGCTTTTTTGCCCCCATGTTTCATTAGCAACAGACAACACAGACAAACATGGGGGAAAAGACAATAATGGTTACTGCAACATCAATTTAGCATATCATTGAAAAGTTGATTTATTTTGGTAATTTGATTCGAAAAGTGAAACTCATATGCAAATTCATTACAGAAAGAGTGACTGTAAAACGAAACATTGACTGGAATCAGCCTGCTTTACCTTATGCTAAACTGCATCACAGCTAATACTCACAAGTAATATCCATTTTGAAGTGGATGCAAATAATCCAGGAAAACATAGAATCTTTTGACAGTTGTGCTCAATCAATCATTACACAAACCAAGCGTATAAACATATTTCTCCTTATCTGAGGACAATACATGTGCAGCTAATCAACTTAGAATATTCAGGAAAACACAATTTATTTCATTCATTTAATTCAAAAAGTGATACTCATATTATATGTTTCACATAGATTTATCGTACACAGATGGATTTCTTTGAAGCAATTTATTAAGGTAATTGTGTTGACTCCAGCTTAATACAAGTGAAAACTTTTACAGAGGACTGTTTAAAAAACAAAACAAAGGGAAGATGAGTTGAAGGAAAAACTTTGTAGGAAATGATTTTTGATCCATCAATGTCAGCCAACTGAAAAGTGCTGTACATCCATGTATTGTATGATATATGCACTCTATGCTTGGTCGGGACTAGTTTAATTTTTTAATAATTACTGCATCAGTGCAGCGTGGCATTGGGACTAGGTTCAAGAAGCACATGTGCAAGTGCCATTAATAGCTGCCTTCAGCTCAACAGTTTGTTCATCGGTCAAGCACAGTCCTACTATGGTCCATAAACTATATGGAATATTTCTGTTGTACTGTTAGTTATCAAAAATGAATGCAGTACAAAATAGTAGAAAAAAACTATACTGTACACGCATAAGTTATCAGTAGAACCTACTGCCACAGAAAGAGTGAATAAACAAGTTATGTTTCACAGGTATGCATGAATTGCATAGCCCAGACAGGGCTGCATCAGAAGGAGAAACCCAATCCGTGAAAACTATTCCAAACCTGGAAGAGAAAAGTGCTGGTAATCACATTAACAGTCACAGAGGGTGCTTTTATAGTCTTGGAGTGTATATAGAAATGATAGAAGACTGGAAGAGGTGAACCGCGCACCTTCGGGATTCATTTACTCTTCAAAAGGATTCCCTGATATCACGAGGAGTAACCTTGACAACAGAATAAGGCTGTAAAGCATGTGTACTGAGGAGTCCTGCTCTGACACATACAATATGTTAACACAAACGGCTGTGCAAACAGAGCTGCGATGATTGGTCTTCAGCAGGATGCAGTTGTAGACAGCTGATCATAAATGAGGCACAAAAAAAAGCGGGGTTCCTCATCTCCATTTCTTCTCATCATCATTGAAGAGAAGATGGGTGTAAAAGGAAGCAGGATGTCAGCTTCATGTTTTACTTTAAAAGCTGAAAAAAAAATAAAAGACAGTCGAGAGGTTTATGGAGCTTAAAAACAAACTCCGTAGAGGTTCAGCTTCCACCTTTTTCACAGCAGTCACACTGGATGCAATGGCTAAGGTTGCACAGATGACTCGAGAAGTGGCTGCTGAAGGCGGATGCTGGCAAGCTTTAGTGCACCCCATCTTGTGTTTCAACTTCCTCTTCCACACCGGGCGCCTGTGAAGTCTGGCGATTATCACCATAACTGAGATTAATGTTACACAGAGTCTCCTAGCAAACATACAGACACAAACGATTCTGACGGTCATCCAGGATGTTGATCCATTAAAATTCCCCATAACTAATCAATTGCTGGAGGTAATAATCACCCACCTGGGAAACCTTCAAAGCCTTTTAAGCACAAAACTGCGGCAAAACCTAATCTGCCAAAGAGGTTCTAAAGTTTCTTTGGCATCATCGCATTTGCATCAAAACATGGTTATAACATCCTCTATTTTTCTTTTACAGCCTTGAATAACCTTGTAATGGCTAACCATGTGAGCTTCCCAGTAGTGGTATGATAACACACATGGTGGACGTGACCTGATATAACTTAATTCAGCGTTTAAACGTGAAGTAAAATTTCCATTGTGCCACTAGAGATAAGCAAGAAGGATGAGCAAACAGCCGTCAGGCTCCTCTAACTAAAACGGATGTTAACGATTTCATCCTACCTTTATTTAACTTTTTGTTGAATTGAGGTTACTAGTTTATCTTAAAATGGAAGCATTCTCAAAATTAGCAAATTTTCACAGTTTCAGCCCAACACTCCATCCTCCTTGGTACGAAGTGTTCTCTAAAAAGACAACAGGAGCCAATTTCAGAAGACATACAGTGGCGGCATATCAGGGCGATAATGCCACCATTGTGTGTCCTTTGAATGCACCGTGGTGGCATGGCAAGAATATTGCGCCATTTGTGCCGCTAAGCTTGATAGTAATATTACCACAAAGGTGGACTTGACTAGATGCCGCCTCCGCTTTGTGGCAAAGTGGTAACATTTGTTTTTAAAACAGACTAGAGTGTCTTCAAACATCGCTTCGTCTGACTCCAAAAAGCCACAATGACTTCACCCAAAAACCAATCTTAAAGCTGGATTATGCTATACGTTTGTTAAAAAAAAAACATTTCTGTAATCTTCAGTCAATTCTTTAATGTCCTGACAATACTCTTTACTGTAGAACCTTTTGCTCTGGTGGCATGTAGGGGGTTGTAGTTCCATTTATTTGGAGGTAATTCGGGTCCAGACAGCCAGGGATACTTGAGAGAGTGTGTGCAATGACGTTATGATGCACGTACATACCCATGTTTCTGCGTTCTACGTCAGTTAGCCACAAAATAAGCTGAGCCAGCCAGCACAGACACCCACACAAACTCCACGTAAGTCAAAGAACAGAATAATTTTGTCCAGTGCTTTTAAAAGACAAAAAATGACCTCTGACCATCGTAGGGCTCGGAATAATGAGCTTGATCGTCACGGGAGTGCGCATTTTACTGACTGCAGTTCATCTAACGGCCACATGGTGGCAGCACTCTCAGCAAACTCCAAAGAACAGCTTGAAGACTTTAAGAGTTAGCCTAATGTGTGAAATGTGCAGTTCAACCCCAGAACAAAAGCTAAAGACCTTGTATAGATGGTGGTTGAAGCTGGTGGGAGAGTGTTATTGTCCCCAGTGAAACGTTGTCTCCATACAGCAAAGCATACAAATGTAAAACGCTAGCTTAGAGCTTACAAATGTACTCAGCTTACAAATGTACAAAGGTCTTAATTTTGGAGACATGTCCTGTGCTCTGATGCAACTAAGATTTAAATGTTTGGTCAAAGTGACCTTTGCTAAACTTGAAGGAAAAAAAGCGAAAGCTTGCAAGCCTGTAAACAATATCCCAAATGCAAAGTACAGGGGCATCATGTTGTTGTGATGTTTTGCTGCAGGAGGGACTGGTGCACTTCACAAAACAGATGACATCATGAGAAAGGAACATCAGAAATACTGAAGCAGTAACCTAAAACATCCGCCAGGGAGTTACACCTGTTACGTCAGGAGGAATGGGCCAAAATTATATTGTGAGAAGCTTGTGGAAGGAGACCCATAATGTTTGACCCAAACAGACTGCTTAAAAAGAAATGACACTAAATGCGATGGAAATGCCTGTGAACTTCTGACTTTAAAAAAAGTAGTAAATAAATCTCTAAAGAAATTATCTTTCTCATTATTCATTATTTAGCTAATAGGAATTATTTCGACATGTCTAATATGTGTGAAGGACATAAAACAAAAAAAAAAGGTTTTGGCTGATGTAATCTGAGAGCACTGGGAGACAAAATATTGTGTCATTTTATACAGTGTATATATTATAAAAAAACTAATTAATATAAAAAACTAAATAAAAACAACAAATATATTTGCAGGTGGAATATATATTCAACACTTCTAAAAACCAAAGACTGCAATGACTCAGTGTCACATTCAAGCTCTCAGATGAGCTGATAAACAAATTCAAGATGGTGTCATCATGATGACACAGCTGTGGTCTGTGATGACTATATTCATTGATCCAATGCCAGCAGTCTTTGGATCAAAAAATCCCACATTTTGTCTCTAAGACATTAGAGGTACAATTTCCCAAAAGTCTTGTAATTATTTTTTTTCTGATCCTAGGATTGGATGAAAAGGGAGAAACTCTACTAAAGAACTGCTGAGCAGAGTAGCATTTGAGTAGGAAATAATGTACGGCAGCGCACTGTGTGGGAAACAGAAACAGTAATGATTGCTATCAGGCCATGAACACAAATCATAATAATCAATCAATATGCTTTTATTAAAGTGAACGTCTCTGCGGCCTAAAGAGGAGCGCCCAAGTGGAAATCTGGACCAATCAATGAGTCAGCCGCCTGTGGCCACCTGCTTGACAAAATGTGATGATAACACATGATCTGAGCCACACTGAATGGGTAGGAGGGGTGAGGTGGGAGGCACCCTGCTGTATTCAGAGACTGAGTGAGAAAGCGATGCAGCGAACAGACATGATTTCAGTTGGCAAACACCACTTTACCCTGGAAGTGTTTGTAGTCCCATAGAAATTAGTAACGGAAAAGCAAATTTACGATAAATGTTGACATAGCAGAGGCATGGTACAATTAGACGTCTTTATGCAGCATCAAACTCAGCAACCTTTTGTTGCTGGTTGCGCTCAAAGCACTATTTTTGATCTTGTTCTTTTATTTTTCCCATAACACTCATACTTAAGCCGAAAAAAGAGGAGACGGAACACCACACAGAGAGTTGAAGGAAGCCATGAGAGCAGCTCAGCATCCATCTGAAGGTTTAGGCATTGAGCAGCAGAGAGCCATACCTCCACTCCTCATCAAATCCTCATATCGTCTTGCATTTCTGTTAAGAGTGTCATTTATAGAGACTCCTCCTGCTCATTGTGTCATTTGATCTGGTGACAGCGGCAGATCTATTTGTGCATCTCTTTCATCCCTCTGTGAAGGACATGTTATCTCCCAGCCAAAGACGACAAAAGATGTGTTTACTGCAGATTAGGTGAGTGAAGATTCATCTTAGCATTGGTGGTGACTCAACATTTTCCCATAAATCTGCACACGGTATATCTTGATTACAGCCTGACTTAATCATTGTCATCTGTAAGCACATTCTAATCCACTTGTAAGTCTGAAATCCCACCTATTACATTTGCTCAAGCAATTTTGCGCACTTAAAAGCAGTGTATTGTAGCAGGAAGCGTGTCAGCACGAAAACCAGAGTGGGGTCACGCAGAAGCGGACCCCAGCAGCTTTTGTTCATTGTTTTCTAGTTACGGCTATTGATTGCCTGAATCTACGCTCAGCACTCTATTTTTTGCTGTTTTAGGGGGTCAGGAGAGAAATCAATGGCCTGGGATACCCATGAGAGGCCTGGGATAAGTGGTGGCAGCCCTGTATTAGCGAGGTCTCATTGGAGCTGTAACACAGGGAACGATCAGCTGTGATACGGGGAAGATGGAAGCAATGGACTGAAAGCGTGTTGAATCAAAATGACACAGAAAGTGTGTAATAGTAATTCACTCACTGGTGTCAACAGTTTACCGGATATGGAACCACTGACCCGTTTACTGGGTTTTGAAAAGTATTTTAGCACAGCTTTGGAACATGCATTTACACCTAAAATTATTCACCCCCCCCCCCCCCCCCCCCCCCTATTGCTAATGAGGTTTACCGGCAAAATTCTAAATTGATTAGGTGTTTGTAACAAACATTTAATGTGAGAACTGTTGAAATAGTTAATAGAACTAATATTGAACAGCTCCAATGTTGATCCAAACGCACAAGAAAAATATATCATAATATAATAAGGATCTCAGCCTCACAGGAAAAGGCCTTCACTTTTTTAATGTTCTTAGGTTTTATTGTTTTTTTAAATTGTATTTTGCATCGTTTTGCCTGATTTATGTAAATTGCATTATAGTTAGCGAAGCTGTGAACTTTGGGGTACTTTTTTTTTCTTTTATTGCTTTAAATACACCTTTTAAACATAACTGAGAATTCTATGTCCCTTCGGCTCTTTTTATGCGATTGACTCCTATTTTAAGTCGAGTTTTATCACACTATCACTGCAGTTTGTTTCCTGTTGTTGTGTTTATTTCTTTTTATTCTATTCTCTTGGAATTCCTTTACATTATCATGTAGTATCCTTTTACTAAGTGAAGATTGTATGTACTCTAAATGTATCAGTTTGTATGAATGCGATGGAGGACAAAAAAGAACTATTTTTATGATGCGCAAAGATGAAAACAATCAGTAACAGTGTTGCTGCTTATTCATCACACTGCTTAGGTTAAATAATGCAACAAAATAATAATAATAGTAATAATAATAAATCAACTTTCTCTTTTTTATATTATTTAAAAGAGACTTTATTTGCTAAAACTGGCATTTAGGGCGCTAAAATCTGTGAATATTTGTTGTGTATGCTGTAGACTGAAGTTAGAAATGGCCTTAAAAGGAAATTGGGAAATGCCTTTTCATGCATATTTCTAAGGCAATTTCCAAAGTTTTTTTGTCCAAGGGATAACTATGGAACCTGAAATGAAGGTGTTCCAAAGTGTTAACTATTCAATGTGTTAAATAACAGTCTCCCATGAGTTGCTTGTAATTGGTTGTTCTTATCACTTGGCTGGTGGCTCATTTAGCCCCCTCCAGAAAGTTGACTGAAACAGCACTTGAAGGAGCAGCCTGACAGCAGACGTGCGAACTTTGAGGTATGAATGAAAACCCGTGTGTTTTTGTATACAACTTATAATTCTTGTAGCAGAATCTGATGTTTTGAGAGATCTTTGTGCCAGTAAACTTAAAAAAGGTTCTTATACATATTAATTTACACAGTAATTAACTTTTTTTTTAATGCTGAGCTATCAATTGTGGTGTTGATGTTTTTTACAGTCTGTTGATATATTATACTGAAAGCTGTGTTGTAGACCTTTATAGGCCAGCCTGATAGCAAAACGTCACGGGTCAAGCTTAAACCGCAGTGAGAATTAAACACAAATACTTCTGCATGTGGATTTTCTGCTCTGCATCCATCAAGTATTTTTATTTATTTTTTGCCACGAGCTACATTAGACCGTTTCCCAACAACAGTAGTGAGATATATTTCCACTTCTCTTGTGAGATCCGCAGACTTTCACTTCAAGCAGTAGTTGCTTTTTTAGTATGACATGTCATGGGAATCAATCACGTTGAATTTTTTTCGTCTGTGGTTTAAGCAGATGGCCTTGAACGTGGCTGACAGAGCCATTGGGGCCATTATTGGGGCAGCGGTGGCAGATGCAGCAGGTAAGATACACACCACCTACACGTAACACAGCAGTTTAAATATTCCCCATTAATTTCCAGTTGGCTCGTTTATTATTAAGTACTATACAAGCGATACATTTGCTGTGTTCCTTAAAGCTCAGTATATTTCAAACAAAATGTTGTTGCTTTCTTAAGTGTTTTGATGCACCAATGCATTATCTGTTAGAAACATCTGGACATGCTGATACAGCTTAAGGGAGGTGCCTTCATGCCTGAGTCATGTTGATTACACATGTCTCTATAACAGCTTCAGTGAGAAACAAATCTAAAACAAGTACATTCATTCTCCCTACCACATGTTAGTCTTAATGCACTATAAAATCTAACTTAGTTAACGGAGAAATTCTAATTATACACGCTTTCGAGCTTAACAACAACACAGTATCTGAAAGGTGCATTTGTAGAACCACCTTTTGTCTGATTACTGCTACAAGTCTTTTGGGGGAATGTCCCTACCAGCTTTGCCCATTCTTCTTTGACATATAGTTCAGGCTCATCCAGACTGGATGGAGAGCATATGTGAACATCAATTTTCAAATTCCCAGATTTATTTTGGTCCATTCTAACTCGGACATCCCGATCACCTTTTCTTGTCCCCCCCCCCCCCCCCGAGTCGAGTCCGAGTCTCTGATTTTAAATATCTGCTGATACCAAGTCCCGATCTGATCCTTCCACAATGCAATAAAATAATAAAAAGAAAAAGGACAACACATCCAACTTATCCTTTTTACGTTTTTTTTAATTATGTATATGATGCTCTACTGTGTGAGATTCGCTAAAGTGTTGCGCATGCAAGGTCACACGTTGTAAATAATACTTGAGTCGACCCATTGCGCAGTAAAGCTTAGCAGTGACATCTCGGACAAACAGACAAACTGCATACGTCCGTGGGGTAACCCCAAAAGCCGACACCTTTGATACAAGAACTAGCAGGCGGTCACGTACTTGTTGCAAATGCCCGGCATAGCTGTGTCTGTAAAGTGGTGATGATGAGAAGGCCTCTCATACCGAGGATTCAGATGCTCTGGGAGACTGTGAAATCCGACATTTACAACTACGAACAGTGGCTCGTCATCCAGTATGATCAGTCCAGCTCTCAAGGTTATGATCTCTTGACCTTTTCGCTGTCCTTAGGCAATTTCTCCATGTTTTTTTTAACATATCTTTTGGTGTCGGCTGGTTGAATGCAGCTCATTCTTTTCCACCAAGTGAAATGCCCAACTTGCACACATTACATGTGGCTGCTGCACTGCCTTCGCTGTTCAGCTTAAAATACGTCCAAACTGCTGATGTTTTCGCTCTAGTGAGGAGACACGTTTTCCCTGCATTAGCCTACTAGCTAGCAGCTCACTATTGTGTTGTCTCAATTCCCCACCTGCTTTAAATTGTGTGATGTTACAGTGTTGTTGTCGTCCATACAACGGTGAATAGTGATGTAGTGGAACTTTTTGAAATTAAAACTAAGCCACTGTCAATCCGTTTGACAATCTCTGTCTCAGAATGAATTTAGAATGTCATGCTCGTTGTTTTATTAGGTTATATCGGATCATTTCCACCCTATTCAGATCATTGAAAAATCACGTGAACGGGCCCGATTTCTGATCATGTGATCGGATCGGGACATCCCTAGTCTGATGTACGTGTAGGGTTGTTATTCTGTTGGAAGAGGAATCTCCGCCCCTATTCTAAGTCTTGTTTTTTGTATCAACTCTGACCAGCTTTACCATCCTGGTTCAAGAAAAGCATTCCACAAGCATAGGTTTCACAGAACGGTGTTGGTTTTCCTTTGCACAACAAGTTTGATTTTGGTCTCATCTGACCAAAACTCTTTCTTCTAGATGTTTGCTTGTGTTCTCTACATGGCAGTAGCAAACGTCAATCTGGACTTCTTATCATTTTCTTTTAGCTAAAACTTTCTTTTTGCCACTTTTCCATGAATGCAAAAAAAAAAAAAAAAAAATGGAGAGAGCACAATCAACAATTGTCCAGTCTACAGATTCTCCCATCTGGGCTTTTGATCTGTGCTGCTCCCCCAGAGTCACCACAGGTCTCTTGGCTCTCTGTATAATCTCTGTATACAGCCTGTCAGTCTAGGTGGATAACCATGTCTTGGTAGGTTTGCAGTTGTACTTGTGAGTCTGTTATATATATTACTGAACTAATCCTTCCGCCGTCTGTCGTGTTCCTTCAACTTGAAGCTGCTTGTTCGCTGATGTTCTCCAACAAACCTTCACAGAACAGCTATCTTTACCCTGAGAATAAATGACACTCCGATGGAATCAATTTACTATCCACGTGACTTCTCAGTGCAGTTGGTCGTACTGGAGTTTGTTTAGGGAAATCATAGTAAATGCACGCCACACTTTTCAGATTATATTGATAAAATAAAAAAGATTCAAACCATACATTCCTTTTAGCTCCATTTACAATTATAAACTACAGTTTGTGGGTCCGTTAGTTAAAATACATTAAAGTCTGTGACTGTAACTTGACAAAATGTGAAGAAAGTTAAGGGGTATGAATACTTTTGCAAGGCTCTCTATCTCCTATTGCAGACAGACCATTAACAGCAGGTAAAGCACTTTAGGAAAGCAGAGGAAGAAAAAAAAGAGGTGTTATTGAATGTTGTACTATATCTCCCGCCCTCCGGTTCTCTGTTAACCCCTACAGCCCAGCCAATGCACTGGATTTACAACCCGGACAGGCTGAAAGAAGTTCTCTCCAACCTGGAGCCCCGTCCAGAGTTTCGGCCTCAGTCAGCAAATCCTTTTTACCGCAGGACAACGGGGGAACAGACCTGCTATGGAGACCAGGCCTACGTCCTGCTGGAGTCGCTGAGTCAGTGCGGAGGTACTGGACCTCACCCAAACAGGCGGCGACAAAGTGTGACACGCACAAACAAGATATTTTCAGAGCTCTCTGACTCTGTTGTTTACTGGAAATGTACCCAACTTTTTCTTTTCCTTTTTAAAAAAACATTTTGGTGGGTAAAAAAAAAAAAAAAAAGAAGTCGTGAAAATAAACAGAAAGAATCAGCGATGATGGATCTGTTAAACAATTCAAATTAAACAAGTCCTTTTTCTAAAAAGTTATTCCTTCACTGGTCAGTTCAGATGAAAGTTTATCTTTCATCTGAAATCACTAGATGGACAAAGATATGATTCAATCCCTTTTATGATTATACTTTGTGACATGTTTTGATAGATGTCGATGTGAAAGACCTGACTAAGCGCTTATACGAGTTCTTTGGGCCGGGGACGGTGTACGATCTGCCCCTCAATGATCCTTACAGGAAAAAAGGAGGTACTGACTCTGCTCTGCTCTTTTTCACGAGTTTCTATTTTTCTTGATTGATTTCCCTATGTGTTAATGACCAACTGTTTTATAGGTAAGGAAGGATGTGAGAGCCACTGTTACAATCTGTTAAAACCCTCTGTATGTTTTGTTTTTTCTTTCTTTTTTCTAAAGGAACAGTCCCTGTCCATATAAATGTGGCAGGAGGCACGACAATCCCTACTCTTGGTTGCGCTCTCTGTTGCACTGTAAATGTTTGCTGCCTTGTTTTACTGCTAGGAAGACATGTAAAATTCAGTTCTGCAGTAAATTACCATAGCAGCACAGTACACCTTTGGGTCCAGTAAACCGCAGACGGCTGTATGTCTTGGAATCATTGCATCATCATTGTTTGGAGGGATTTTCTCTCGTGACCCGAACATAAAACTCCACCTACAGAAACCTAAACTCAAGAAAGCATGAAGAAAAGTTTTTTGCGGACTGAATTTCACATCTGATAATAAAAAAAAACTATTCTGCCTTTTTTTTCAGACTTCTGCTTTTGTCACTCTTAAATGTTTTAGATAAACCATTTTTGATATTAGACAAAGATGACCTGAATTATGAATTAATACAAAAACAGTTTCTGAATCATTAATGTATTTATTAAGAGGAAAAAAGATCAAAGTGACTTGCTCATGTGAGGAACAGTTATCAATACCAAAATCTAATATTCTGTTGTCTTGGTAGCAATAACTACCATCAAAAAGGTTTAATAACAGGCATGAAGTCTTCTACATTGCTGTCTTGGAATTTTGGCCCACTAGTCTTTGCCACATGTGCAACTGTCTGTTGAGGCTAAGGTGTCAACCAGATTAAAGTCTAGACTTTGACTAGGGCATTGTGAACTCTTTATTTTTGTTTTTTTTTCTAAAGTTTTTTTTTTTTAGTCATTCAAAGGTGGACCTGCAATGATGCTTTGAATCCTTCTCCAGCTACCTAACCCCAGTTAGTGAGTGCTTAAAGTTGCTAACTGGAGGTCGGACATTCTTCTTTGGGATTTTTAGGACAGAGTGGAATTCATAGTTTCATCAATTACCACATCATCCAGGTCCTGGCGTAACAAAGCAGCCACAGACCATCACTCTACCACCATTATGTTTACCTGTACGAAGGATTTTTAAACACTGTGCAAGTCTTACACGAGATCTAATAAAATATAAAGAAAATAGAAAACATTTTGTCTCATGAATCCACAGATAATCATCCCAAAATGACAGACTTTCTTGTTCTTTGTGGTCAGCCAAAGAACTCTTCCATGGATGCCATTTTTGCCCTGTCTCTTTCAAATGTTCTAATTTCTAATCATGAACACTGACCTTAACTGATAAAAGCGAGGCTCACAGTGCTTTAGATATAGTTCTGGGTTATTTTGCAACTTTTTGGGGAAGTTCTAGAGGTAGGCTAGCCACCCCTCCCAAGGTTCACCACTATTCCATGTTTTATCCATGGAACAGTGGTGAACCTTGGAATGAACAATTGATCTCACAATGCTTTGCAGGAGTCCTAAAACATTAGAAATGCTGTGAAACAGTTTCCAGGCTGATAGATGTCAGACGCTCTTACTTTGAGGCATAGCGTGTGGCTTTGGAGATCTTTTAGCCTGCTTCGTTCGTGCTGTCAGAAAGGTTCTAATTAGGTGGATTTTCTTGATTCTACAGGTCTGGAAGTAATCAGGCCTAGATTTGGGTTTTGAGATTGATGCAGAAAAAAGTGGTTAATGACGTTTAATTCCTGATTTACCAAAGAGAGCGAGGACATTTTCACAAAGGACCAGGTTGTTTGAGATAGGTTTTCTTTTGCTTCATTAAATGAAATAATCATGAACAGTCCATATTTACTCTTCATATACTTGTTTGATATTGTAATTTATCTGGTGAATCGACCCCCATTAAAAAGCTCATTTTTTCCACTGGTTAGGCCCCAAAGCCGTTCTTCCCATTGACGGTCCGTGGAGGAACGGGAGCCTGAAGGCTTTCCTAAGAAACGTTGATGCCAGAAAAGAAGAATCAGGTGAGATGAACTAATCTCAAAATCCTACCATCTGATCTATAATGTTCAAAGTTTTAATCCCGTTGCGTATTTTTTTAAGGCTGCGACGTGGACTGTCAGATGGATGGCGTCACCAAGCTCGCCCCAGTCGTCGCCATGTTCGCCGGGAGACCTGAGATGCTGGAGAAGGTGGAGAGTGCCGTGCGTGTCACCCAAAACAATGACATGTGTGTGGCTGTGACTCTAGCTGCTGCAAGGTGAGGTGGGGGTGGAAATGGTGTGTGTACATTTCGTCTCAAACGAAGGGGGATCTTGAATCCTGCTGTGTCTGTTTGTAAAATCAGGTTCCTAGAACATTTCATTCTGAAAGGCCCAGATGCCAATGCTTTGGATGCAGTTCTGGCTCAGCTGAATGACCCCAACAGGAAGAACCCGCAGGAGCTGGACAGGGCTGTCATAGGTAAAGTTTTTGCTGTTCTTGTTCTGATGCTGTAATTTAAAACTACAGTGGCTTGCAAAAGTATTCGGCCCCCTTGAACTTTTCCACATTTTGTCACATTACAGCCACAAACATGAATCAGTTTTATTGGAATTCCACATGAAAGACCAATACAAAGTGGTGTACACGTGAGAAGTGGAATGAAAATCATAAATGATTCCAAACATTTTTTACAAATAAATAACTGAAAAGTGGGGTGTGCGTAATTATTCAGCCCCCTGAGTCAATACTTTGCAGAACCACCGTCTGCTGCAGCTACAGCTTCCAGTCTTTTAGGGTATGTCTCTACCAGCTTTGCACATCTAGAGTGACTGAAATTCTTGGCCATTCTTCTTTGCAAAACAGCTCCAGCTCAGTCAGATTAAATGGACAGCGTTTGTGAACAGTAGTTTTCAGATATTGCCACAGATTCTCGATTGGATTTAGGTCTGGACTTTGACTGGGCCATTTTAACACATGGATATGTTTTGTTTTAAACCATTCCATTGTTGCCCTTGCTTTATGTTTAGGGTCGTTGTCCTGCTGGAAGGTGAACCTCCATGTTCAAGGCTTGGGAAATCTTTTTGTAGCCTAAGCCTGCTTTAAATTTCTCAATAACGTTATCCCTGACCTGTCTGGTGTGTTCTTTGGACTTGGTGTTGTTGCTCCCAACATTCTCTTAGACAACCTCTGAGGCCGTCGCAGGGCAGCTGTATTTGTACTGACATAAGATTACACACAGGTGCACTCTATTTAGTCATTAGCACTCATCAGGCAATGTCTATGGGCAACTGACTGCTCTCAGACCAAAGGGGGCTGAATAATTACGCACACCCCACTTTTCAGTTATTCATTTGTAAAAAATGTTTGGAATCATGTATGATTTTCGTTCCACTTCTCACGTGTACACCACTTTGTATTGGTCTTTCACGCGGAATTCCAATAAAATTTATTCATGTTTGTGGCTGTAATGTGACAAAATTTGGAAAAGTTCAAGGGGGCCGAATACTTTTGCAAACCACTGTATTTAAATGAGGCCCTAGTTCATACATGTAACTATTGTTAGGCCTATATATGTTATTTTGGGGATTTGATTTACTATAGACATTAAAAACGGTGAATTTGTGAGTTGAAAAACAGAGGTTCAAGACAAAACAGTACACAAGGAAATGGAGGCATGAGATCTTAAATGGGAAGCACAGACATTACCATTAAATGAAATGAGCCATAACCTCAATCCAATCAGGATGCCTCTCGAATTTAATTCCGCTGAGCCAAAGCAGTGTTAATGAAAAGGCTCTGAGCAGCCATTAGCATCTCCTCCAGGTTTTCTACTTAAAATCCTGTACAGGCCCATGTTTATCTTGAATTTGTACAGCGGAAAGTAAGTACAATTTAACCCGCTAGCTTTCCTAGGGCCCACGAAAGCTAAGAGCCTTGTGATTCCAATGATATATGCCAATCAAGGATACAATTATAGTTAATTTGATCTTTTCCAGTGTGTTAAAAACCATATTACTTGGTAACAATAGCACTTAGACATACACTGTTCTGGGAAGGGTTTCAGAGTGTTTTCTTTCCAAAGAGACCCCAGCTATGTCTCTACTCAAAATGGTTGAAGGACAGCTTTCATTTTAATCTGGGTATGCGTTATTTTATTTTTTTAATGTAGGAAATTGCAGGAATATTAGGGGGTCAAACGTCAGCAGACAGAAAAAAGTCCTGTATGCAGAACACAAGATATCTTTAAATAAACACTACAATTTGAGTGTTAGGATTAAAATTTACCACTGTCTCTTCTTTGTCTCGACTGAAGCTCATATCTGCCAGGTGAAGGAGAACTTAGCCAAAGCGTCCCATCAGCTCATTCCTGCTGTGTTCACTAACACATGAGGTAAGCCAGTGGAAAGCAGCAGGACTCAGGTCTGTTGACTTGGCATTGCCTGCACGCCCTTCCTGAAAGTAGATCCGTCATTAGGCCCTTTTGCCTTTGATCTGTAATGGTCTCCCTCCTCCTTCATCTTTACCCCCCCCCCCCACCCACCCACCCCGCTCGCTGAGTTGAGTGTCTTGGGTATTAAAAAGCTTTTAAAGTTCTTCTGACTAGATCCGTTCACGTCCCTTCTAATGGCGTCTAAAGAGCAGAGCAGATGATAGAGCTTTCTTTGTGGATAATTAAAAACATCCCTGTGACTGTCTGTGTCCAGCTTTGCCCGGTGCATTCCAGGGGGCGCTGCATGGAGTCCTGACTTTGAATCAGCTGGACGAGGCAGTGAGGGACACCATGCGCCGAGGGGGATGCACCGCCAGCCGAGCCTCCTTCATTGGAGCCTGTTTCGGGGCACAGGTACAGTAGGAGTCAGACACTGATGAGCATATTGGTGTAAAAAAAAAAAAAAAAAGAGTTTCTATTTACTGTGTTTTTTAAGAATACCTTTTGATGTCTGACTTTCACATAATCATCACTAACATTATGATTAAAAGTAGACTTTAAAAAAATGGGTTTGTCTTGTAGCTTTACTCGACTCCCATTTCATGGAACATAAATACAACTGAGTCAACATAATCCGCATTTTTAGGAGCTGTTATTTAGTAAACGTTTAATGAATTCTGAATAAATCAGGGTCAAGGCTTGTTCCTTCAACCGGAATACAGCAACCAGATCCACTGACAGTTTACCGTATGTACTTTGGATCCAAGGCTTCAAGCTGTCCTCCCTTTACCAGTGAAGAAGAAGGGGGGGTCACGCCCTTGTCTGCCCAATGCAGTCCTGTTGGACGGCGTGATGAGGACGAATTCCTTTGGTGGCTCGCCTTCATTGACATGATGTCACACATTCACGCAGTGAAACTCCTCCCCTTCCTGCTAAAGCTGGGAGTGGGTTGACGGAGTGCATTGTGGGATAAATAGTTCTTACAGCAGTCTCTTCGTTCCTTGTGAGCAAGTTTAGTCCCTCATGGCCCAACAGTGGCTTGCAACAAAAGGAAGAATGTGAGGGAAAGCAGTTCTTGCATGTCCAACCGCAGGCCTTGACCACAAACAATGCATGAAAAATATTTTGCATACATCCTCATCTATATTTGTGAAGCACACCTTTTAGCTCGACAGTGAGCTCATCTATTCCAAGAGTCCTGCGTTCATCTGTCATCTCAATGTATTTGCAGACGGGTCTCGAGGGAATCCCAGAATCATGGAGGAAGAGGACGCTCAGACACCCTCTGCTGTTGGAGCTGGCCGAAAACGTGGTCAGCAAACAGCAGCAGTTATAGGCTAACATCGATATTTGCCCAAATATAATATTTTCTAGCAGGTTCACACTTTCCCCATGTTACAGATGCGCTTTGACACAGCAGTTCATGACAGTTGCATTCTAAAGTCTTGTTCTGAATGTAGCTTGAAAATATTTGCTTTGTCGAAGCTTCGTTTTGTAAAAAAAAAAAAAAAAAGAGAAAGAGAGAGAGAAAGTGTGTGTAACTTGTGTGTGCTCAAAATTAAACTTTTCCCTCACTACAATATCTGGTATTGGTCTGTTATCTTTGTTGCTGCTAAATGTTACGAAACATGTCTGATGGGAAAGTCATCTGCTCCAGTCAAGCTTCAGCAGCGTTTCTATCTCCTTATTTCTCCGAGTACTTTGTTATTGTGAAGTGAAAGAGCAGCATCGGGCAGATTTACTTCTGGATCGAGCAGAGATGGTAACCTACTCGGCTCTCGGAGGAGCTTCTCTGCCTTCATGAAAAACGCTGACTTCTATATTCACATGTTTAAAGCATCCACCCCAACACTCCTGAAAGTTAGCCAAGTACAAGGCAATGCCAGAGACTTTGTCTTTAACATGGCGTGGGTCTAAAAATGTGGTGTGTGGGCTACTTAGTTGCTTTTACAGCCCACTTGCTGAAAACTGATAAATGGGAAGTAGTTTAAGATTTAAACTCTAAAATGCTCAACGGCTCACATTGTAAATCACTATCTTTATTTAAATGCTTTATTTGAAGCAAAATAAGAATAACAATAGGGGCCTTGCATTGCAGGAAGAAAAACAATCGCAGTTGTGTAATTAGAGCCTACATGACAGGAGCAAACATTTGGATGTGGGGGCCAATGTTTAGGAGAGTGGAAAGGTTGCGACCAGCAGAAGCTTTCGTCTCTGAGCCTGTCTTCCTCCCACACACCAGGCAGCATGCTCCTTCTGCCATAATTACATCCAGACATAAGGGACTTTTTTTTTCTTTTCAAAAGATCTGCCTAATTTTACATCCTTTAGATAGCTTAGCACCAGAAGAGGCTTGTTAAGGTTTTCTTTTTGAGTGTGCATTCAGTCTCACTCAGAGAAAAGTGTCAAGTCACTTTAACACCATTATTGATATTACCTTTCATCAAAATAGATATATATTTTTAAAAAAACACACCCCACAAAAGAAAATACAAAAAATGTATAAGCGTTTCTTCTGACCCTTCAGGTGTTTTACGTAGAGGCAATGGACGGTTAAAACACAAACACACACACTCTGACACACATACACACACACACGCAGACACACACACACACATTACATTGAATATTGGGCAACTGGTGTTGGCAGAATTGTTTAAATTTAGCTACGCTGGAGGATTATCAAACCATTACAGCCTGTTTATGGTCATGTCACAGCGTAACAATCAGATTTAAGTCCGTACTTTGACTAAACCACTCCAAAACCTTTTACTTTTTTTGAGCCATTGAGCAATAAACTTGATTGTGTGGTCTGGATCATTAGTATAAAAAACAAACAAACAAAAACTAAAAAACTAAAGTTTGGACATTTTCCTGCCTGATTTTCTGGTAGAAAGTAGAATTGATGGTTCCATCACTTAACATCAAATTGTCCAGGTTCTGAGGCAGCAAACCAGGCCCAGCCCATCACACTACCACCACCATGTTTCACTGCCAATATAGTTCTTTTTTTAACAGTATTTAGTATTTTCTCAGGTTATCATTGTATGATATTACATATTTGTTTAATGATCAGGCACATGTAACCGTGACAGAAAAACATAAACAGAATAAATCTGTAAGAGGACAAATACTCTTTGACAGCGCTATACATAGAGGATGAAATTATTACATTTGCAAACATTTTTTTTCCAGGTTATTATAAATACGTTCTGTATCCAAACGGTCTGTTTGTTAGTACAAATGCTCTAGGGTTTTCGGGGCAAGCAGGGGGCTCTTGAAAAGCGGCACGGTTCACTTTTTGGCTCTGGTCGGATCAACTGGTTAACTTGGCAGGCTTGTGTGGAGCCACTGCTGTCTCATCCAGTTCCCTGAAATCTTGAATTTAGATGATGTCCATAATGATGATGAAATCTTTATTTTAAACATGTAAAAAAAACAACTAATGTCAACAGAGAAAATAAAAATAGGAATGATAATCATACATAAAAATACAACTTTAATATTCAGTTTGATAAAGAGTAGCAAGATGCCAATGCTTATTAAATCTTTCCTCAGTGGACTCATCTAGTGTATATACCATACATTTCACCCAAGATTGTAGAATCCAAATACTTTACATTTTGAGAAGTCTGACTTGGATCTCGCGATGAGCTGCTGCTGAGATCTCGCGAGAGCTGTGCGTAAATAATATGGCGGTAAACTGGTAAAACAAACAAACTCAGGTAAAAACAAACCATAATATTTGAGCCAAATATAGCAAACGTTTAATAATAACCATTATTTTGTATTTCTCCATAAACAAACTGGACGAGGAAACCTTGCAGATGTCTTATTACAAGAAACAGATAAATCTACCTCAGCTGCAGATGATCTTAAATCCCCTGAGTTTCCTAATGTGTTTTCTGCATGCTATAACTCCAGACAAAGGGGAGTAGCAATATTAATAAATAAAAATGTACATTTTACAGTAATAGATACAGTTACAGATCCAGAGGGTAGATTTATTATAGTAAAACTATCTATACATAACCAAAAGTTATGTATTGTCAGTATATCTGGTCCAAATGTTGATGACCCCTCATTCTTTCATTCCTTCTTCTATGTGCTCCTTGAACACATGGATTGCTCACTTCTTCTTGGGGGCGACCTCAACTTTGGTTTAAATGAAGAAATAGACAGGCTCAGCACAGCAGGGACTCAGCGCTTGAAATCTATAGATATAGTCAAACAGTACATGAGTGATAATGGACTTTGCGATGCATGGCGATCTCTTCACCCCAATGACAAAAATATACTTTCTTCTCAAATGTCCACCATTCATATTCTCGACTGGATTATTTGTTAGTCAGCAGCTCACTGTTGACTGACATTTCAGACACTGAGATACACCCTATAGCTGTTAGCGATCATGCTCCTGTTTCTCTAACTTTAGTAAATAAAACAGAAACACCTCAAAGCAAAAATTGGAGATTTAATATATCCTTACTTAAGGATAAAGAATTTATTAAATATTTCGAAAAAGAGTGGGCCTCATACTTGGAATATAACGACCTCCCTGGTACGTCGCCATCCATTCTAGGCAAAATCCGTAAAGCAAAGCTAGAATTAAATCAAATTATTAATAAACAGGCCCAGTTCTTAATTCAAAGACTTAGGATAGAAAACTTTGAACAAGGTAATAAATCAGGTAGATTTTTGGCTAACCAGCTTAAAATTACTAAAGAAAAAACAACTATATCTGCTATTAAAGATCAGACCGGGAATACAGTATATGATCCTGGAAGAATAAACAACACATTTAAAGAATTTTACAAGGAGATAAATCCATCGGCTCATGAAATTGAACAATTTTTTGATAACATAACACTACCTAAATTATCTGAAAGTCAAGCGATGGCCCTGGATTCACCACTAACAGCGGCTGAACTCCAGAAGGCCCTCCAAGGCATGCCCAATAACAAGGCTCCAGGCCCAGATGGATTTCCAGCAGAGTTCTATAAAGAATTCTGAAATATTCTGGCACCAACATTCCACAGAATGCTGCAGGAAACCAAGGAAAATGGCAGACTCCCACCAAATATGAATTCTGCCTACATTAGTCTTCTACTAAAATCAGGTAAAGACCCTTTGTTTCCTACCAGCTATCGTCACATATCCCTCATTAATGTTGATCTTAAAATAATCTGCAAAGCCCTCGCAAAAAGGATAGAGAAAGTAACCCCTCTTATAATACATCCTGATCAAACTGGTTTTATTAAAGGGAGACATTCATCCACAAATTCACGTAGATTAATAGATTTTTCTTACTGTAAAAACATTAAAACTAATATATTATCTTTAGATGCAGAAAAATCATTTGATAGAGTTAACTGGAAATTCTTCTTTGCAACCTTACATAAATTTGGCTTTGGAAATTCTTTTATAAACTGGTTGAAAATATTATACAGTTCACCAACAGCATGTATCAGGACAAATAACCAAACATCATCTAGGTTTTATCTTCAGAGAGGTAACAGGCAGGGATGTCCTCTCTCTCCCTCCCTGTTCGCTATTTTTATTGAACCACTAGCTGCAGCAATCAGGCAAACTCACAATATTAAAGGCATAAAATGCAATAACATAGAACATAAAATCAGTCTTTATGCAGATGATGTATTACTTTTTCTCCAGCATTCACAAACCTCTTTCTCTCAGGTAATCGGGTTGATAAACTCTTACTCAGATGTTTCAGATTATTCTATAAATTGGTTAAAATCTACAGTTCTTCCAATCAATTGTTCTGTCCAGAATCCAACTAATACACAACTGCAGTCAGGGAATATTACCTATTTAGGTATCAATGTCTCACCAAGACTGGCAGATTTAATAACGCTAAACTACATCCCACTTTTAAAAAAAGTGGAAGATGATCTTGCTAGATGGAAATCACTACCCATATCACTTATGGGAAGGGTTGCTTCAATAAAAATGATGGTTTTGCCCAGAATCAACTACTTATTCTCAATGATCCCAAGTAAACCATCACTAGACTGGTTTAGATCTCTGGACTCCTTTATCTCTAAATTTCTTTGGAAAGATAAACCCCCACGTATCAGCTTAAAAACACTGCAGAAGACCAAAGAAAAAGGAGGTCTAGATCTACCAAACTTCCATCATTATTTCTTAGCCAACAAGCTCCAATACATATCAAGATGGTTAAAACATAGCTACCTAGACGAGTCCTGGATAGACGTAGAACAGACATTATGTAATAAGATAAAACTTTCAGACCTACCATTTATTAGCTCAAATATAAAAAAATATGAATGCTTTAAAAGCATAAATATCAGCTCCTCTCTGACAGCATGGTGGGAGTTTCTAAAAATGACAGAGTCCACAATAATCCCATGCAGACGCACACCCATCTGGAATAACCCCGACATCTTGCAAAAAAAATGTATGATAAGTTTCCCAGTCTGGAGGTGCAATGGAATTGAATACCTGGAACATATATTTGAAGGAACAGACTTTATCCCATTTAATACATTAATTACACAATATGGAATTGATAAAAACAAATTCTTAGAATATCAACAAATTAAATCTATTATTAAAGGTAAATTTAGGCTCAATACAGCTGAATTACAAATTCCAGCAAGAGTTTTAGATTTTCTTAATCTCAACCCCCCCAAAATTGCTGTCTAAAATATACAAAACTTTATCTACATTAGATGAATCAATAGCCATCCCTATTTCAAAATGGGAGGTGGATTTATCAGCCAGCTTTGACCAAAACGTCTGGTCTCAGATATGTTTGAAATAACAAAAAATCCTCATTTGCAATTAATACAATACAAAATCCTTCATAGAGTACACTATACAGGTCAACGAATGTTTAGGATGGGTTTTACATCGTCTAATACCTGCTTACAATGCACAAGCAATATACCAGATACTTATGTTCATGCGCTTTGGTTCTGTCCACCTGTTAAGAAATTTTGGTGCCAGATATGTGAGGACTAGTCAAAGTGTGTGAAATGTAACATCCCACCATCTCCCTCAATTTGCCTGTTAGGAAATTTAAATGATGTCATCATGGACACAAAGTCAGTTCTAATGGTTCACATTGCCTTATGCATCGCTAAGAAAACTATCCTCCTGAACTGGAAAAATAAAAAAGCTCTTAATATTAATCAGTATAGAAATCTCTTGTTGGACCATATTGGTCTTGAGACGGCCTCTGGCTCCATATCTGATCAATCTCTCTGGGCTCCTTTGATCGGCTCCATCACCTAGTGGGGGTGGGGGGCAACTTGGTTTTGTCGTTTGGGACACTGTTGCTGGAGGCGTCTGGGGGGGACCCCGGGGGGTGGGATCACTGGGCGGATGGGGCGCTGGACGCCGTGGCCGGCCTGGGGTTGGGCTTTGGGTGGTGACTCCTGATGGCTGCATGCGGTGCCTTGGGGGGGTTGCACTGGCGGACATGGGTTACTGGCCTGGTGGCCGTGCTGCGCCTGGGTAGGGTCTGGGGTGGGCCTGGGGATTCGGGGCTCGGGGGCGCCGCGCCCCCTAGCTGTGGTCCTTGCTGGGGGTCGGCCGGCGTGGGGTCTCTGTTGGCTGTGGGGGTCGTGGCCGGCCGGCGGCCGGCATGTGCAGCCGCCTCTCTCTTTTTCTCTGGGCCGATTGTCATCGCCAGTCCCTGTATGGCGTCTCGCCTTGTTTGCTGGTTGGGGGGCCTGGCTGCTGGTCGCGGCGGCTGGGTGGGGTTTCTGGGCCGGATCAGTCCTTTTTTGCACTGGACTTGGCTCCTGGGTCTTGGTCTTTGTGTGGGGTGCTGGGGTTGGGCATTTGGCCGGGATCGTTCGGACTTGCGGGTGGACTGGCCGGGTGGTGGGCGTGCAGGGCAGGTGGGTGGGGCGCTGGGTTTGGTCTCCTGCCGGGCCGTTGTGCAACAGTGGTTGCTCCACAAAGAATGAGGCTGGTGGATGTCGGCCTGGGGGGTCGGCCGCCCGGCTCATCGGTTTGCTCCTGGTCTGGGCAGGTACGTCGGCGTGGTTCGGGCTACGGGGGCCTCCGGTGTGTGGGTGGCGCTGGGGGCCTCCTTTGTTGGCGGGGAGGCTGCTGCTGTGTAGCGACAGGTGCTCTCCCCCTACGAGGGCACTTGGACGGGTGGGAGGGGTGTGCGGGAGGGGGAGGGGGGGGGGGGGGGTGAACTCAACCTGGGTGTCTAGTGTCTTTTGTGTTTTGAGAGTAGAGCGAATGTCAGGGTGGGTTTAGTTCCCCTTCTGGGATGGGGCTGCGGGGACTGCCTTGGGGTCCGTGGGGCTTTGTGGTGCTGTGGCCGTGGGCCCCGGGTCGAACGTGCCATGGCCTCCCTCCCCTGGTGGATCCCGGTGAACAGCGGTGCCTATTGGGGTCAGTGGGGGAGCTGGCTCCCTGGGAAGACATTTTGTCTCCCAGTCCTTCCCTCCCCATCCCCGAACACCTCTGTCCACCCGCTCCATCACTTTACCACTCATATAGGGTCTTGGGGCATGGGCACATCACTGGGGTGCGAGGAGGGGCTTCCCTCCTCGCTATCCCGTGGTGTCCTGGGTCCCAATTTTAATATACAACTTAGACACTCCCACTTATAACATTCTCACACGACACATATGTAGGGACTTTGGGGTGGGCACACTTTTCGGCATCCAGAGGGGGAGCGGTACAATCAGCTTCACCTCTGGTGCCGGTCCCCACTGTTATACCACATGTAGACACTGAGGGCTCGGGGTGGAGGTTGAGGGATGTGTAGCTTCCTTCCCCACATCCCACCCCTCTGTTTTAAATGCACATTATAACAACACGCATCAACACCATACTCGAGCGGGAGGATGGAGGCTAGGGGTCTTTTCACACCCCTGTTCGCTACGGGCCATCAGGGGTTGGGGTCCGGAGGAGGACAGGCGGTCTGGTCGGGGTCCTGGGCTGTCGGGCTGCTTTGCCAATGTGGGGCCCTTGGCGGTCTGCTTGTCTCCGTCCTAGAAGGTAGGGGGTCCACCTCCCGGGTCCGGGGACTGGTGGCTCTACTGGGGCATCGGTACCTGCACCTGGGAGCATAAAGTGTGCATGGGGTGTGTGAGTGAGGGTACAGCGTCATTTTTTTGGGTGTCTTGGTGAGTCAGTGAGAATGTATGGGTTTAAGAGGGAGGGAACGTATGACTGTGTCTGTATGTCTTTGTCTACCTGTCAGGTTGGATCTTGGTCTGCCCCCTCGCCTGGCGCACCTCAGGCCTTACACTTAATGGGGGGCCTATTTCCCCTCCGTCACCCCCCGCCGGTGACGGGGGCCCCTGCCTGCCGGTGCATCGGTGGTCAATCCGGTTCGGACCTGGTGCGTGCCTGGCGGGGCCGGTGTGTCGGTCGGCCGATGCGCTGGGCCGATATCTTCCTTTGGTTGGTTGGGGCACCTCTTTTAGAGGTGCCAGGTTTGGGATTGTTGGGTGGTGCCTGCTCGGTGGCTCGGCGGGATGCGGATCCGGCGTCTCTGCTCGTTTGATCACCTGTTCTGTGCGCACCGTGCGTGGCCGGTTCATTGGCGGGTTGGACCGGCCCTGGCCCTCGTTGGATGCCTGGTCTCGGCGCCCTGCGTTGCGCGGGATCAGGACCCGGGAGCTGGTACAACTTGGCGTCCAGATGCTGGCTGAGCCCGGCCTGGGGATGCTGTCCATCCCCAGGTCCGTTGACCGGCCGGCGGGGCCCGTGGGCTTGTCACTGCTGCCCCCCGGGCCCCTGCATAGTGGCCGCTGGATGTTCCCCCGGGTGGTTCTCCTTTGCTCCTCTCTTGGGGGATGCGTTCGGCCCCGCCCGGGTACGCCTGGGGCTCTGGCGGTCCTTTGGACGTCTTTGCTCCGATCTCCTTCATGTCTGCATCGATTCCTGGGAGACGGATTGATGTCTGCTCACACCAGCTATCGAACACTCTTATGGAGAAACCTTATATGCACCAGAATGCTAACACACACACATAGATGTGGGGTCTCTGGTGTTTAAGGAAATATTCTTGGGCTGAGGTTATCATTACTAGAGCTTGATTAATCGGTACCATGAGTTTATCTGTGACATTGTTGTTGTATTTTTATATCTATTTTTGTGTGATGTGGTTGTGTAATTCTTAGTTCACAATGTTTGGTTGGTTTTGTCGATGTTCCTTTTTCGTGTTTTGTTTTGTTTTTCCCCCTCTCTCTGCCGTCCTGTGGGTAGGGAGGCAGACTTCAATGTCTTCCTGTGTTTTCTTTGTTCCCCTTCCTCTCTTGTATTTTCAACTCACCCTCTCTCTTGACTTTTTTTTTCCTACCTCTCTTCTTCATCTTCCTTCTTTCTTCTCCCTAATTTTCCGTCTCTGTGTCCGTGACATCAGGAAATAAAAACCCCAACAATTCATAATAAAGATTTTTCACACATATATCAAGTGGAGTACTATAGCAAAAGCTGTACTGCTCCGCTTGTGAAAGTAAATCTGTTGGGCTTCTACTTGGTACTCAGACACCAATTCTGAGCTCCACACTGCCAAACAGGACACGTTTATTAAAAATAAAAATATGTATACAGACACACTCACTGGCCACTTTATTAGAAACACCTGTCCAACTGCTCGTTAACGCAAATTTCTAATCAGCCAATCACATGGCAGCAACTCAATGCATTTAGGCATGTAGACATGGTCAAGACGACCTGCTGCAGTTCAAATTGAACATCAGAATGGGGAAGAAAGGTGATTTAAGTGCCTTTGAACTTGGCATGGTTGTTGGTGCCAGACGGGCTGGTCTGAGTATTTTAGAAACTGCTGATCTACTGCGATTTTCACACACAACCATCTCTAGGGTTTACAGAGAAGGGTCCGAAAAAGGGAAAAAAATCCAGTGAGCGGCAGTTCTGTGGGCGAAAATGCCTTGTTGATGCCAGAGGTCAGAGGAGATTAGCCAGACTGGTTTGAGCTGATAGAAAGGCAACGGTAAATCAAATAACCACTCGTTACAACCAAGGTATGCAGAAGAGCATCTCTGAACAGAACAGTTCAGGCTGGTGGTGGTGGTGTAATGGTGTGGGGGACATTTTCTTGGCACACTTTGGGCCACTTAGTATCAATTGAGCATTGTTGCAACGCCACAGCCTACCTGAGTATTGTTGCTGACCATGTCCACCCCTTTATGACCACAGTGTACCCATCTTCTGATGGCTACTTCCAGCAGGATAATGCGCTATGTCATAAAGCTCGAATAATCTCAGACTGCTTTCTTGAACAATGATAATGAATTCACTGTATACTCAAATGCCCTCCACAGTCACCAGATCTCAATCCAATAGAGCACCTTTGGGATAAGGTGGAATGGGAGATTAGCATCATGGATGTGCAGCCGACAAATCTGCAGCAATTGCGTGATGCTATCATGTCAATATGGACCAAAATCTCTGAGGAATGTTTCCAGTATCTTGTTGAATCTGTGTCACAAAGGATTAAGGCAGGTCTGAAGGCAAAAGGGAGTCCAACCCGGTACTAGCAAGGTGTATCCAATAAAGTGGCCAGTGAGTGTAAGTTGTTTTCCATTTCACAATTATCCATTCTACACTTTCAAAACATGTATCTATACCATTACTATAGTTCTAAAGCTACTCTTTAAAAAAGTAGTACACGCTCATGACGTATCATTATTCTCTCTCGTGATACTTCCATGTGCTAAACAAAACCCATAATTTGTCAGACATGTCCCTTGCATTTCTCTGTGTGTTAAGCCTTTGTGTGAATATCAAACATCCTTGAGAACAGCTACTGTTTTCATCTACACTCACTACTACAGCATTCGATTCAACTATTTAACGATAGCGTGCAATTCTAAGAGTTAAGAGTTACCAGCATGTTAGGGTTTTCAATGCCAATTAGTGAACTGTTTTGTAAAAAAAAAAAAAAAAAAAGTCTATTTCTGCCACTCAAATTTGTATCTCATAATTATGAAATGGCTGAGTTATATTTATGAAATAGTATCTCATTTTCATGGCTATTTCATAATGAGAGAAAATTTGTTTTTTTATTGTTTTTATTTTATTTATTAGCGTGGCAGAAATGGGCTTCCATACTACTCTGCTTTAGTTGATGACCTGTGGGTCCAAAGTCTCCTTAGTTTGAACCTTTATGGTAGTGCTGCAGACATTGGAAACGTTCGACAAGTGGTGTAGCCGCCATAATTATAGGTGAAAAGCACATTCTGTAATAGTCCATAAATAATATTTAGAACTCGGCTTGCTATACTCGAAGGCATGCAGATCAAGAGAGACAGCCCATACCACCACACACGTTCGCTTCAGTGAAGAACGTCAGAGTGGATCATGAGACTGCGTCGAATAACATGAAATAATGCATTTTGCCTATAAATATCCAATACAAGCAATGGTGTGACCATATTCTGACGCTTGGTCCAGTCTTGAAACGCTTCAATCATACTATGTGAGCTTAAAGAAGATGTTAACATAATTAAAAAGTGTTCCTTCTCTATGTGGTTTTAGAAAAAGAGGACGCTTCTTCTTCTTCTTCTTTTAGTGTTTAACGGCGACTGCAAACTACTTAGCGCATTACCGCCACCCTCCTGATCTGTGCTTTGCTTGGGATGTGCAGTTAATAACTTCAACAATAAAACACAAAAAATCTTTTCTCTTAACATTTAGCATCTCTTCATTCATGTTTGTGTTTTTTCCATATCTTGGCGCTTGATTCATCTGCCCACACCCGACTTGCACCTGTTTTGCCACTTCTGCATATGATAAGCTTTCTTTCTGTTCTAATAAGCTGGATTTCCGCTGCTTTCTTTCTGGCTACACAGTCTCTAAATCCGACGCTATGAGCTCCACCACAATTGCCACGTTTTTCTTGTATCCCTTTTCCACGTGTCCCGTAATCATGTTCTCCTCCACATCTTCCACATGTTTGCTTTCCTTTACAAATAGCAGCTATGTGGCCGTATTTGGGGGTTCATGTCGTCTCACATTGAAATTCAAGCAACCTACTGTGATATATTTAGGAAGAACCTCTCCTTGAAACTCCACCAATACTGATAGGCTATCAACCGTTTCTCCATTCCTCCATGTTTTTAGTCTCTTAAGTCCAATTATCCGTCCTCCCCTAATGTCATCCTTCAATCTTCCAAGATCTTCATTTAAGGGAATTCCATAAATAACTCTCCTACAAAACTCTCCTGTACCTGTCCCCTTGATCTCCAAAACCTCTTTGTTTACAAACATTCTTTAGTTTAAAAGTATTTTGCTGCTGAACCTCATCCTTGCAAACAATAATCAAGTCCCCACCTGCGTGCACTCTGGCTTTAATCACTTCACCAATTTTTTTACCGCAGAAATTTTGAAAGAGCCATAGGGCCGACTGTCTTAATATCATGTCCTTCTTTGAATTTTACAATCATTTTAAATCCCCCCAGATCAGTTTTTCTCCTCACAACCCGTTCCTCTCCATCCAAGTCTTCTGATTCACTATCATGACTTAACACTCTTTTCCCTTTCCTTTGTGTGCTTATCCAGTTATTCTCTTCTTCCACCATGCTCTCCTCACTCCTACAACCCACCCCTCTCTCCGACCCTGCCATAGTAGGACCGCTCACCTACCAGAATTCCTCCGTTTTCCGAGCAAGTGTACACTACCTTAGCATTCAGAACCAGCTCCGACACGGACTCTGCTCCGGCTTCACTTTGTTGAAGCTAACGCAGCGCCTGAGCCTGGCCAGCTACAAAAGAGGACGCTTGACCACTCTAGATTTGAGCTTCTCTTTAGCGGTGTATGACTCATGCGCATGCGCGAGACTACGTGACTGTTGTCAGAGAATATGACGGCGTGAATCATCTTTCAGTATACAATCTTTGTCTGGCTCAACAGCTGGGTGGAACTCCGACAAAAAAAGAAAAGAAAAAAAAAAGTTGCTTCAATGACATTTTC
This sequence comes from Valencia hispanica, assembly GCA_963556495.2. NCBI lineage: Eukaryota > Metazoa > Chordata > Actinopteri > Cyprinodontiformes > Valenciidae > Valencia > Valencia hispanica. The sequence goes on from OY747716.1 coordinate 19,514,228, forward strand.
TGTAGGGATGGCAGCTTAACCGTGAGACAAGCTTGTTGTTGTGTCAGGAGGAGTGCATTTTCGCCTGGACCGCCATGGATTTTAACGTTAAGCGCTTAGCCGCGGACGCCGGTACTTTCCTGAGCCGCGCGGTTCAAGTAAGTGAAACTGTCGGGAGGGAAGTGGAAGTTGTTGCTAACCTACCTAGCGGCTAGCCTAGCCAGTTAGCTCGGCTGTAACATAGTTGTTGTGGCTGCTGCTGTTAGCGTGTAGCTATGTAGCCTGTTATCACCTGAGAGAAAAGCTCTGTGCCCCCAACGTTGCCTGATACTTTTAGGCAGTGTTTTTAAACTGCGTAGTTTTACATTGTGCTCCAAATAATCACCGACACAGGCCTCGGAAACCATTAAACAAAACCGTATCAGATGTGGCTACTTGACACTTCGGTTTTCATCTGAAGCATTATTCGATAAATGAGTGAAGTGAACATTTATTATTATTATTATTATTATTATTATTATTATTATTATTATTATTATTATTATTTTATTATTTGGTTGTCAGTTTACAGAAGAGAAACTTGGGCAGGCTGAGAAGACTGAGCTGGATGCCCATTTGGAGAACCTCTTGGTCAGAGCTGAGAACACCAAGCAATGGACAGAAAAGATCATGAAGCAGACAGAGGTCTTACTACAACCCAATCCAAGTAAGAGTATTCTTTCTACATTCCACTTGTTGATGCTGAGCAGATTATCTAAGAAAAGCACATGACGATGTGTAAAATTTAAACCACCGACATTATTTCTGGGTATTTTATTTTGTTAATATTTAATTACCATAAACTATGACCTTCTTGTTTTTCCACATCGGTTCCATTTCTTTTGTAATTCAACCACTTCTAAAATTACGTAGAGATGCGATGATCAAGCTTTGCCTGACCATTACAAATGTTCTTTTTTCCCCCATAAGAACTAGAGCTGCACAAGAGGGGAAAAATGCACTGCAGGTTCTTTGCTTGAGGTGACAGTTGGGAATCCAATAGAAATGAAAGGTTATCGTCCTATCTGTATCAAAACGTACAACTCTAAACTTTTGTTTTAAATTCAGCTTTAAAAAATAAAAATAAAGTACATGCTGTAAGTCGATGCATTTATAGACTGGAAATGGTGAGAGTTCATAGCTGTGATCCGTTTAATAAATAGATTTGATTTAGCAATCTGCAGAACGTAAAGACGCATGCCTAACATCCTTGAGACGTTTTTTTGTTGTGTTTGTTTGTTTTTGACACCCATCATTTGGTGGGGTGTCTGTGAAGCGTGCAAACTCAGCTGTGCATCCTCCACAGTTCCCGACATGATCCCGTATCTCTGCAGCCCAGCCACAGCATAGGCACTTCAAACACACCGACCATCTGGGGGTTTACAGTTCTTGCACCATGTCTGCTCTACGTTCTCTGTGTCGACGTTAAACGCGCAACAGATGAGCGAACCGTGATCGTCTCTGTTCTGTCTGCGTGACGCCGTGGCCCTAAACGCATCCAACAAGGAATATCTTCGGTTTTGCTTGTTGTGATTGACGTTAATGCAGCTTCTGTTTGAGATAACTGAAGTCAGGCTGAAGTCGGCTCGATGGGAACACTGCCTGCATTCGGCCCCCTCACGGATGTCTTATGACTTTGTAATCGAGTTATCCTGTTGCCATCTTTTTTAGATGTCCGACTGGAAGAGTTTGTGTATGAGAAGCTGGAGAAAAAAGCCCCCACACGGGTGAACAACCATGACTTGCTGGGCCAGTCCCTGATTGATGCCGGGAGCGACTTTGGTCCTGGGACTGCTTACGGTGAGTGAGCGAGCGAGTGCAACATTGTGAAATCAAACACCGCTAATGACACCTGCTGACATCAGTAAGCTTTTGCTCTGTTTATTCTACTGAATCATGTCTGAAAAACAAAAAAATCCTGGAAGACTTAGAAGCATATGAGCAAACTTCAGGCCTCCTCTGCAATTTTCCTTTGTTTTGCAACAAATAAAGGGGCTGAAAGCTTCTTAGAGCGCATTAGTTGTAACTGAAGGTGGGAAAGCGTTATATAGTTCCTTTGCATTTCCCTCCAGTCTGAAATTGTATTATTATATTGAATATTAAAAGCAATTGTCATTGTATTGGTAGTATTAGACATGCACAGATCAGGTTCTTGTGGCTTTCTAGAGCTCTGATCTGCCGATGCCAATTTCTCTTTAAGACCCATAATTCAAAAGGATTGAAGTGCAGCTTTCAAAATATTTTTTTCCCCAGGGTGGTTGTTATTGATACTATATAAGCATCACACTGTATGTGTGAGAGAACTCTGTCTTAGATTAGCACTGTTAGCATCTGTAGCATTAGTGTTACAGCAACTTTTCAGCCTATGACCCCCCCCCCCCCCCCCCCACAAAAAAGAAAAAAAACACTGGAAAGGACTCATGACCCCGACCACTGGTTGGGTATACAAGCATGTCTACTAAGCCAATAGAACAGTGGTGCAGTGACGAGACAAACAACATCAGGATCCCACTTTGAACAGCACAAAGAGAAGCCCCCATAACCCTTATTTTGTAAAGTGTGCCAAGATTTCCAAATTCAGCATGCTCCTTGGTTGACACAGGCTGAAAGCACCAAAGGATACAACATGCTCCTATATTTGACCTGGTGACCCTTTTTTCACGAGATCGGTGAGAAATCTACCATCGGATTTGAAGGAGGAATGCTTAGCTAATATTATGAAGTTGTTTAAAACCAATAAATGGTGAATATTTTAAGGTGTACATCATACATTATATTGTAGTGTAGTAAATCATTTAGCTTTCTATAGAGAACAACATTTGGCTGGAATTCACAGCATTAGCAGTCTGAGAGTTCTGTTTTCGGCACATCAGATGTGTTTAGTGTGTGTTTGTAGGGTTCATTCGATCAGACACGGTGCTCTCAGTGAGCGCTTCATCAAGTACTGTGTATTCACTAATAGGAAAAGGGTTGGATTTTGAGCTTCCAGAGAACGGGTCACCAGTCAGGGCCGATTAGGCAGAAAATCGGATCTTTCTGATCGTCACCTGATTCCATTGTGCGTCTCCGTTTTGCTTTAGGAGAAAAGTTTCTGTTTTTTCGTACAACAGCACAAGACATGGGTCATAAGACTTCACTGTAACCGTATAAAGTTGTGATGATCCAATATTTTTTAGGCTTCCTGATGGTGTTTAAAGGTTGTTTGAACAAATGTTCTGTCCTGTTCTTCTACTGGACCATGGTGTTTATTTAGTTTTTATGCTTTTAGAAATTCTGAACTGGACAGTTAAGAACAAAACAAAAACATATGAGATGATAAGTGTCTGAAAGTCATGTCTTTTAAAAAAATAAATCCAACAGCAGTGTCACAGGACCAAAAAGATGCATCATCCTTCAGCTGATTGTCTGCTGTTTGCCAAGTTTCAGCTCATTTCTCTTTGGGAATCCCCTGCTTAGATCAAACACTATCTTTTGTCTCAGATTGTGTTATTCTATTCTTTTAGTTTTAATGATCTTTTCTTATGTCTGAATGATTCCTCGAAAAGGAAGTACTGAGCTGGAAGTAAATGAAAATGCCGCCACAGTCCGAAGAAAACCTGGCTGAAGTAATATTCTAAAGATTACTTAAACGTTTACAAGAAGGTCTGATTTTCTGAAAACCCCCGAGAGTTTTGCACAGAAATAAAACCCCTTACTTATTCAATATTTAGATATCCGAAAATGTCCATACAGACAGTTCATACGCATAATACATTTGCAAATTAACAAGGTTGCCTAGCAACTAGCAACCTTCCTCTTTTTTTCTGTGTTTTGAGTTAATTTGACACTGTCCATTTTTCTCTTTTAACAGAGAAGTAAAACTGGGGAAAAAAATGAACAAAAGAATCTGGTTTTAGCTGCTAATGAACTGCATCACATCTGTAGTGTCAGGCAGTCACTTACCTCAACAGATATTTGGTTTTATTAAAACCAATAAAATAACATCCATTTGGAGGATTGTTTTATTTGTGCAGTAATGTTTGTGCTTAATTGTTGTTTTTTTTATGAATTATGTGCGTAAACAGGAAGGATCTGCATGTGTAAACGTATCTGTAATGCAGCTTCGGATGTTTTGAGGGCGGACATGTTGAGGCTCGGCAAATGACACGAGCATTTTGTGAACAGGAAACGCTCTGATAAAATGTGGCGAGACGCAGAAGCAGATTGGCGGAGCCGAGCGCGAGTTCATCCAGAGTTCTGCCATCAACTTCCTGACGCCTTTTCGAAATTTTCTAGAGGGCGACTTCAAAACCATCCTGGTGAGTTGGGTTGCTGACAGCTGACAAATTTCTGAAACTTTTACAAAAGATACAGGATAAATTGAGATTTTGTCAGTCTGGAATATTTTTATGGCTTTTTTTATTTTTGAAGTTACATAATTTCCCAGATTACTGTTTCCTCTATCTAAAACAAAGCAGCTGACCTCAGCAACCACACCTTTATAATAATAGTTGGGGTTTTATATTGCTTTAACAATCCAGGATAACTGATGGTGTTATTATTTTATTTTTTTTCTTCAGAAGGAACGAAAGCTTCTACAGGTCAAACGTTTGGATCTAGATGCAGCCAAAACCAGGCTAAAGAAAGCCAGGATGCCTGATGCAAGAGCTGCAGTAGGTTCATGCCTTAAACAATCTTTTTATATTTATTTATCCATAATTAGCCTTTTGGATCTTTACAATCACATCTATGAACAGTTTTAGTGACACCTACTTTTTTTACAAACATCCTGTTATGGATTTAAAGGCTTCAGGATGAATGTTACCCTCCAAAGTCAAACAAGTTATTACTGACACTCTGAGTTACACAAACTGAGCCTGTCCATTTTAGCCCGTCTGACTTGCATTCCATCTTCCGAGCAGCGGTTGGAAGTTTCAGGTTCTCTTTTTCTGGCGTTTTCTTTTTTTTACTGTGACATCCAGCTTTTCTTCCTTTTAACGTTCTGTATTGTTTGATGTTGCGACACGGTTTTCCTGAGCTAAAGTGTGTTTACTCCTGCAGTGTTTATTTGCGTCATAATCAGATATGTTGAAAGGCACATCATTGTATAATTTTTTTGTGAACAGCTAGCTTTGAAACCTAACTTATTGACATTTGTGAGTTATTTGAAATGTTAAAATATCTCTAAATGTCCAGCTTTGAATTTGTTTATACTAGGGCTGCAAAATACTACAGTAAATACTAGGTTATTATTTAAGTGTATATACCAGTAATATGCAGCAATAACCAATGCAGCATCAAATGTTTTAGTAGGGCATTGAAATGGTCATTAGAAACTACAACCAAGTCCTTTCAAAACAGTTGATGTAAGCGGATACAAAATGTTCAATAAAAAACCTGTTATTGAGATGGAAATGATGCATTTTTGTAATAGTAATAATGATAATAATAACAAAATTATTACTAACACTATTAGTAGTAAATAGTGTTAGATACAAAATAGATACAAAAATGATCTTCTACCAGTTATTAGTTGTCTTTTTTTCCCCAATAGAGGCAAAATTTCAATACCTATGATTTGCCTGTGTTACTTTTTTTTTTCTTTACTTGACATGTGTTACGAGCCATTAACATGCGTCTTGGCTGATTCAGATACAAGTGGTGGATGTTTTAGTAATGTCATTCAGTCACCCTGAGTTACATCGCGGCTAAGTAGCATTTTTATGGCATTATTAGGCTATAACCCTTTAGATGAGCGGAATCATTTGGCCGAGTACAAGCAAAATGAGAGACGTAAAGGAGCATTAGGATCCAGGATTTCAGAAATCAATGGTTTTGACCCATAGAACACCTGGTGTTTCACCAGTGTTTGGAACCTGAAAGCTCGCTAAGAGTGGTGGTTAGTTCCAAAACGAATGAACCTAAAATCAGATTGCAGAGAAATCCGTTTAAAGTTCATTTCTGAAGCAAATTTAAAACAGTTGAACAAAGTGAGACAATGTGAAAATCATCAGTAGCTTAAACAGTAAGACGGAATAAAAGCAACACAAAGTAAAATAGATCAATTATGTAGCACAATTAAAGCTACAATAATTAGTTTGAACTAGAAATAAAAGCATTTGCAGGGATATTCCACCCCTAAGAGAAATTTAGTCTGCTGCCATATTCCTCAGAGTTATGAGTGATAAAAAGCGTTTTGTGACCAGCCAGTCATTCTCCTAATCTGGCAGCAGACTGTTTGCTTTTGCTTGGCATAAACACTGTAAGTGAATGGGAACAGCTAGCATTTCGTATGCAAAAGTAATTCAAAATTCAATTTGAAAATAGTTTGTTTATGGAAGTAGGTCTCTTTTGCTGCGTCATGTCCTGGCGCTTTGCAGCGGCGTTTTACAGCGGTGCTTTGTCCTAATCTAGTCCCAAGTATAAACCGGGTCCTGTAATTCCTTCCTGTTACTTATTGTTGTCATTTGCAAACGATGTGATTATTGAGGTCACCAGGAATAATTAGGATTAGTGCTGTCATGAGATGAAAAAAACTTTGAGATTAATTAATTATGATCTGTAATTAATTAATCTAATTAATATCTTTTTTAATCCCACCTAATAATTGCTGATTAAAGCCCTCATCTTGAGGTATTTTCTTTTAAATTTCTTATATTATTGTGGTAGAACAAAAGTTTGATACATGTAATTAAAAAAACTGGTTTCATGAAGTCATTTATTGTGTTTAACAGACTTAAACAGATGCAGTCCCAGCCATTTACATTCTGCTGTTTTTGTGACTAGTCCCAAGTGGCGCCTGCAACCTTTTCCTTCGAGCATGCGCGATTCATTAGCGTTCTGGACGCAGTGGGGTAAATATTTTCTCTGAGTCCAGCTGTGTTACGGGTTAAAACGACACGTAATAATGCGCATTATTTTTGATACCGATGGCTTGCCATACCGGTGGACCTGGGCGGCCGGGTGGAGGCGAGCTGCAGTGTGCGGTGCTTCATAGTTGCCTGCTGTAAGCTCTGAGATGGGAGAGCGCCCCGCTGCTCGGTGAGAAGAGTAACAATGTTACATCGTTCACCCAAAAGTTTCTAATAACCCCATAAAATGTTGCTAGATTTGACGTTAGTTGGGTTTTTTTTTTTTTTTTTTGAAAGAATCGCTAGAGGGGTATAAAAACTCGCCAAATATAGCAAAGTTGGCAACTCACCGTTCCTCCTCACCTCGCCCTCCCCACCACGATGGAAGCCAGTCATCTTCCGATGAGTTTACAGCCAACCGATGTCCACTTTAGGGTGTGGTTAAACCCGAACAACTCAAGCACAAGAAGCCCAGTGCATAAAATGGGTTTTATTTAAAGGGAACTTGCATGCAGAAACGGTAAAATTAAAGATTAAAAATTAGATTAACGCGATAACATAGCCCGCTAAATATGGCAGTAATTAATTGATCGCAATTAACGCGATAATTTGACACCCCTAATTAGGGTCCTTATTGAGTAATGACTGGGCTGGTTACAAAATAGTTTTTCTCTCTTATCTAACGTCTGGGGAAGACGGCAACAAACTAAATTTCACTTAGGGGTGGAATATGCCTTTGAAGATCTTACTGGGTAGTTGTAGTTTTTGTCCTGTGGTAAACAGGCCTTGGTGTTGCTTCAGATCTCGACCATTAGGTTTAGGCAAACATGTTGACTCGCGCGAGCAGAAACATGACTGCAACCTGTGCTGTAAATATTAGATTCTGTGCCTCCGTTCTCTTTCACCGTTTTCATTCTGCGACTCCGCTTAGTTCAGGGTTCCCGCGGGGTCTTAAAAAGCCTTAAAAGCATTGAATTTATTAATTTTGAAATGATACTTAAAAAAGAGTCTTGAATTTTGATGTCTGGGTCTTAAAAATTGTGCTGTATGTAACTTCTCCATATTGTATTTTTCTTCAAAAGATTTATTTGTCAACCACCAATTATTTTGATTAAATAACGTAGTATAAATAAAGAGTGGCGGAACCAATAATTGAGAACGGAACGCAGCCCCGGGTCACTTTCTTGTGAAACTTTCTTGTGACCTACTGAAATGTTTTTATTTTTCACACCTGCTTGGGTTATCTTTTACCCATTCTACATTTGACTAATAAATGAACACAAGTTCAAGGATTTTGTTTTTCTTTGCTGGTAGGGGCGTGAAATAGGTATAAATTTTTTATATTAATGGTCTTAAAAAGACTTGAATTTAACTTGAAGAAACCTGTAGGAACCCTTTTTAGTTGTCTGAAAACGAACGGATGGAAACTATTTAACACTGCGCATCGCCGCGGTCCTGCTGCCCCCCCCCCCACACACATAGAGTGCGGTTTGGTCAGAGCGCCCGTAAAGATGTGCTGTGCTGTGCTGTGTTGGCTGCCCGCCGTGCAGCAGCTGTGGCTCTTAACTACTGTGTCACTGTGTTTTGAAACGCAAAGCCGCAGATGTGAGCTGAGGAAGTGACAGAGGTGAGTGGAATGCTGGAGCCGTGTTTGACTTGAACACACACAGACTCACCAAAGCCCATGGCAGTTTTGTCAACAGCTGCTATCTTTCTGCATCTCCTCCATGACACAGTCCCTCGCTAAAGGATTTCTACTCCTTGAACTTTTTCCTGTTTTGTAGTGTTGCAACAGATGTCTTCTATTGTTGTTTAATGTGCAGAGTAGTGTAATATAAAATAAAAAGTTTCACACTGGCCAATAAAAATATGAAATTGTGGTATGCATTTGTGTTTATCCCTCTGTACCGATTCTCCCTAAATGCCACCCTGAGCAATGCATCCCCAGTGTGAGGCATGATGGTGGCAGCATCATGCCGTGGGACTGCTTATTACACATTCACGTCGAACTTCTGAGATTTGTGTCTCATTTTCAATACAATTTTCATTCCACCTAACATTTACGCTCTGCTTTGATTTGGTCCGTCTGAATAAAATGAGGTTTATGGAGAAAGTTCAGTGGGTAGTGATGCTTTACCAAGCCACTGTACAGATCATTTTTAGGCCAAACATTTTAAACGATGTGAGGCTTGGAGTTGAAGTTTGATACACCATTTCATCTTTACATGCCACATCGAAGTGTCTGTCAGCTGTGCTCATGTTAAAATTAAAGAAAACTCTTTGAAACAAGCTTAGAAAAGCAAAACGACTCCGTTTCTTCCTTCTCAGGCGGAGCAGGAGCTGAGGATGACCCAGAGCGAGTTTGACCGACAAGCCGAGATCACGCGTCTGCTGTTGGAGGGCGTCAGCAGCACTCACGTACGTAACCTCACAGAGACGTACTCGTCTGTCGTCTCCCTGCTGACTTGGGTCTTTTAAAATGTTAAAACGATGATTAGAAGCAGAAAGCTTTCTATCCTTTTTTTATTTTTATTGCTTCCTTTCCTTACACATCATCAGGCACACCACCTACGCTGTTTGAATGACTTTGTGGAGGCCCAGACGACGTACTACGCACAGTGTTACCAATACATGGTGGACCTCCAAAAGCAGCTTGGCAGGTGAAACGTTAGCGCTGGCTTCCATTCATTCTGTTTAGGTTTCTGTTAATTCTGTTTTTTTATTTTTTATTTTGCTTGCTTCCAAAATGAGTAACTTTCTCCCTTTCAGAAAGTGTGCATGCTGGTTATTATTTTTATCCAAGTCTGTTTTAAAACCAGAACTGAGCTAACTCATTCATAAAGAGCTGAGAGTTTTAAAGAAAAACAGTGACTAATCAAATTGGTGTCTTTAGTGGTTTAATTCAGAGTTAAGTCTTTAAAAAGACAAAATGTGTGTGTGTGTCATCATCATCAATTAGCCTCTAGTTTTGAACTCAAACTACCAGCAGCTGCCTGTGCTCATCTCCTGTCCTTCCCACCAGTTTCCCATCCTCATTCTCCAACAACAACCAGTCGACCGTGTCGGGCGGAGCCAGCATCTCTGTGCCCACCATACCCGTGTCCGCCTCTCTGCCCAGCGTCTCGGCAGGCCGCGGCAGCTCGGCGGCGTCGGGCGGCTTCAGCGAGCTGCGGAGCTCCAACGGGAGCCGCAAAGCCCGAGTCCTTTACGACTACGACGCCGCCAGCAGCAGTGAGCTCTCCCTGCTGGCTGACGAGGTGGGGCTTTATCCTCTTTTCTTCCTACTTTCTTTAGGAAAGACTCAACAGAATTTCAGTCAGCTCTGAATCACGGCAGGTTTTTTTCTTTTTTTCTTTTTTATACTCACAGATGCACCATCTAGTTTTAACCACATGATCTCCCGTAGCAGGACTGCAGAAGTTCCTCTCTCTAAACGCAACATGCGGCGCTCCCTTTCTGTGGAAAGTGCATGTTGAAAGCTTGGGGCTGATTAACAGTGACCCCATGTTGCCTCATCCAAATCGTTCTCCTTTAGCAACCATTTTTTGTTTTGTTTTTAAGGTAATCAGAAAGGCTCCAAGTGATTTAGTTCAAGTTTCCCTCAACAGGGACAGAACAGAGGACCCTGTTGGTTATTAAACCTACGGTTACTGTAGCTGTATGTAATCAAAACATCTACATCTGTAGGTGCATTAATATGTACATATATAGATGTAAACGAAGTTCCTGTCTCAGTTGCGTGCGGAAAATTCTTTTCCTACTTGGATTACTTGACAATGAATCAGTTGCTATATTCGGCCGAATCGTTTCTCTAAAGTTGCTGAGATGACGCCAACCAATGACCAGAGTGATGTACGCAAACACGCACACACGCAAGTCAGTTCATTTTAATAGCTACATTTATGCCTAACCCAAACCCTTACCCTAACCATTACCAGTTTATTTCTAACCTTAACCAAAACATAATTCACACCATACCTCTAAACCTAACCCCTAACCCTTAAAAAGGGGGTCCACCATATTAGGACCGGGCTTTGGTCCCTATAAGGTCCATCGGTCTTCAGAAGGTTAGCGAATATGCCAGAAAAGGTCCTAAATAGGATAGCAATACAATAACTAACACACACACGTCCTGCTGCACATTGCAGCCAGGTACACACATGCACACAGGAATTTGAAAAAAACAGCTGTAACTTAAGAGATTTCAAAATTTGAAGAAAAAAGGTTTGGGGTTGATGCCTTAGTATTTGGAGATTAATCTAGGTGTCCAACCATGCTTAATCTTTCCTATGATTTAAGGGTTAGCTTTCCTGCAACTTTCAAAAGTCACAAACGACTGTCTTGATGATTTATGTTCACTACTTTCGTAGCTTTGAAACCCTTTGCTGTTAATTCACTCTGCCTCTCGTTTCTCCAGGTGATCACAGTTAGCAACGTCCCAGGCATGGATTCAGATTGGCTGATGGGGGAGCGAGGCAGCCAGAAGGGCAAAGTGCCAATCACCTACCTGGAGTTGCTCAACTGAAGCACAGATCCTCTCTCTACTCGCACCCTGTGCGCCCAGCTGTGATCCCATATTTATACCAAGCTGCAGGGACAGGCCTCATTTTCTATTTCATTCAGTTTTTGTTTCTTTTATTAAAAATAAAGGAGTCTCATGCCGCAGACTCGAGCAGGAATAAATAAATTGGAGTGATTGGAGAGCCAATGGACCCTTTTCCTCTGTAGTTAGCAGTAAATTTCCTAAAGCTGCTTCAATGCCTTTGGGTTTGGTGCCACGCGATCTGAAATATGTGCCACAGCCATGTTTTAAATTTTTGTTTACAAAATGCATCTCAGATGGAAACCTAAATGCTTAATTTCCTGACTGCCAATAAGGAGGACACATTTTTTGTTGAGGAAAAAAAAAAGAGCACTTCAGCCTCAGAGTAAAGAGTTGTGGTAAATATTTTAAGTCTTATTTTTTCTGTGTATTGGATTGTTGTAATATTGCCTTTTACAATTCACATCTAAACCATCAGTATTGAGCCTTTTAGCTCAGTCTTTTAAGTATTGAAACCTAATTTTTCTACCCCAATGGAAAGCATTTTTTTTCATCAGTCTTGCAAGCCACATATAAGATATGGACTGTGCTTAAAATAATAAATTCTGCATTGTTCTTGGGGGAGGGGAGGGGGGGGGGGCAGCTTTGACTTCTCTGGTTTTGCTGTTAACTAAAGAAAAAGCTTTCAGTAAAGATCCTTCATCTCCTTAACATTACTAACCCGTCTGAGATTTCGTCAAGCATGCGTTTCAACATTATATGAATTATTGCATCTGAGGACATTTAAGTATATTATTACAAATTGAGCTTTTTGTATTTTGTGTAACTGATGCAGTGGCATGTGATTGTAAAATAAATATATAATATGAACCATTAAAAAAATAAGCATTTCAACATTTTTGTTCCCGTAAATGAAAACTTCCGGTTGAGCCTGTGTGCTTACAGATGGAACCACTAGAGGGCAGGACAGGAAAAGTTATTGGTCTGTGAGGGACAAGCTGTGATAATGTCTTCATCGTGGGGCCTTAATTTTTTTGCTTTGCAGAATATTAAAGAAAACCAAAATAGATCAAATAAAATTAATAATGCATTTTCAACACACAAGCAGCTGGGGAAAAATAAGATCCTTTAAAAGTTTGTATTAAAACATTGTTTCCCTACTAACTGCTGTGAAAGCATGTTTTCATCTACTTCATTCCAACCATAAAAGTTTAAATTTTTAAGCCTCAGCTGCTCTTTCATGGACCTATGGGAAGCAGTTTGTGTATAATTTTATTTTGTTGATGGCGTCTACTTTTACACTACTACAGTGAATAAGACTTATTAAAAAAAACTTTCCCAACTAGTAAAGCAGAGGTTTATCTGGAGAGCCAAAGTGCTGCAGTAGGCTACTAGCGTAAAGTCTGTTAACTAACCAGTTGATGCAGAATCTGACTTTAGTTTACAACATATAACCCCCATAGCTGAAATTTATAATCAGGAAAAATTGTTTTTGTTGTCAAAGAAAGACTAAAGTAAGAATACATTCATGTCACTTATAGCCAAGTTGACGATGTTGATGCTCCAACCACTAGATGGGGGTAGAGGGATGTTAATATGAATCAACTGGTACATCGGTGGATCGAGATTGGGGAGAGTCTGAGGCAAAAGGGTTAAGTGTGGGCACTAGTCGACTACTGCTACCTTAAATGTTTTTGATGAGTACTAGTTCACTTGTATGAAAAACAGAGCTTCAGCTAGGGATGATTAGTAGACTAGAGTTGGAAGACCTGATGGTCTAGGGGGGTTGATTTAGTGGCAAAGGATGTTCAACATACTTTGGTGCTAAGCCATTCAATTGACAAACTAAGTATTGAGAAGTCTATTCTCTGAGCTACAGGGAGCCAGTGTAAGGACTTTAGAACTGGGGTGATGTGCTCTACTTTTCTGGTTCTAGTGAGGACCCTAGCAGTGGCGTGGATCAGCTGCAGCTGTCTAATTGACTTTTTAGGCAGACCTGTGAGGACACTGTTAATCAGCCTGACTAAAGATAAACACATGGATGAGTTTTTCAAGGTCACGTTGCAAAATTGGTCCTTTAATTCTGGAAATATTCTTCAGATATTAGAAGGGTGACCTTGTTATTGCTGTATTAACTGAAGCTGTGTGCTGACACTTAAAAAAAATATTTCAGTTTTGTTTGTATTCAGCTGGAGAAAATGATGGCTCATCCATCCATTGATTTGGTCAATGCATTAGGGTGGTTGGGTTTCAAAGTTACCTGGTGACATTCAGTACATTTCCATACACATCTAAATCGAATTTTTGCAATTATCAGACTAATAACCAGAAAGGGAGTCTTTATCCCAGTTTACATGTCACTCAGAAAATTGAATTATTGAATGAAGTGCGTTTGACTCTGCAACGCTTGGTGGCGACATGCGCCCTTTCTCGCTGGCATTCTTCCGGCTGGCCTGGAGAGTAACACAGATGATAAACGAATGCTAACAGTAGGGAAGCAGACCGAGTAGAAGCAGGAAATGCGCAATGAATGGACGGCAACAACGTTTATGCAGAGCACATTTTGTTAGTATTGATATTTTTGATTGTGTTAAACTCGTTGCTGCAGTGTTGTTGTGTACAGGTGTTATTTCCAGGGTCTTGTCACTTCCTTTGAACAGCTCGGCTAAGGCGGGGGTTGAGTTACATGCAGAGAAATTAGATTTTCTAACCGCATTATTTGGGTGCATTAGTCCGATTAACAGAAATCCAGTTCAGTTTGACTCCAGCCGGATTAAGGTGTATAAATGCATTTTAAAAGTTCGACTTCAGTCGCACTAAGGAAATGATCTTGCTGCATGTAAATGCACTGAGTATGTAATGTAAAGTTGATTGTCCTCTGCAAAGTTATGGTAACTAATCCTATTGGTTCTAATCTGGCCTAGTGGGAGCATGTGGATAGTAAATAGGAGGGGCCCCAGGATGGAGCCCTGGGGGACTCCATATGTAATTTCTGTCTGTTCTGATGAAAAATTGCCTATTGACACAAAGAAGTTCCTTATCTCAAGGTAAGACTCAAACCAGCAAAGTACTGTACCAGAGTCCACCCAGATCTCCAGTCGTTCCAGTAGTATATCATGATTAACAGTGTCAAATACTGAGGTCCAAAAGTACCAGCACTGTGGTTCTACCATAGTCTATATTTATGCAGATGTCAATGAACACTTTGACAAGGGCAGTTTCCGTGCTGTGGTGCGCACGGAAACATATAAAAACGGTTGGTGATTGTTAGAAAGCTATTTAACTGTTGAAACACAGCTTTTTCATTAATCTTGATGATGAATGGAAGACTAGAGATTGGCCTGTAGTTCTGCATTAACGTGTTGTCCAGGTTGTTCTTCTTTAGTAGTGGTTTGATAACTGCTGTTTTTAAAGCCTGGGAGAAGACACCTGACAGGTGGGATGAGTTCACTATTTGAGTTAGATCAGGCCCTATGACAGTGAAAACTTCATTAAGGAAAACTGTGGGAAAGATATTGAGGCAGCAAGAGGAGGAGCTTAATTGGTTTATAATTTTATCAAGGTCTTTTTTGGTTTAGTTTTGGAATTCAGACATTTTCTCTACATTGGTGTAGAGTGGGGATGACATTGGTATTGGGTTTGGTACTGATGTACAGATTTGCCCTCTAATTGTCAGAATCTTTTCAGTAAGAAATCTGGCAAATTCATTGCAGGCCCTGCTGGAATTTTGTTCAGGGGGTCTACTGTCACAGGGGATTAGTTAGTCTTTCCACTGTTGCAAAAATGTCAGCGCATTATTAATGTTTCTAGGTATCAATTCAGAAAAGAACGATTTCCCTTGCATCTTTCAAAGTTAAGTGATATCTCTTCAGTCTACATTTGTAGATCTCACAGTGAACCTGGAGTCAAGTTTTACGCCATTTTCTCTCGGCTCATCAACGCTCCCTTTTTTCACTCCGTAACAGTGGATCGCTAGTCCATGGAAACTTCTCTCTACCCAAGATTACTTTAACTTTAGTTGAAGCAATGGTATCAATGATGTCTGAAATTTTGGAGAGAAAGTTATCTACCAGCTTGTTTACTGAACTTGTGTTGAAAAATGAAGAGGATGGGGGTGAGGTGGGAGAGTAAATTTGTGTGAAGGTTTCAACTGAACGCTTTTTAACTGAACACTTTTTATAGTGTTCTCACTGTGGCTAGATAGTTTAGCAGAGGTGGTGCTTTCAAAGAAAACAAAGAAATGGTCAGATAACGCAATATCAATTACAGAGCTGTTGGAGATATTTAAACTTTTGATGATAATTAGGTCCAGAGTGTGTCCTCAATTGTGTGTTGGTTGTTTGACATGCTGGATCAGGCCAAAGTGAAGAGAGCCCCAGGGGAACATCCAGCAGCTACAATGCAGGGGCCCGGGGGGCCACAACGATGAGCCCACAGCCTCCGCCGGCAGCCGGCTACGCCAGGGCGGACCCAGCCTTGGGCCTGGAGGCTAGAGGGCGCCCCACCCCTAGTGCGCTGGAGAACACAAAACCATTTTTGAAGCCTTCAGAAGATGTTAATGCCATGCTGCTGCCACATTTGAGCTTCCATGTTAAAATTCCAGTTTTCATTGAGAGGAAAATCAAAAATTAGATGAAAAAGTCATGACTCCCCTCATATTTGCAAGTGTGTAATAGTTTTAGCAGATCTATCAGTCTTTTATGGAATATTAGGTGAAACTCGAAAAATTAGAACATTGTGCAAAAGTTAATTTATGTCAGTAATTTAACTTAAAAGATGAAACTAATATGACCCATTACACGCCAAACAAGATATTCCAAGCCTTTGTTTGTTATAATTTTTATCATTATGGCTTATAGCTTAAGAAAACCCCAAATTCAAAATCTAGAAATTTAGAATATTGTGAAAGGGTTCAATATCATATGTATAATATACTGCAAAAGGTTCCTGAGCCATTGAACCTCAGCTTGGGCATGCTGTTCAAGATCGAGGGAACAACATAACCACATTGGCTTATATTCAACAAATGCTGGTTGAAGAATGGGACGCAATCCCACAGCAGTGTATGACTCAACTAGTGACCAGCATAAGGTGCCAGACTGTTGTGGCTGCACACAGTTCTCCCACACAATATTGAGCCCCCTGTTTAGGCGCGTTTTCACAATTGCGTGTTCACTATTACTTCAGGGTAACTTTACCAGAACCTCATGTGCATGTCTTCACTACACCGGGCCGGGCCGATAGGGCCATTTTTGGGGCCATTTCAGGAACCAACGTAGTACCAGTCTGGGGTTCTGTACTTGGAAATTAAGGGTTGAGTCACTGGGTGGGAGCTATGTTTAAGTCACGCCGATTGGTTTTAATACAGAGGGAAATAAGCAGACGTCGCCAAACAACCGACTTTGTAAAAATAAGAAGAGTTGCTGGCGAAGCAGTCTATAGCAACATGGCAAAGAGAAATACTGTAATCCTGGCTTCTTCCATGTCGATCTCTTGTTATTTCCGCCGCTGTGGGCGCCTTTTGGCGCTGATAATTGATGCTGCTCACTGCTGAGAGAGTCGTGATATTCGGACATCTTAACTAATTCTTTAAAGGGCCGCTTTTGTGAGACGACGGCTGAGCGGAGCGGGCCAACAGATTACCCTGTCGGATAAAAGATCTGGTAAAAACAAAACCTGCAAAATACATTCCATCAACCTTTCCTGTTCTTTTAGGACCTTCTTTTGATACATTACCTGTGACCTTAACCAGACCAGGCATGTGCAAGTTCCCAAATTTAAGCTTATTTGTTTTTGTTAAACCGTTTCACAGCTTGTTGCATGATGTTTTCTTTGGCCTCCTGTTTAAGCACTATGTTCATTGCAAAGGACCTGTCATAAGAGCAAAAGGGTAAGGAAGGGGAAGTGAGTTTGGCAAACTGCCTGTTGACTAATAAGCTGCCTGTACATTTCATTATACATGGACATATTTTCATTTTCCAAAACACAACCATTAGTGAAACTTCAGAGCCAGCCTCTTGTTAACTTTGACCTTTAAAAAGTTTTGCTATTTCATATTTATATTTGTAAAATTAAACATGTATGTGTATGTTATAGCCAAAACAAAGATTATTTTCTTTTCCTTTGTGTTATATTTAGGTTATTTGACAAATGTATGTCAAACCAAAGTGTTACCACAGTGCTGACTGATAGTTGAAACACTTAACACTGTTATTGGTCAATACCAAACCACATCAATAAGTATTGCTTATCGGGTATACACCGTTTGTGTTCCCAAGCTTACCATTTTTACAATTTCTGCCCCTCCCGGAGAGGTAAAATCCAGCCACAACCAGTTCACACAGATGATCAGATGAGCAATAGCATGCCTGAGAAAAAGCACTTCCTCTTTCACCAGTCCTTATTTTCTTTCATATGTTGATGGCTACCAGAACACTTGTTAAGATCTGCTATGTCAGCGATGTATCTGCAGCCCGCTTGAGCAAGGCTTTTACAGTCACAGCAACAGAGGATGCTGATACCAAAAGGGGAAAAAAGTTGTGTTTATGCGTGATTAACACCCTATCAGGTGACATGTTGAAACTGCTGAAAAACAAGCATTTAGTGGGACAGTAACAGTGGAAATAGAATGATAAAATAAAAGCACAATGATAAGCGGCTACTTCTTTGAAATGTATGTGGAGGGACCTGAAGGACAACATCACCAAGAAAAACAAATGTCACTCACTGACAACAAAATTCATGATCCAGAGAGCATACATTTGATCCATTGACATCTTTAGCCTTTATTTTATAAGATGGGCATTCATTTCAGCAAACTATCTTGCAACTGTAACACACACCACCCTGCTGTTTGGGGCAAAATTAATTTCGAACTGTTGATTTTTTAAGTCAAGTCAGAATTTAGAATTAAGTGAAGCAATACTTGTAGCAAATGTTGCTCAACGTCTCACAAGCTGCTCAATTGCGTGACAAAAATGTTTTCACCTGCACACTTGTTCTTAATGATTGTGCACTGGAGGAAAGTCCATCCTGAGGCCTTAAGCATGCTATCATGTGAGACAACTGTTGCGTTGCATATTATGTTGCAAGTCTGAATTTCAGCATTTCCTGTGGGAGAAAGTAACCAGGCCACATCAAAAGTTGGATTTCTAACTAATAAAACAGATATCTCTAAAAACAACATGGCTGCCTTGTTCATAAAAGTAGTGATGGCTTCAGTAGTGAACTTTTTTTTTTAGCACTTATGTTTGTTATTTAGTCTCACGTCTAATGTTGCTACTGCCCCAATTGTGGGAAAGGTGGCATTATTTTTACAAAAGCAAATTATTTTTAGCTATAGGCTATAGCCTTTTAGTTTTAAATTAAGAATTATTTTTTTTATTAATTCTAGATGATTCACAAAATATAAGCATAATATGATTGCTTATGTCTATATTTTGTTTCCTAAGGTACCAACAATATTGAACTTCTGTGACAGAGGGAATACAGTCTCCAGGTCAGCACACCATCACAACCTTTCTTGGACCGCAAAGACAATATGGCCCCTCCCATCCTCGTCAGAGGGCCATCAGTTATGCACTTGTTAAGGACCTGATCATTAAGTGCTGCTTTTCACTCTTTAATGTGGACGATGAAGAATTTAGAGGCTGTTTACACGACAACGTTGCCGTTTTTGTTTGAATACGCGGGTGAAAACGCACTGCGTTTACACGACAGGGCGCGCGATAGAAAACGATGTAGTACATATGCCCGACCTTTAGGTGGCAGTGTGCACCGTGTATGCAGTGTTCCAAGGTTTAACCCTAACAACCCGGAAAAGAAACATTTCATGATAACTAACAATGGTGGTCTTCTTGTAGTTCTCCGCTTAAATAAAGGCGTATTAATTATATGACGCACGTACTATAGGCGTTTCCGTTGGCGATCGCATAGAAGCCTGATGATCTCTAAGTTTTGCTTACAGAGACCGAATAACTTCAGAAGCTGCATTAGCATTAACATCATACCTGGATCCGCCATTGTTGTTTTTCTGTAGAAAGGCGGAGTGCGCAAGTGCAACACCTCCGTAGGCGGCGGGCTGTGACGTCACCGTTTTCAAAAGTCTCCGGCTTGCGTTTACATGACAACGTATCACTCAGCGTTTTCAAAAGTCTCCACTCTGGAAGCCGTTTTCCAAAAGATGCGTTTTCGCCCCCCCGTTTTCCCGTTGTCGTGTAAACGAGAGGCCAAATCGGAGAGAAAAACCTCAGTTTTGGTGAAAAATTTTGTCGTGTAAACAGCCCCTTAGAGACTTCCTCCATGTTCTTGACCCAAAGTACAGGCCCATAGCAAGAAGCACAGTTTCTGCTGTGACCATTCCAGGACTTGCAAAAGAAAAGCGAGAATGGATAATGACCCAGCTTACAGGAGCTCCAAGTCTTTCTATTGCCACAGACATTTGGACTGATAGAAAAATGCGTTCATTTCTTGGCATCACATCATATGCAGCAATTGCAAAAAAAGATGTGTGTGTGGAGTGCAAGATGGAATTCCACATGAAACGAAGTAAAAGCCTATGTAAAACTGGACATTCAAAAGTTATCCTATGTACTAGACTTCGAGGGACACAAAAGCCTCATCCTGTTGCAGCGAGATTATGCTCAGCTCAATGAGCTCATTGAAATACTTGATCCTTTCTTAGAGGCAACCAATCTCACCCAGGGTGACAAAGTTGTCACAGTAAGTGTAGTTTTGCCATGTGTGCTCACCTTGCACTTCCATCTGAAAGAACAACAGGCAAAAGTGAGGCACTGTGGAAAACTAGTCAGACATCCTCTTCTGCCAACAAACAGCATACTGTCCAAGCTCAGCTGACTGCATACCTTGAGGGGATTGGTAACCACAACCGTGATATAACCTCATGCTTGAAGTTTTGGCACAAGAACAAATATAGGTTCCCTGCCCTTTATGCCACACAAGTGTTTTCCATCCCTGCCTCCAGTGCAACGTGTCACGCTGCCCTATTCCTGCCTTATTGTCTTCACCTGTCTGTCTCATCATCCACACCTGATCCTACTCACCTCCTGCCTTTAAGACCCCTCACTTCCTTTCACTCCCGGCCGGATCATTAGTTAGTAGTCAGTAGTATTTGTCAATCCCCATGGTGTGTCATTCTTCCTGCTGTCTTCCTTCCCTGCCCGATGTCCAGTGTCTCCGTTCACCACCATCATTACGACTTCACTATAATGAACATCCTGCACCTGCCTTCAGCGAGTGCGTTTGGGTCCATTCTCCACACACCACGTGACACACCGATTGAGAGATTATTCAGTCATGGGGGTTTCCTAATGCGACCTCACCATGCAAGCCTTAGTAGTGTCATGCTCTCTGTCCTAATGCTTTTGAAATGTAACTAGAATTAAGGCACAAGTTTATTAACATTCCAAGTTATTCGGTAAAAAACTAATTTTAAAATGCAATGGTTGATTTATGTTTCATGGTAATAATATTTTGAAGTAGTTATACTTGAGCACAATCTTTTCGATACTATATGTCAATTATGTACTGTAATGGTTACAAAAGCTTTATATTGTAAAAATTTTAGAAAATTTGAAAACTTGTTTTGAACTTTATTTTGTTATTAATTAGATTTAATTAATAACATTAATAACACTAATAACCAGACCAAGCACTAAACACAACAAACAAGCAGAGACGCTGGACCCAACCCCTGCCAAGCCACCCGACAGCTACCACAAACTGATAAACCCCCATCATCCTCCCAGCGCATCAATCCCCATCCCCATCCCAGCCTACAATAAGCACAATGAATACCCCAGAAACACCCAAATTATTACACCCATGGGCCATGTACCCACAGGTTCACCACCAAAGAGGCACACAAGAGGTGCCAAAAGGCAAGCATAAGCTTGACACACTGGCCAACCAATACACCAGTCAACCCATGGCCCACCAGGAGTGAACAGGCATGCCCCCTAAGCACCCAGCCCCAGATATCAGGAGTCACCAACGCACCAGCGGGCAAAGGCACCAGTCACTGGGGGGAATATGCCCATTGTTTGGGGAGGGGCCTGAGATGCACCAGGAGAGGGTGCATCCCAAGACCCAACCTGATGGATAAACTGGGACACACAGACACAGTCACACGTTCCTCCCTCTTACGCACACACACTCTCATCCACACGACTAACACAAAGACAGAAGAATGGACACTGTACACCCACTCGTACTCCCCATACAGACTATACAGTGGGGTAAAAAAGTATTTAGTCAGCCACCAGCTGTGCAGGTTTTCCCACTTAAAAAGAGGAGAGAGGCTTGTAATTCTCAACATGGGTATACCTCAACTATGAGAGAGAAAATGAGAAAAAAAAATCCAGAAAATCACATGGTCTGATTATGGTGGGAAATAAGTATTTGGTGACCTACAAACAAGCAAGATTTCTGGCTCTCACAGACCTGTAACCTCTTCTGTAAGAGGCTCCTCTGTCCTCCACATGTTACCTGTATTAATGGCACCTGTTTGAACTTGTTATTAGTATAAAATACACCTGTCTACAACCTCAACCAGTCACACTCCAAACTCCACTATGGTCAAGACCTGCACCAGGCTGGGAAGACAGAATCTGCAATTGGTAAGCAGCTTGGTGTGAAGAAATCACACCAAGTAATTATTATTAGCAATTTTTAGAAAATGGAAGCCATACAAGACCACTGATAATCTCCCTCGATCTGGGGCTCGATGCAAAATCTCACCCTGTGTCAAAATGATCACAAGAACGGTGAGCAAAAATCCTAGAACCACACGGGGAGACCTAGTGAATGACCTTCAGAAAGCTGGGACCAAAGTAACAAAGTCTACTATCAGTAACACACTACACAGCCGGGGACCCAAATCCTGCAGTGCCAGATGTGTCCCCCTGCTTAAGCCAGTACATGTTCAGGCTGGTCTGAAGTTTGCTAGAGAACATTTGGATGATCCAGAAGAGAATTGGGAGAATGTCATATTGTCAGATGAAACCAAAACAGAACTTTTTGGTAAAAACTCTACTTGTCGTGTTTGGAAAAGAAAGAATGCTGAGTGGCATCCAAAGAACACCATACATACTGTGAAGCATGGGGGTGGAAACATCATGCTTTGAGGATGATTTTCTGCAAAGGGACCAGGATAACTGATTCGTGTAAAGGAAAGAATGAATGGGGCCATGTATTGTGAGATTTTGAGTGAAAACCTCCTTCCATCATCAAGGTGATTGAAGATGAAACGTGGCTGGGTCTTTCAGCATGACAATGATCCTAAACACACCGCCCGGGTAACGAAGGAGTGGGTTCGTGAGAAGCGTTTCAAGATCCTGGAGTGGCCAAGCCATTCTCCAGATCTCAACCCCATAGAAAATCTTTGGAGGGAATTGAAAGCCCGTGTTGCCCAGCGACACCCCCAAAACATCACTGCTCTAGAGGAGATGTGCATGGAGGAATGGACCACAATACCAGCAACAGTGTGTAAAAACCTTGTGAAGACTTACAGAAAATGTTTGACCTCTGTCATAGGCAACAATCGGTATATAGCAAAGTATTGAGAGGAATTTTTGTTATTGACCAAATTCTTATTTTCCACCAAATTTGCTAATAAATTCTAATAAAATCAGACCATGTGATTTTCTGGATTCTCTTTTCTCATTTTGTCCCATGGTTGAGGTATACCTACACTAAACAAAAATATAAACGCAACACCTTTGTTTCTGCTCCCATTTTTCATGAGATGGACTTAAAGATCTAAAATTCATTCCAGATACACAATATTACCATTTCTCTCAAGCATTGTTCACAAATCAGTCTAAATGTGTGATAGTGAGCACTTCTGCTTTGTTGAGATAATCCATCCCACCTCACAGGTGTGTCACATCAAGATGCTGATCTGACATCATGATTAGTGCACAGGTGTACCTTATACTGCCCCCAATAAAAGGCCACCCTGGAATGTGCAGTTTTGTCTCACAGCAAAATGCCACAGATGCCACAAGCATTGAGGGAGCGTGCAATTGGCATGCTGAAAGCAGGAATGTCAACCAGATCTGTTGCTCGTGCATTGAATGTTAATTTCTCCACCATAAGCCGTCTCCAAAGGCGTTTCAGAGAATATGGCAGTACATCCAACCGGCCTCACAACCGCAGACCACGTGTAGCCACACCAGCCCAGGACCTCCACATCCAGCAGGTTCACCTCCAAGATCGTCTGAGACCAGCCACTCAGACAGCTGCTGAAACAATTGGTTTGCATAACCAAACAATTTCTGCACAAACTGTCAGAAACCGTCTCAGGGAAGCTCAACTGCATGCTCGTCGTCCTCATCGGGGTCTTGACCTAACTCCAGCTCGTCGCCGTAACAGACTTGAGTGGGCAAATGCTCACATTCGATGGCGTCTGGCATGTTGGAGAGGTGTTCTCTTCACGGATGAATCTCGGTTTACATTGTTCAGGGCAGATGGCAGACAGCGTGTGTGGCGTCGTGTGGGTGAGCGCTTTGCTGATGTCAATGTTGTGGATCGAGTGGCACATGGTGGTGGTGGGGTTATGGTATGGGCAGGCATCTGTTATGGACGAAGAACACAGGTGCGTTTTATTGATGGCATTTTGAATGCACAGAGATACCGTGATGAGATCCTGAGGCCCATTGTTGTGCCATACATCCATGAACATCACCTCATGTTTCAGCAAGATAATTCACGGCCCCATGTTGCAAGGATCTGTACACAATTCTTGGAAGCTGAAAATGTCCCAGTTCTTGCATGGCCAGCATACTCACCAGACATGTCACCCATTGAGCATGTTTGGGATTTGCTTGACCGGCGGATACGACAGCGTGTACCAGTTCCCACTAATATCCAACAACTTCGCACAGCCATTGAAGAGGAGTGGACCAACATTCCACAGGCCACAATTGACAATCTGATAAACTCTATGCGAAAAAGATGTGTTGCACTGCATGAGGCAAATGGTGGTCACACCAGATACTGACCGGTTCTCAGTCCCCAGACCCCCCATAAAGCAAAAAACTGCACATTCCAGGGTGGCCTTTTATTGTGGGCAGTATAAAGTACACCTGTGCACTAATCATGATGTCAGATCAGCATCTTGATGTGGCACACCTGTGAGGTGGGATGGATTATCTCAGCAAAGCAGAAGTGCTCACTATCACACATTTAGACTGATTTGTGAACAATGTTTGAGAGAAATGGTAATATTGTGTATCTGGAATGAATTTTAGATCTTTAAGTCCATCTCATGAAAAATGGGCGCAGAAACAAAGGTGTTGCGTTTATATTTTTGTTGAGTGTATGAATTACAGGCCTCTCTCATCTTTTTAAGTGGGAGAACTTGCACAATTGGTGGCTGACTAAATACTTTTTTGCCCCACCATATACTCTCATGTCCAGGTACCGATACCCCAGCAGGGTGACCAGACCCCGGACCCAGGAGGTGGTCCTCTTCATTCAAGGATGGGGACAAGCAGACCACCTAAACCCGAACAGTAGCAGGGCAGGTCACCAGTCCCGGCCCCGACCAGATTGCCTGTTCCTCCTCCCGGTCTCCAACCCTTGATGGTGAATAACACACAGGGGTGTGAAAAGACCCCAAGCCGCCCTCCTCCTGCTAACATATGGTGTTGATGCATGCTGTTATAATGTGCATTTAGAACAGAGGGGTGGGATGTGGGGAAGGCAGATACCGATTGAACAGCTCCCCCCTGGTTGTCCCAACATGTATGTCTCATGAGAATGTTATATTTGAGAGTGTCTAAGTTGTACAGTCAAATTGGGGCCCATGCTGCCAAAGCACAGCGGAGATGGAAAACCCTCCCTGCACCCCAGTGACGTGCCCATACCCCAAGGCCCTACATGAGTGTTATAAAGTGATGGAGCAGGCAAACAGAGATGGCTGGGGAGGGAAGGATTGGGGGGAAAAATACCTTCCCAGGGAGGGAGGCCTTGGCACATCCTCCCCAGGGCCCATGGGCATGACACCACCAAGCCCCCCAAGGCTACCCCCCCAGCCCCACCCCAAGAGAAGAGCTACACCCCTACATTTGGTCAACTCCCAAAGCACAAAACACAGACACCCCGGTTGACACTGCCCATCTGATCTGGCAATCACCATCTGCACCACACAGCGAACAAAAAAAAAAAAAACAGAAGACAACAATCTCCACACCATTGCCAGCCAATACCTGCGCTTCCTGCCCCCCTCACAATATGAACAAGAAAACAAGCTGAGATGTTCATTATTACAGCAGCAACCCTTATTGGTTGGCTGGTTGTGACTGGTCCCACAATTCGGATCCATAAGATAAGATAAGATAAGATAAGATAAGATAAGATAAGATAAGATAAGATAAGATAAGATAAGATAAGATAAGATAAGATAAGATAAGATAAGATAAGATAAGATAAGATAAGATAAGATAAGATAAGATATACTTTAATAATTCTCATGAGGTAATTCAGTTTCAGGTACAACCAATCCAAGATCATACAAACACTTACAGATATTAAGACAATACAGGATTTGGGGGACCGCGGTAGCAGCCGGCTTTACCAGCGCCCCTTTAGCAGATTCACAATAGGTAGGGGATGAACAGGAAAAAAAAAAGGCATCTCTGCCCAGCCCCCTAGAGGGAGCCGAGCCGAGGTGCTGAAACATAGAAGCACATGTATCGGTCATAACATATGAGAACCCACATGGGACGCCACACAGAGGAACTGGTCGCAGCCATCACAGCGTGCCCTCAATTCCACTGTCCGACAAGTGGGCAGGTAACTGTAAGGTTAATAGCGAGGACATTGAACTCCAGAAGCGTGTGTTTCTGTAGTTGTGGTGTGAACTTCTGTGCGTGCGTGCGTGTGTGTGCGTCAGTAAGTAAGTGACTCCATGAACTCTCCCTCAGTCCAAGCAGAGCTTGCAGAGTCATGTAAACACGGGGAATGGTGTGGGAGTAGGAGTGTCCATTTACATTCTTCTCTTCGCAGGGGGAGTTTTGTGATGTCTAGCCTTCCAAGGCTGCACCAGGTGCCAATTCAGATAAAAGTTTTAGTTCAGGCTGGAGCGCTTTTCAGCCTTAAAGTTTTTTCAGCGGTCTCATAGCCACAGTGGCGCACCAAACATCCAAATCTGGCCTCAGTTTCCATCAGCCCGGCTGACAAACTTCTCCAAGTTGTTTCCCACATCGCGTACGAGTCCCTCCACCCCATACTGGCAGGTTCTCCCTTACACAGTTTTTTGGTGGAAATTTTTTTATCAATTGGATTCAGAGACCAGCAGACCAGATCCATAGTTGCTTTTCGAGGAGAGAGCAGAGAGATAGGATAGGACACGAGACAGAGAGCGGCAGGAATGGAAAACATGAGGGAGGAGAAGAGAAAAGCGTCTGTCCCCGTCAAGAAAGAAAAGAAGAAAACAAAGCTGACTGTAAAAAAACAGAAATAAATCTAAGAGCCTAAAGCCTATACCGGAAACTGTGCATGATGTTACGTAAAGCAGCCAGCGGCATATCTCCAGGATACTATTGTGATTGGACTCCACTATGCCACTCAAAAAGGATCTTCCAGTAACGTCCTGTTCCAAAAACGCCCAGACATCCTCAAATGTTCTTCATCCACATATTTACTTTTCAAAGCTGTTCTGATCCATGTGTCTGGTACAAGCCAAGTTTGCGTGACTCTGAGTTATTTTGGTATAACTTGTTAAACACATTTGAAGGTTTGCAGCCGGCATGTGCAAAGTTGCTCCCAGACTACATATCATTCACCCATTCTATGGCCAATTTCAGTTCTCTAAATTTATTTGCACTCATTTGTGAGAAATGTTGGCAGCACAAGAACAGAAGCACACACACAAATACCGTTTACAATCCATGACGCATGTATTTATGGCGTATGTTTGGTATCCCGTATTTAGTTTGTTCCATGTAACCACAGTTGGGCTATTTTAAAAAAGACAACACAACATAAGCATCTATTTCTAGTCTGTTTTCTGAGTGTTCAACTTCCTGTACTTGGTATATTCTCAATATAGATGAATAACTTGTGTTCAATTGCAGTGTTTACTGCCCTTTAACTTTTTTAATGAAGCTGACATTTGTCTTCTGTAGTTGTGTAACCAAATAAAGTTCCTACTCTTCTACAACCTAAAGCTGCAGCAAAAGACCTTCCCTAAATGATCTGCCTTCTTGTTGATATCTTTCCATTTTGTACAACCAGAATCAAGTCTTTATCTCTCCAGTTAAACTTTTTCACACCTGGCATCTTAATCTTTCATTGAATAGCTCAAAAACCTCTACGTTTTGAAGTAGTTCAGCTTCACAGTAACCTTACACACCTGTCAAGACATCCATCAATATGGTGATGGTCAGCGCGCAGCACTGTGGCCACATTGTCTTAGTAAATGACCGATACTTAAATCAAAGACCTCACGGCATGAGTTTATTTCTCGCTTTTTATCAGCTTCTGCCTTCAGTTGACATCTGTTTTTGACCTAGTTTGCACATGGAATTTCTTTTTTCTTTTCAACAAGTTTTTAAAGCACCACAAAAGCTGAAATCATGTTTTTATTGTTATTGACTCATAATGCATAAGGTAAAGCAGTGTAAAAAGTAATGAAGTTTTTGAGGGTTGGAGAATGCTTCACTTTGGTTTCTCTTTTTATGTTCCAACCACCATGACCCTGTGCATCACCACAGTGGTATTCTGGTTACCTTCTGGTTTGACTCCGGCACTTTATACAACTACACACTTATCTACCAACCTCCCCGCTACTACACAACACATATCACATGCAAAGTGATTGAACGCTCCACTGTTTTCTTCTGTTCAACGTGATGTTGAGCTGTTGTTTCAGAGCCATAGGTGATTATACCTTTATTGATTTGGGAAAAGATATTGCGCTGACACAGGCTGTGCAGCACGTTTTATTTAAAAGGCTGAGCACAGGGGTCCAGAGTAAGTCCTCGCACGTATCACCGAGCTGGAATCTTATGTTGATGATGTGTCTTTGTCTCACTGATGGGAAGGAAACCACAAACCCCTCCTCTTCGAGATACAGAACTGGCCAGTTGCTGCACATCTTAGCAAAACAGGAAATTTCATGTTTCCTCTGCTGCTTATAGCTACAGCTTGCATCACACTACTTCTGCATAGTTTCACACACATACACATACACCCACACACTGACAAACCAAGACCCACAAAAACGCAGCCACAGTTTTACATGAGGGTATTAGGATTCGGGTTGGTTTTGAACCACAGTTCAAGGAGCAATACGAGGCAATGTGGAACAGTTTAACACACCTTTGTTGGAGTACTCATTACTGTGGACAGCTTTTAAAAGCTTTTTTAATTTTATTTTCAACATTTCTATTCAGTTACCTTTCTAAATAACATACAAAATGCACACATTTGAAGTTTATAAAGTATCAGTAGGATGTGGGCTTTAAATACTTCTTTTTGATTGATGTTTGCAGGATTTTGGGCTTGTAGGTAAGGAAAACAACAATAGAGATTCCGGTTAAAAACAGACAAATAGGCACGAGAAGCAGAATGTACCACAGTATGGATTCCTCTGCTTCCAAGCAATAAAAGCTTTGCGAGTTCTGTACTCTGTGAGTGTCTGACAGGATATCTTGACATTCAATATCTGATTTTCCAACCATATTTATTGTATTTGCTGTTTCAAATGTCCTAAACCACTCTGTTTGGCAGCAGTTGAATGTATTTCCAGTGAGGAAAATTGTTTGAAGCTTTGAGGCCAGCGCGTGAGCTTGACCAGAGGGGATGGTGGACAGTCTATTGTCCCTTATGTCCAGAACTTTCAGGTCAATATCTTGAAGTGAAGGGGGAAGATATGAAAGAGAGTTCTTTGAAAGATTAAGTGACTTCAGACTCTGAAAATGAGAGAGGTCAATGTCTTGTATTTGAGTGTTTCCTAAGCCCAGGTGTTGCAACGTCCTGCTTAAACTTTGCATTGAATCTTGGAGATTAATTCCAGGATTATCAGACAATTCTAGGTGTGTTAGTGACAACCCTGTGAATGCAGTAGTTGGAACGGTTTCAAGGTAGCAACCTTTAAGGTAAAGCTTCCTAAGGGAATCAATGTTGTTCCATTGCAGGCATTCTGTAATGTTGCTTGTGTTGACATTTGTTTCATCAGGTAGGCAAATGCCAATGTTGTTGTAACTCAGATCTACGGAGCGGATTCTTGGGAGTGACGAAAATAATCCAAAAGGCAGCTCATTTAGATTGTTACTGCTCAGGTTAAAGTAAGTCAGATTGCCCAGCGTGGTGAGCGACACATCATTTCCTGAAATCTCGTTCAGTCTGTTGTTGCTAATATCCAGCTCATACAAACTGCCAGAAAAATGTTCCGATGAGAGATGGAGTGTTTCTAGGCAGTTCATGCTCATTCTGAGTCTTGACAGGGTGGACATTTTCTTGATAAATCCATCAGGGAAATAATCCACTTGGTTTCCTCTCAAATCTAAAGTGTCCAAAGAAGAAATGTCCCCATGAAGGTTATCATCCCACAACTGAGCGGTCACGTTTTTCATGTGGCTTTTTAGATTATAGAACTCAACATTCTTAGTTGAGTTCTGGAGTGTATTATTGTTTGCAAAGTGTTCATAGAACCTGAGAATATTATGGGAGAGATAAAGGTTCTGTAATTTACTGCGGCTTGGCAAGAAAGGAAAAAAGAGGAGTCTATTGTTTGACAGATCGAGCGTCTCTAGCTGGAAAGTGTCGTTGAGGTCCTGCCTTGACATAAACCACTCGATGAAGTTGTAGCTGACATTGAGGACAACCAATTGAGTCATGTGGAAGTCTGTCAGACAAGGCAGATAGTTGAAGGCCAAGTTGAGCCTCTGAAGCTTTGGGTTGCTCCCGAAGGCGCCGTCAATTTCAAACATTATGTTTCTTTGAAGATCAAGGTCTTTAAGGTTATGAAGATCACTGAACGAGGTCTCATCCAATCTCCGCAAGAGGTTTCCAGAAAGATTCAGGTACTCCAGGGATGATATATTTTGAAGAAGACTGGAAGCCATTTCATCATTAAGCTTATTCTCAGAAAGATCTAGAAATCTAAGACCAGGTAGCGTTCTTAATGCAAGGCTGGTTTCTTCATAGCCAATGTTAACATTGTTATTTGCAAGGTTTAGGTTCTCCAACAGCTTTGAATCTTGAAAAACATTTGATTGTACTTTCTCAAGACCATTGCAAGCTAGGGTTACTGTGATTAGTGATGGGTAACGAAGAAGAGAGATGTCATGTAGTGTTTTAATTTGATTGTAGTTTAGCTGAAGCTCTTCCAAGTTCTCGGGCAGTCTTGCAGGTACAGATGAGAGTTTGTTATTGTTGCAGAAAGCTGTTTTTTGTACCTGAAGAAAAAGAAAAGCACACAGGTTTAAGTTTTTGCATTGTATTTCTGGCAGTGAAGATTAATTAACTCATTGTTAAAAATGCACATCGCAGCTCATCGCATTGATATAATCATTCACATGGTAGCATGCTGTTAGCATAACAACTGCGCATTTTAGCATGCTAATGTTAGTGACATCAGCTCTGCTGTTCTTTAACAAAGAGATGCCCTCGTTGATAAACGTCATCTTAATTTAGGGCTTGAATTTAGGTCACTGCTTTTTTAGTAATTTCTATAAAAATAATTATCCCAGATTTTAGGCCCAACAAACTAGTGGAAGGTTTTAGTAGCCTAAACAATAACTAAAAAAATTGATGAATATATTGAAAATAAAGAATACTTTAGACAATACTAACATATTTACACAAGCTAGCCTTTGGTTTCTAGACTTAACAGATCTTTACTTATCGGTAAAAAAATATTCCTATTTAACAATGCTACAGCTCCCTACCAGAGTCTTACTCCAGCTACATTTCCTGTTTGAAAAATGCGGCAAAAGGAGGCGTTGCCTGGCAGACTGAGGGACTCACGGGGGGATGGAGCTTTATATACAGTCTATGGTGTAAACACTTGCTTGCTATTCTAACTCCAACTTGCTACGGAGGTGTGGCTGAGACTCGCTGCTTTTATACCCCACAACGGCAGAACAACGGACATCACAAGTTCTGGTTAACGTCACATAGCACACCTTAGCGAATACCGATGGCAGATTCTAATTCAAAAGTAGTCCAGACTTTTAACCTGAAGAGGGTGACACACTGACAGTTTTAATCAGAATATTTATATTTTAAATAAGATGCACTAAAATACCAAAATAATGACCACATGTAGACAGTACTTTTAGACACTAATTTATAGAGTTTATCAGCAAAAAAAGTTGATTTGGGGGGGACTTGCTCTTTAGGCAAAGCTGACTTCACTTTTTAGGCAGTTACAATGTGATCAACCTTTTTTAAAGGAGAATTTTCACTTCATATTAGATTAAATTCTGCATCTTGTTCTCAGCACATCATTTGGGCAGAACGTTTTTCTCATGTAGTGTAGGACAACTGTTTTGGGATTGGTTCGAAAATGTCAAATGGGTGGGGTTAATGCAATAAAATAGAAATGTTTTTCTCCACAGTCCTCCTATCACTTTGTGAAAAATAAATTGCAGACTATGTACGGATCTTATTTTAGATACATATAAAAGATATCTAGGGTAGGTATATAAAACATGTAGATAGGTAGTAATAGCATCATATAACAAAGAACAGTACAGACCTAGGCCTTTTACAACGTCCTAACGTGTGTTCAGTGTAAAATAAAAATGGAAACAATTAAACTCATATAGACAGAATTACCAAACTTAAAATATATTTATTTCATGTTATGTAAATATTTTACTCTAATCAATTTTCTATTTAAATATTTGACAGTTTTTATTTAGTTGGTCTGGTTGTATTAGGTAAACAGACATGTAATGATGTAATTATCACTAAAAATAACAATAAATATAAAGGATTGTAAATTTAAGATAAATAAATGATGATTTACTTGACAAATATCCTCAGTAATAGTGTATCGTGTCATATCCCTTGTCTAATCTGTTGTGAATCGGCGCTATATAAATAAATGAATTAAACTGAATTAAAAAATTGCTTTTTAATTGCATTATTTTTTTTTTTTAATCTTATCTTTACCAACAGTTGCTTTTTGCTGTTTTTTAATTAGTTTTTGTATTTTTTTGTGTGTGCATGTATGAATTACATTCTACAATTTACATTATCTTAGTAGCTAGAAAGTGTTTTAATTTGATGTTTATTTTTTTTTTAACAAGTTTATAAATGATCCAAAGGAAAATATTGTTTGGCAGAGCCTGCGCGTTTTTGATGCATCCTGTTCTAAACTTCGTCCTGTGTTCTATTAGCTTTGTCTATTCACAATCATCAACATTTTTATTGGTGAGCAAAGTGAAAGCGATGCATCTTACCAGCTGGCATTGACTGTATTGTGGATGAGTTGAGACGGGTGTCAGCATTCTCCACATGGCCCACAAGCAAAGTAGGATGGGAGTAAGACCGTGGACTGGCATTTTATCATCCTTACTGTTAAAAAAAAAAAAGACAAAAGAACAAAATATTGACACTCCACATTAGTTTAATTTCTGTTTACCATAAAATAAACTTTGAATGTATCTCTGTATGATACTAAATGATATGCCTGACAGACATGAAATTGCTGAAATTGCTCAAGGGGTACCTTCAATAACCATGGACTTACTCAAACGAGGGAGAAAATTAACAGAAAAATAATGAAATAGTTGCTTGACAAACTGATTATACAAATAGTTATATTGTAAGTGAAGTAATAGATTCTCTATGATGTACATTAGATAAGTCTGTTTTCCAATTTTAACAATTTCCCGAAACCTTCACTGTCGCACTAAGCTAAAGTGTCATTTTAAAATCCAGGACTGAAAGTCTGGTTCATAAATCTTTTATTGGTGATTTGAAATCCTAATATCTCTGTTGTACGCTGCATGAAATCTGTTTCCATCACTTTATGTGCTGATGACTGTGTGAAATATCTCAGAGATTTTGAATGTTTGAATTTAAATCCTATCTCAGGAAGCCCAAAGTTTTCGGAGTATTTCATGAGAACAGCAGCTTTGGTGAAATTTCCCAAATTTCTTCTCAAACCGCTGTCATGCGTTTGAAATATATGGAGGTTTTGTGTTCCCCTTTTGTCGGCACGCATTGTTAATCTGTGCATTTTTAATACTGACATGTTCACATGGAGGTGCCGTATTGACAAAACTTTTTTTTTTTTTTTTGAACGTTCTACCACCCTTTGTTGCCATGTTTATCGTCAGTCTTCACGATTCACAGTAACTACACCATTGCATTCTGCTGTCGCACATGACTGCTGTTTAGAAAGCAAATTTGCTAAGACGGTTGCTGGACATAACACAGCCCATTTGTGATTAAAAACCATTGGTTGGATAAATATGCTGTACAATACAATTTGAGATCATGTGAGGCACCAACCCTGCATAGAAATTCCTTTTATTAATGTATACTCAGGTCCATCCCTGAGTTAAATATTTTAAAGGTAAATGTGTTGTCTTACTATTGTAAGCGATTGATATAAGAAATGCAAAGGCCATCTTTTTGCAGAGCCCTTAAGAGCATATCATTCCTGTACCTTGCTTAAACACAGTAAACATGAAACATTCCGCATCCTTAATTTTGCTTATTTTAGTTGTGTCTCTTGGCATACTGCAGTGGCTGAATAGAGCATAGTGCATTTACTTACGCTGGTGGTTAGATGCGGATTTCCCGAGCCACTGACGGTTGATCCCCTGACCATATCGCTGAGTGACTTGCCGTTGTAGAACGAGCTCTCGTGTGTGTGACTTTCAGCTGCAGCACTCTTCTCACACTGAAGCGCTAGTGCCCCCCTTTTTTTTTTTTTTACTCTTCACGGAAGCAGGCAAGCAACGGAAACCAAGTCACATGGACAAGTTGCAATCACACTGAGGTTCTCAAGACCCGAGCCACAGGAAGGCGAGCGCAGGCTCAACAGCTAACAAGCAGGGCCGTGCACGTTTAGTTCTTTTTTTTTTTTTTCTTCCTTTTTCGCTTTGCAACATCACACCAGATCTGTTGTTACACAGACAACTAGTACTCGGAGCATAAGTGCCACCACAAAAACCCAACGAGAACACACCCTTCACACCCTACGCTCTTGCTGATCAGCCAAGCTACTAGAAAGGAAACCACTCAACACACACACACCCTTCCTGCCCAATTTTCGGCCTCTCACTGAAGCTGAAATACATATCCATACAAGCAGATGTTCTGTGTTCAGTATAAAGTAATCTGTTGAAGGGCCTCAATGCTTCTAGACCAGGAAATGCAACAAAAGGGACACAGGTGATTATTAGGAACTATACAAACCGTTTCACTTCAGCAGGCTCATGTATGGCATCTTCAATGTTTTACTTGACCATTAATAAATCTACAAAATGGCTCCTTTCAGCAACCACAAAGTTCCACAAACGGTTTGTTCCTATATTCTTGTTAGAAATCAGCCTGAGGTCATTTTCCTCTTTCATTAAGTTGGTTAAGCTCCTGTTTAGTTGCTCCTTTGAAATCGACTGAGTGCAAGAATAGGGAATTGGGAATCAGGAAGTGCTGTTTCTGTCTTTGGGGGGTCATTTGTTAGTGATTTCTTCCTGTTTTCACATAGGATATCTCAGTTCTGACTGATTTAAAATTAGGTGGCAGCATGAGTTTTTCATGCATTACAGAATGTGCATATTTACTTGGCTGCCTAGCTCTTTATAAGACAGTTAAGAGAATATGTATTTACAAAAATGTGTCACCAGTTTATTTTATGCACAAATGCAAACTTGTCTTGCAAGAAATAATGGAAACAAAACCTGTTGGTTTAGGAAAACTCGATTCCATCAGATGGTTTATGGCATAAAAGTAGAAATTAGTAGTTCAGTGTGGTATCGGGAATTCTGTCATGGATCACTTTCAACAACAGCTCCAATCAGAAGTGCACGCATACTCGTCTCGTGTTACATTTCAGTTTTTAATCATGCATTTGAGCCATTCTTTTTTCAGGGTGAAATGATGATTACAAAAACTATTTGAATGATTTTTAGAGCAAGAAATGGGTGCACTAGATCTAATTTAAAATTGATTTTACACAGGCTCAAAATTAAGCATATACCCCCATGAATATTTGTCATGGAGTCCTTTACCAAGTTCCAGAGAAACAACTTGCTTTTTGCAGTCATCAACCACATTCTGGTATAATTCTGGCTCAGTATTTGACTACTCTTCCTTTCAGAACTGGCAGTGTTAATTTAAAATTGTTTAATGCCACAGACATGACTTTCAACCACAGTTCACAAATGTTTGGCATAGTTTAGGTTAGTTTTGAAGACTGTAAAAGAGAAGCTTAATATTAGCCTACTTTTACTCTTCCAAAACCAGTTTTGATGAATGTTTGGGATCATTGTCAGGCTGGAACCCCCAGGAGTGTTCAGACTTTACCCATTTTATATAAGATACCACTGTCACATGAAAGAAAACTCAAAAGTGCTGGAAAAAAAATAGTTGTTGAGAGTGGAGTCAGTTTTTAAATAAACATTGAGTGTGAGGGTGCAGACCGAGAAAGAAGGCTCCGCACCAAAACTGCCACCTTCACCGTGAGCGAAATTAGCAGCTTCCCCCAGGGACAAGTCAAATGCCTTCTAGAGTAAAGTTATGAGAGGCAAGACGAGCGTTTGGATTAGTCAATTTGAGGCATTCAAACCAAAGAACACTGTACCGAATAACAAGCACAGTGGTGGTAGCATCATGCTATGGGGTTATTTCATGGCCAGTGGTGTTGGTGCATCACACAAGGTAGATGGAATAAAGACGGAGGAGGGATTCAAATTCCTCAAATTTACCTCAACTTTTCATGGCGATAGTTCTATTTGGACACAATTGAGTGCTCTACCAAGACAAACCATACAAAACATACATGAAAACTGGTTTGGGGAAAGGGAATGCTTATTGACAATCCTGACATCAAAGATACTTATATTTTGTGGACTATGCTTAAAAGTTAATATTAGAATTTAATAAGTGGGTGGTACAAGTGAGTGTGTCTGAGAAAGACTACCGAGTGATTATGTATTAATATACAAGTTGAATAGACTACAGTATAATTGTGCTTAGGAATTTTTTGTTTGTTTCGTTTTTTTATATGTAGCAATCTATGTACATGTCAAACGAATTGTTAAGAATGTTTCTTAATCCTTGTGAGTTTATAGAGTAAGCACCATCAAAATATTTGAGAGATGAATGTTTGGGGTTTATTGGCCTTTATTGGAGGTGACTATTATTTCTGTATGTTGCTGGTTCTTCCAGCGAAGGGACTGGAGATTTTAAATGTAAATCATGTGTTCATTAACGCAAATTATCCCTTTTAAATAAATAAATTCAAATTTAAAAAAGTTGGGTCTATACCAGAAAATCAACCATTTGATTAATGTTTGCATCTCTGCCACAAAGAGTGGTCCAATAACCAGACAGAATTAT
The DNA here is from genome assembly GCA_963556495.2 of Valencia hispanica. Taxonomy (NCBI): domain Eukaryota; kingdom Metazoa; phylum Chordata; class Actinopteri; order Cyprinodontiformes; family Valenciidae; genus Valencia; species Valencia hispanica. The sequence continues at coordinate 19,551,173 of OY747716.1, forward strand.
GCCAGAAGCTTGATCATGTCTGTAACAGTGTGGGGTCCAGATACAATTTGCTATGGTTTTGATGCAACAAATTCCTCACCAAAAATTTATTTAAGTTTTTTTGTGTAATCATGGTTTAAAAAGTTTCCAATATAATAGACCAAAAATTGATGTGGAATCTCCAAGGAACTGTTTTTAGTTCTGCAGAATGATAAAAAAAAAAAAAAAACATGTAGTGACAATAGTATTTTTGGCCCTTTAGCAGCCATGTGAACCAATTGATGGCAGGGTTAACTTTGAACTTTGGGTATCTGAGGAGGAGGTGTGAGAGGGAAAGTGTACAGTCTCATGATTGAGGTGATGAGTAGGCAGATCCTAAAAACAATGAAAATTTTAAAATTAACATGAATACATGTTAATTTTGTTAACGGATTTTCTAGCAACATCCCAATCTATATTTTAATCATTTATTATTTCCTCCTTGTATTTGATGCTCTTGTTTGTTTCGGCTGTGGAAAGCAAGTTGTATCTTTTTGAAGTACGTGGTCGGACAATTACTGCCATCTAGTGGAAGGATACATTTGACTCAATTTTAGATTTTACTCACCCATCTGTCTGCCCTCCTACACTCAAACGTCTGGTTCAACAGGACTTGTGGAGGCCTCTCAAGACATTCGCCCAGAACTCAGAGCCAATACATTACCATGACCACTTCAAGATGGGTGAGTGAATTATTTTACTTGAACAGAGATAGCACATCTAGAAAATGGCATAGGATATGGTGTAACTGGCGGAGGGTTCATATACTTGATGTGTTTAACACAGGACCAGGCTTTCTGCGTGGAGTTTGAATGCACTCCCCCTGCATGTGTGGGTTCTCTCCAGGTGCTCCAGCTTCCTCATACAGTCCAAAAAGATACATGCTAGGTTAATTGGTCACTCTAAATTGCCCCTATGTGTGAGGGTGTTGGTGCATGGTTGGCCTCTCCACAGTTGACTGCTGGAGATAGGTACCACCAACAGAGCAAGGATGAAGTTTGTCTGGTCATGTAGAGAAGAATTTCCTTTATTTAACTTCAGGGCATTTGGAACCCCTCCTGATCATATGAGGGACTGCCTGCAAATGTTTTAAATGCTTTTTGTACATTCAAATTTCCATCCACCTC
>OY747716.1:19557317-19569817 GCA_963556495.2 Valencia hispanica
TTTCAGTAATCGTCTTGTTAACGCAGGTGAGAATGTTGACGAGCACAAGGCTGGAGATCATTATGTCCGGCTGATTGGGTTAGAATGGCAGACTTGACATGTTAAAAGGAGGGTGATACTTGAAATCATTGTTCTTCCATTGTTAACCATGGTGACCTGCAAAGAAACACGTGCAGCCATCATTGCGTTGCATAAAAACGGCTTCACAGGCAAAGATATTGTGGCTACTAAAATTGCACCTAAATCAACAATTTATAGGATTATCAAGAACTTCAAGGAAAGAGGTTCAATTCTTGTTAAGAAGGCTTCAGGGCGTCCAAGAAAGTCCAGCAAGCGCCAGGATCGTCTCCTAAAGAGGATTCAGCTGTGGGATCGGAGTGCCACCAGTGCAGAGCTTGCTCAGGACTGGCAGCAGGCAGGTGTGAGCGCATCTGCACGCACAGTGAGGCGAAGACTTTTGGAAGATGGCCTGGTGTCAAGAAGGGCAGCAAAGAAGCCACTTCTCTCCAAAAAAAAACATCAGGGAAAGATTGATATTCTGCAGAAAGTATGGTGAATGGACTGCTGAGGACTGGGGCAAAGTCATATTCTCCGATGAAGCCTCTTTCCGATTGTTTGGGGCATCTGGAAAAAGGCTTGTCCGGAGAAGAAAAGGTGAGCGCTACCATCAGTCCTGTGTCATGCCAACAGTAAAGCATCCTGAGACCATTCATGTGTGGGGTTGCTTCTCATCCAAGGCAGTGGGCTCACTTACAATTTTGTCCAAAAACACAGCCATGAATAAAGAATGGTACCAAAACACCCTCCAACAGCAACGTCTTCCAACAATCCAACAACAGTTTGGTGAAGAACAATGCATTTTCCAGCACGATGGAGCACCGTGCCATAAGGCAAGTGATAACTAAGTGGCTCGGGGACCAAAACGTTGAAATTTTGGGTCCATGGCCGGGAAACTCCCCAGATCTTAATCCCACTGAGAACTTGTGGTCAGTCCTCAAGAGGCGGATGGACAAACAAAAACCCACAAATTCTGACAAACTCCAAGAAGTGATTATGAAAGAATGGGTTGCTATCAGTCAGGATTTGGCCCAGAAGTTGATTGAGAGCATGTTCAGTCGAATTGCAGAGGTCCTGAAATAGAAGGCCCAACACTGCAAATACTGACTCTTTGCATAAATGTCATGTAATTGTCAATAAAAGCCTTTGAAACGTATGAAGTGCTTGTAATTATATTTCAGTACATCAAAGAAACAACTAAAACAAAGATCTAAAAGTAGTTTTGCAGCAAACTTTGTGAAAACTAATATTTGTGTCATTCTCAAAACTTTTGGCCACAACTGTAAGTGGTTGTGATTGAGATCAGTTATCTTGTGCATGTTCTCAGATTTCATTTTACATCAGTCAACAATAGCATATGCCATCAAGTGTTGGCTTTTTGCTATCAAAGCAATCCTCTCTGTTTGTGATCAACACAGAGAGCTAATCTTAAGCTAAGAGGCATATATATTTTTTGATGAGTTTTAGATTTCAGAGTATGTAAACCTTCACATCAGCAAACTGTTATTAGAAAAATATCCATCTATCTCTTGTGCGTCCCGGTTATCCGTGCGGGGTGGTAGGGGGAATGGTGCCTTTCACCGTGGAGCAGTCATTGGCAAAGACTATTTTAAAGAGACCAATTACTGCAAGATGTACATTTTTGGACTGCTGGAGAAGGTAAGAGAGAACCTACACACCGGGTAGGACATGCAAACTGTACCTGACTGGGATTCAAACCTAGGAACTTGCCAACAACTGCGCCAGAATGCTGCCTCAAGTTAAGATTACCTGAGTAAATACAAAATTCAGTTTTCAGTTTATGGGAATAAAGCAAACCAAACCACCCTGGCCCTATGTGAAACTATAGTCCAAATTACTCCGACAGCATATCAGCTCATCCTGACAAAACCAAACATCACCTAAAGCAGTGGAGGCCTCCCTTGCCTAAGTTAACATCAGTGTTCATGATTCAACAATAAGAGAGACACTGGGGTAAAATGGCAGTCATGGCAGAGTTCCAAGGCCAGAACCACTGCTGACCCCCCAAAAAATACATATTTTGTATACTGATGAGACAAAAGCAGAACTTTTTGGGCGGTTTGTTTCCTGTTACAGCTGGCATAATTCAAAAATGTTTCAGAAAAATGACATCTGACATTTAGGAAATAAACACAAAACCTTTGTTTGGATAGTGGCACCAAGAGGACTTTATTTTCAGGCCATATAACCTTACAGTGTCTATAGTACCAGAGATAAAATCACAAAATAAATAACATGTAATACGACAGTAGCACATTAAAAAGGACACATATTGTCATGAGACAGGCATAATTTGCGCCTTTTAAGGAATAATTATGTCTGCAATCCATGCACTTGACTGCTTGTCCTCAATTTTTTACCATATTAAAGTAAAGATTTGGTTTCTATCCACTGCAATCCAATTATAGATAGAAGAGATGACTTTGGCTCATCAACGGAGAGTTGTTTAAACTAACATTCACCAAACGGTTTGTTTTAATAAGTACTGTTTCACTTAAAATGTTAAAGTATCTGCCACAGTTTAGAGTAGTTTTGGCCTCATTCAAGCATAGATAAAGTCTGAGATTATTGTTTAGCACTATTATTCTGAAGTATAGGAAATAAAACTATGCTTTACTGTCCAGTGAACAAAATAGTCCAGCAGCTAAACTGTAAAAGTGGAATCTCTCCACGTCGATACAGAACCATGTTTATGACAGTCCGTGTGTTTTCTGTTTCCATGTGGTGTGCGCCCTCCTGCGCGTTCACGTTGAGCTGTAGTAGAAGAGCCAGACCTCATTCTAATGTCCGGTTTTCTCAGCCACATTCAAACTTCGTGACAGAAAGTGTTAGCAGTCTGTTGACAAAAAAAGGGTTCTGTTCCTGTCAGGAGTTTATGTTTAATGCGAAAACAGGTTTAAAGGGGGTCTAGCCGTCCAGAGGTTTTCCCAAATAAACCATTGTGACTTCGGTGTTGCCGTACACGGCAGAGACGGCCGGGAACAGACAGACCTTCGGAAGTCCACGGAAAGCAACTCCAAGGAACTCGAAGCCTCTCTCGAAGGCCAACGTCTTGTCATCCATGTCTAGAATCACTCGTATTCGCTCCCCAATCTGTCAACAAGAATGATCACATTGCGGTGTAAGATTACACGAATGCAGAAAAAAAACTAAATCTATTGTTATAAACTGACACAAGTCAGAAAATAAAGAACTGAGAGTAGAGATGGACCAGTATAAAGATGGAGTAGTGTTTTAAAACAATTCAGTTTCTAAAATGCCAAATGTATGCATTTCCTATGCTTTAAAAGTACTTTAATGAGATATCAGCAGCCAACTGAAGTCTGGCTACCTCATCAGATAGTCCGACTAATTAACCAGCTACTATCAGCTTGTTTTACCCTTTAAAGAGCAGAACAACGAAAATGACATTCTGTGCAAAAAGACAGTCACCAGAAAACGACAATTAAGATGGGAAGTGTTAATTGTAAAAATTAACTTGAAAACACATCAAAACACCATGAAAGATAATGCATAGGTAAAATTTATAACTAAGAACCAACATGTTGTATTCATTTTGCAGCAGTAGTTGTTTGTTGCCTTTGAGTTTTAAACAAAAGCAATTGAACCGTGCTTTGCATATAGAGGTCCATTATTCAAAACTCAAAAAGTCAAATGCTCCATGTGTTTATTCCGAATTATTTAGATGACTGCGGCTTAAAGCTAATATAAACACAAGACAGTTCCTCAGAAAAAGTGAATATTACACGAGACTAAAAAAAGAAGGATTTTTAATGGAGAACTGTCCGCCTACTGAAAACTATCTCCATGTACAGTTCATGCACTCAATATCTTGTCAGGACTCTTTTTGTATGAATTACAGCTTGCTTGCGTTGTTCTTTCTGTTGCCCCTCATCTTCCGCTTGACAATAGTCCATACATTTTCTACCGGGGCAATCAAGCAAAGTGACGCCACAGCTATTAATTATTAAAGAAGGTATAACTTTCTGAACTGAAATAAATTAACTTGAAATTCAAATGTCCCCATATACAGTAAAACGGTTACATTTTATTCAAGATTATCATACTGTGTGAGATTCCCATACCGGCACCCACCTGATATTTAGGCGCATTGTTGCACTGCGGGAAGTTTCCGCTGACCTCCCCGTTGTGAAGTAAGTTATTGTCAACCAAATTCCAGCCCCAGCTCTGATCGTCGCTGCCCAGCAGGGCTACATAGCCCTGGCACTGCATCGCCGCCCGCTTTGTGGCAATGCCTATCACAGCCACGGTGCCGAGGGGGCCCTCCCACCAGATCTCCCAGGCGTGCCGGCCTTCTGTGAAGCCAATTTTGCCCCGTGCACCATCGGTGCTCTGGGCTATAGGGTTGCGGTGCAGGGTGAAGCCATTCTTCTTCACGTAAACGTTGCGGGAGCAGTCATGGGAGCTCAGGGCATGTTGGAAGGCCTTAAGCTGTGGAAGAGCACACGAGATCAATACCATATTTGGCATCTGTTGTAGTTATTAAAAGTTGTGGGGGGAAACAAACGATTGCATATATTGTTACATTTTAAAGGATTTGAAAACATTGTTCATTAAATATAGATTGCCATCTTCCAGGGAACATTTGGTGCATCAATGGATTTTTGCTGTAACTTTAGGCTATACAGCAATAGAAAAATGATCTACATTTAAAAAATATATATATATATATAAAACAGTGGCCTTTATTCAGATTCAGTCCCAGAATGACATTTAAATGCATCTGCAAATCATTTGGGATGTGCTGCAGACCAGTTAGTTTCCTGTAAGACACATAGGGCCCCCTTCTCATTAATAAAAGATATTGAAAACCATGCATCATTTTTCTTCCACTTTCTGTTCTTCTATCAGATCAAACCCCAATAAAATATGGTCAGATTTGTGGCTGCAAGGTGAGAAAATGTGAAAAGGTTTAAAGAGGTATTAAGTGTTTTTCCAAGGCCCAATACGTTTTTAAAAATTTACAAATTCAACAGTACGGAAAAAAACAACACACGGAGAAGAAGAGTTTGATCCCAAAAAATTGTCAAACTTGTTTATTTATTATTTGTATGTTTTGTTTTCGTTTTAAAAGAGTAAGAATCTAATCTAATTTAATTTAGTGACATCACTCGCAGTCTATAGAGTTATATAAGATCAGATGATAAGATCACATCCACAACAACAACACTATGGGCTTTGGTCAGTATACTGGATTCGTACTTTATTTAACAACGCAATACATCGCTCAGACTGCTTGGTCTAACCTACAATATGTTCCTCGGGAACGCCACATATCAAATAAAAGGATTTTAAACAGCAAAATAAGCGTGTATTAGCTTTATTCAATGAGAATCGTGTCTCTAATAGATCTATAATAGAAGGCTAGTGTTGCTACTTGTCCCGGTTAAAGCATGGCTAGGCAGGATTTTTGAGGGACTCGTCAACTATCACGTTCCTCTCATTCCTATAGAACAAGACGGTGTGTGTGTGTGTGTGTGTGTGTGTGTGCGTGTGTGTGCGTGTGTGTGCGTGCGTGTGTGTGTGTAAGCCTACCTTCCCTTTATAGGTGGGCAGGTTGCACAGGATATCGGACCGCAGGGCTTCATCGCTTAGCGTCCGAGAGCTGAGGCTGCGCCACACCTCGCTGTTCTCATCCGCCAGAATGTTGTTCCAGTGCCAGCAGACCAACGAGCAGCGCATCAGGTCAAACAGCTCCAGATAGGAGAAAATATGCTCCAGCACTCGGGCTGGCAACCTCCCGGCCACCCCTGCGCCTCCGCCCGCCGGGTTAGCGTATGACGAGCCGGCGGAGCTGCAACTGGCTGCCGCCGCCGCTGCTGCGCCCAAGCCGGGGGAGCCTCCTCCCCCAGCGGTCGCTACAGACATTGGTGCCCTTGCTCCTGAACGGCGACACCTGGCCAACCGAATAGTTTCACCGTGCGCTGTAGGGCGACCTCTAAAAGAACCGAAACGGCGTCATTTTACATGTAAAACCCAGGTCGCAGTTAAAGCATGAGCACAGACCCTGTTCTTCCCAGTTCAATGGCTGAATGGAAGCGATGCGTCAAGGTCCTGGAAGAGCAAGCACAACACTTAAGCCTTGTCGGAAAACGGTATTGAATTTAAATATGTCACGACGTGGTTTATTTAGAACCCTTAAAATATTACTAACACTAGAGTCAACCAAATGTCAATAAAATACATGCCAAAATCGGTGATTTTTTTTATTTATATTGATCTTTAAGGACCACATAGCTGTCACAATAATGAGCTCACAATTGTACAATGTTTACGAAATTGGAGGCTGCTTTGTTGTAATATTTAATATATATAAAAAAAACTTAAGGCTTAAAACATATCTCATTCTCAACAAAGAAAACCATCTTGTCTGATCTGTTACAGCGGTTTTATTATTATTAAACTTGTCATCGATGTATGTCTTGCTATAAAAAATGCTTTATTTAGTAAAAAAAGAATAATTAGTAAGAAAACTATAAAAATAGGCTACCTAACAAAAGGAGGAAAAAGAAATCCATAAAGGCGTCGGGAAGGTATGTTAAAGTTGCAACCATATTATGAGTGGCTTTTTTGTGTCGAAAGGTCGAAACACACGCAGGACAGTTGTGTTTCAGTGGTTTTCAAATAGGTGAAATTAATACCGTTTATTTTTTAAGTATAGCTCTAGCTGAATTAAATTTTGTAGTATGATACTGTTTCAGATATGACTCGATGCTAATTTAATTTAATAAAAAACATTGTTTTTCATGTTGTTACTGGATTTGTATTAAATTACCATACCTCACTGCTTAAAAACTACTCATCAAATTCAGCTAACGTTCATTATTTTTTTTATCTGGTTGTTCTTTTACGTTTCCAACGATGAACATGCCACTCTCAATATGGCGGACATGCTTGAGAAGCCAATGCGGCGAAGGATTTGTGCTAAAGAAGACCGCACGTGACCGAACATACACGGAAGTGACGCGCGGTGCTCAAAAGAGTTAAGCAAAGCATCTGGGAACAAAACAGCAGCTAGCTCAGTTTTTATTAAACGGCCGAAGGACAGGAGCACGGAGAAAACACACGGTGGAAACGGTTGACGGTAAGTTCCAGTTTGGGTAGTATTGAAATGAGTCGAGAGTTGTGTGCAATGTCGGGACAGTCCGTCAGTGCAGAGCACAGCTGTCTCGGCTGCCTTCCTTCCTTCTGGCCGGCCGGAGCAGCGCGGCCTGTTGACAAGTCCGTCCCGTCTGCGTGCTGTCCGGGGACTGTCCCGCGGCTCTGCGCGGTCACACGGGCGATGTGCAGGTCACACGGGACAACCGAGGAAAAACATGCGAAGAACAGGCGAGCTCGGATAGCCGCGGGTCCCGTACCGTTTAAAAGCTGCGGGCTAAGCTAGCTTAATGATAACAAAGCGACGGGATGTTTCGGAATTCCTCCTCGGAAAAGAGAGGTTGCCATCTTTTCTTATGCACTCGCAGAAACACCTGACATCTCATTTAGCGGGACACACAAAGCCCTTGGTGTTGCTGAGACCCGCAGGGAGCGGTTTAAAAAAAAAAAGAAAACCAGAAAATAGTGATTCATTAGAGATAATTTATAAAGAAAAATAATAAATTTTAATAAACTGCCACAATAGCTATTTTAAATAAGCAAATTTAATCTAGCTCAAATGCCGCCAATATTGTTGAACTATCTTGTTTGTGGTGGTTTCTATTTTGAAAGTGACACTTTAGTTGGAAGATATTGACTAAATATGTTTTGGTGCTGAACGCTTTCATTAACCAATTCACAATTTTCAGCCATCTTTTGACACCCATCTTGACTACAGCAATAATATTGAATGTAAGTTCTTATTATTTTCAGGATTTCTTTCAAATTGGCTTTTTTTTATGAAGTGATGTAATGGTGTTTCCAAACCTCATCCCTAGAGGGCAGCACAGCACAGAATGGCAGAACAGCTGAGCGTTTTAAGTCACATGGTGAAAAATAAAACGATGATCTTCTAAAACATAAATCTCTCTTAGGCTATTTCGCAAATTATATGGAAGTGAGGGCCATGTTTGTAGGATGCATTTTTGTTTTTTCCTATTATACTTTGTATTATAATATATTGGAATTTAGTTTTCCTAATGCAGAAGGTAAATGATCTACAGCCCTACTGAGTGTAGTTATAGACAAAAATGAATGGGTGCAATCTATCTTTTTCCATTTTGAAGAACTACAGTCTTGATAGTTATATGAATTAATTTGTGATTTATTAAACACAGATTTCATAAAATTTTAATGGCTGAAAATGCTGAATCCAAAAACAAAAAATAAATGCTGTAAGAGAGGATTTTCATTTAGTTTCATTTGGTTTGTTTGTTTGTTTCAATCATATCCATGATAAAGTTTCTTTCTTTCTTTTTTTTCGTTTGTTTACTAACTTGTATCTTAAATGCATTTTTTTTTTCAGCACGACTGTAAGCAGACAAACACCATGAATCCTGTATACAGCCCTGCACCAGCAGGGGTCCCCTTCACCAATACCAAGGGTTTGAGCTATACAGGTAATTCCTTTTGCAAAAATACATGGAGAAACAAATTCCTAAAGGTTCCCCAGATCAAGGTTTTTATTTTTGATCTGACCACAGCAGCTGGATTCCCTGTCGGCTACGCGACCGCTGCACCAGGATACAGTCCCAGTATTTATGCAGGAGCGAACCCAGGCTTTCCCAGTGGTGAGAATTGACATTTTCTGTTAACGTCCTTTACCATTGCTCTCCAATTCACGGTGGCAAAAAAAAGTAGCTTGAGCATTTTTGTCTTTCCCATGTTGAAGAGTGAATAAAATACCTCCATCACATCCTCCAAGGATTATAAGTGAAGATTTCTTTGATAAGCTGATTGACTTAAAACAGGAAATTAATATGAAAAGAAATGCTTCTGTTACATTTATTTAGTAGGACTTGTAATACATTCTGTAATTATTGTAACATTGTCATCATTGTTAACTTTACAATGGAATTATCTCATATGAAAAGTGCTTTAAGTCTGTGTGTGCTCTTTTATCCTGCTCCAACTTGCAGTGAACAATAACGGGAAGTGTTTCCTCTTGCTAGGCTACGCCACTGGCGCTGCTTTCAAAATGTCCTGCTCTCCCAATACGGGGACTGTCCCCCCGTACTCCTCCTCTCCGAACCCTTACCCTACAGCCGTTTACCCCGTGAGGAGCACCTATTCCCAACAGAGCCCTTACGCACAGGTCAGTGAGTTTGCTTCAGGAAGTGCGAACAGGCTGTTATGTCTGATGCTGTGATAAAAAAAAAAAAAAAATAATGTTTCAATTGTGATGTTCTTCCTCGATCCAGGCGCTAATACCTTCCCAACAGCAAGGCACCTATTACACGCAGCCGCTGTACGCTGCTCCGCCTCATGTCATCCATCACACGACGGTGGTCCAGCCCAACGGGATGCCTGCGGCCATGTACGCCCCGCCCCTCCCTCATTCTCGCCCCAACGGCGTCACCATGGGGATGGTAGCAGGAACAACCATGGCCATGTCGGCAGGTGAGCTGTTTTCCGACACGTTAACGGTGACGTTTCGCGACGGACCGAAATGAAATGACACGCGTTTGCGCTTCTCCTCAGGGACCCTGTTGACGAGCCCATCACCAGCACCTGTTGCCCCCCATCAAGTTACGATGCCCACGTATCGGGCCCCTGGCACCCCCAGCTACAGTTATGTGCCCCCACAGTGGTGAAGAGACTGAAGAGTGAGTCCAGTGTGTGATTAAAAAAAAAAAAAGTCTCCCTGTCCCCTTTTCACATTTTAACACATGCAACCAGAAACGTCAATGTATTTTATTGGGATTTTAGGTGATGGAATGAAGAAACATTAGCCTACAAGCACAGGCGGTTAGATGCTACACAAATTATTTCTTACCCATTTACCAGGATTCATCTTAATTTCTTTTAAAAGTTTGGGCACCTCTGTGAAAGACCAACATAAGGTATTGCGTTTTTGTGGAGTGGAAGGAAAAGGAAACCTTGTTTAAAGAGGTTTTTACCAATAGCATGTGATAAGTGTGGCATTTAGTTGTATTCTGCTCCTCTGAGCCAATATTTGACCATGTTTTGCTACAATCACAGCTGTAGGTCTCTTGGACTGTCTCTATTGCAGCCCTGGACATTTCAAGATGAACGTTTTTGCCGGTTTGTCTTTGTAAAATGTCTCAAGCTCCGTCAGATTGGATGGGAAGCGTCAACGACAATCATCCAGTCTTGCTATAGGTTTTCAATTGCGTTTCGGTCTGGACTTTGGTTGGGCCGTTCCGACGCATGAATCTACTTTGATCTAAACCATCCCCTCGTAGCTCTGGCTGGATGTTCCTGGTGGTTGTCCTGCTGGAAGGTAAACCTCCACTCTAGTCTCAGGGTTTGTAGCTTTTAACAGATTTTCTTCACGGATATCACTGTAAATGGCTCCTTCCATCTCATTAACTGTAACCCATTGGTTTCAGTGGATTTCATTTAAGGGAGTGGTAGGGAGCTGAATAGGACCAGTGCCACACTTTTCAGATTTTCTATTCGTAAACAAAGTGCTTTTTTAAGTTTCTTCGTGTAACTTGTCAAAATGTGAAAAAGAGCAAAGGGCTTGAATAGTTAACCACTGTGTGCGCAGACTGTTCCTAACTCATGCACGTTCTTCTCCCCGCAGGTCGAAAAGGCGTTCGATATGCATTCACACTCTACTCCGGTGTTTTTTGCTCTCGGCGGCGACCTGCCCTAGCAGCGTCAGGCAACCAGTTAGTCTTCTTCCAGCATAATGTGAATCTAAAACCCAACTAACATAGATCAGAGCCCGTTCGAACGTGGAGGGGGGGCTCGGAAGAGTAGGCCCATCCCCCATGAAAACCCCCCTCTTACTTCCACAAGGCTGCATTCCACGCTACCCTTCCTTCCCACCAGCCCCCACCCCTTCGCCAGCATCAGCACCTCTGCAGCCCGGCCGCATATCTCGCATCAAACTGCGAAGAAAAAAAAAAAACGGGAAAAAAAAACAACCTCCAGGCGAGCCTTTTGCGGACTGTCATGCAGGTATTTATAGCTTAAACTCTGAAGTGGTAAAAAGGGAGTTTTAATTTTTTTAAATTATTATTAATTTGGAGGATACTTATGACGTTGAATGCATGTGTGTGTGTATATAAATATATATATAGATATATGAAGTAATGCTAGCTTGATCTACCTGCTGTGACAGATGCAAAGTCAATAAAAGGCACAAGTCCAAAGGAACTTAAAAAAATAAAACAATAATCTGCAATGCTGAATCACCAGTGACCATCTCATAAATGTGAAGAAGAAAAAAAGTAGATCTTTCATGCAAAAATGTGCCTGCGTACTCAGACGCAGTCTACCATTTCCACTGCTTTAGATATGTAATACAAGGGGTTTTATTGTTTCTTTACGTGATGCAGCGTCTTGCCATTTTTGTATTTTAGGGAAAAGAGATTGGTACGGGGGTCTTTTGAGTTTGTGCCTCTGAATGACAGCCATTCCGCAACTTAACCAGCCCGAGTGTTTCATTTCTTTTCTTCTTCTGTGTTATTTTTGTTTAGGAAAAGTTTCTTTCTGAAAGACTAAAGCAAGCTCCGGCCTGTCGGAGCTGGAGCATCTTTGTTTTGGCCCGAAGTGTTCTTTAGCAAGGAACAGAGAAGTTGGGGGGGGGGTGATCGTTTGCACCTGTTTGAAGAGAAAGAATGAGTGGGAACAGTGATGTGTATGGGTGCGTGAGAAATGGTCTTAATGGGGGGACGAAACAGAAAAAGCGGTGCCATACAGTGCGACATGCTTCGATTTTTAAACGTTCACGTCATGATAGTTTGTTTTTGGGTAGTTCTGGCACACTACAGCTTCAAATCACTGCTATTTGTGGCTATGTTAGGGAAAAAAGCATCATATTCTAAGTCCAGTTGTGAATAGCACTACTGAATGAAGGCACTAAAGTGAAAACGGTTTAAGTCTCTTTTTTTTTTTTTTTTTAACCCTTCGACATCGCTTGCTGTCTTACCTCAAAGTAAACCCACCAGTATCACTGTTTTCAGACATGCTTTTTCTATGTTGCCTCAGTCACCTCAGTTAAATCTGTTTTGTAAATGTTATTTTTGTGATTTTGGTTCATGTTTTGTACTCTAAAAATAAAAAAACCAACTATAAGGGAAAACCACTGTTTCTTCTTTTTTCTTATCAAATGCTTTCCACAGGACGAATCGGGTGTCTCCATCATGCGGCTCTTCGGACCTTTCACAATGGCTCTTAACAACTTTGGCTAAAATGAATAAAGAACTAACTGGTTTTAAGTATTGGTATAATAAAAATGTAGGTTTTAGCAAGTTTCCAACTTTGTTTCTCAAGTAATTGAATTGAATTTC